>CM053593.1:327777780-327798689 GCA_028646575.1 Pseudocheirus occidentalis | reverse complement strand
ATACCAGCATATTCATAACCATCATGGGTGTTGTGAATATCTCATTATTGATACAAAAAACTGTCTTGATTGTAAGGGGGAGGGGGTCCTGGCTTAATGAGGCACCTTGGGCCCCATTTATTGGCAATTGCTAGCTTTGCTAATAAATTGATCATGTTTGGAATGTTGTTGCTTGGTTTTTCTTGTTTACAGATTTCAGTCACAACAACTTCAAGTCTAAGGTCTTGGGTTTTAATCCTAACTCCATCATTTAATCCCTACAAATTACTTAATTCCTCCAGGTCTCATTTTCTTCCTCTATAGAATGAGAGTTCCTTCCAATTCTAAATCTATGCTTGTATGATTGTCTCTGTGGTCTAAGATGAAAAGGAGAATTATTATAGTAAAATGAAAGTTACAGAGACCACAAGGGGAGGTGAAGTCAGAGGAAAATAGGGACTGTGGAGGGCTGGGAGGAAGATGCACTGGGTAGAGGTGAAAATGTAGGGAAATCCAATGTATTGGGCTTATTTTTTAATACTTGAGTATACATATTTGTTACAAGGGAAGGCTTCTGTTGGCCTAGGGTGTTGGTGTGTATGACAGAGATAAAAAATGAAAAATAAAAGAACGTGAAACATTTAAAAAACACACAGAAGAGAGTAGTACTGAGTTCTACTGAGTCAGAGAGTACAAGAAGATACAGTTTTGTTACTACTATGTTAAATTTACTGTATGCTTAAAAAAACTCATAACAAACTATACTGAAGGACATGTGTGTCCTTCAACAACTTGAGGTTGTTGTGACTGAAATCTGTAAACAAGAAAAACCAAGGCAACAGCATTCCAAACACGATCAATTTATTAGCAAAGCTAGCAGTTGCCAATAAATGTGTGACAAAAGGCTCCTGGTAGGTGTCAAAAGTATTCTGTAACTGGGGACTATGTTAAAGATGACTGGTAACAGACCAGGAATAGCTATCCTCTCAGTAGGTTTTAGCAATTTCAGTTGCCGCTCTAAGTTTTGAATGTGTGGCTCGAGACTCTGACAACTCTCCTTTGTGTTTCCTGATGGGGAGCAGAGAGGATTTCTCTCCCCTCCCATTCCCTGTCAGTTGCTATGCTTAGGTGAGCCTGATGTCATGTCCCTAGTTGTCATATGTGATTTGTTTATTTCCCTGAGCATAGGTGACTGAAGAATGAATCTGAGATGTATGTTTATATAAAGAGCTCTGCAAACTTCAAAGCACTGTATTTAGTGTTAGCTAAATAGAGTTTAGCCTCATAGAGTCTAAAGAGTTGGGAGTTCCTGGGTAATGATTGGCTGTGGGAAATGATATCGAGGAGGAGATGAATCCCAACATGATAAATACCCATGGAAGATCCACCTGCCTGGCCAGAAGATATGGAATAGGGATTGCTGCTCAGACAAAATAGATGCAAAATGAATGTGAAATAAATGTCCAACAGTCTCACAAGTCTCCTAGGAGTACTTCTTATCTACTAGGAAATTGCAACAGTGGTGATAAGTTATAGTGTACTTTTTAAGTATGTGTTAATGCAAACTTCTGTATCCTTTGAATTTTAAGCATTTTCTTTAGTGGTTGAGAAATAAATAGCTGTCCTCTGCCTGAAAGCTACTTCTTTATGAGTACCTTTACTAAAAGGTACTTTTTTCTGGGTAATTTAATAATTTTATTAATAAGGCCAGCAGGTTGTTAATAAAAGGACAGTCATTTGGCCATTTCTCTAAGACCAAAGACAATCATGGTGACAGACTCACAATCTATATACCCTTTGAAAGAATAGGTTGTCAATGAGTGGCTGAGAGTGACCTTCGGATAAAGAAATTTTATCTTTACTCAGACCAACAAGGTAGTGGGCTATCTAGACTAATGGTTCTGTCTCCAACCAAGCTTGAGGAGAACACTATGGACTTTCCCATCTTAGATTACGTTCCTTGTAAGGTTGGGTGGGGTCTGACCAAGATCAGCAGAGTTAATGCAATCTCATTATCAATAATGTCTGAAGGTACCTTTGTGGGCATACCCCAGCCTACACGTAAGTCAGCCTAAAGCTTTATTTAAAGGACTTTCATCAGAGTCTGCTCTGAGGTGGAGACATTATGAGTCAGAGAGTACCAGAAAAAACTGAGCCCCTTTCATTGGAGTCAGGTTCCCTCTAGGGCTGAATCCAATCCATCTGAGTTGAAAGCAGGAGGACTTTATGAGAGAAAGGAACCACTTAGACTTTGGCTAACGTAATCAAATAAAGTTAAAACTCCTTTGCTTGGCTTCCAAGGCTCTCCATAATCTGGTGCCACAGTAACTTTCTAGGTTTATTTCATATTACTACCTTCTCTACACACTAAGTTCCTGTTCAACTGGTTGGCTCTTTGTGGCTTGGTGGTGCTTTGATTCCCCTCCAGGCCTTGTTCTTGACTTTCTTAAAACCAGGCCATCTCTATGGTTGACTGATCCTGGCACTTTCTCAATGCTGTTCTTGATTTTCTCTGAACTTCAAAATAATACCCTCACACTAGGTACCTACCTCCCCACCCTCTTCTTAGGTTTTCAGTTCATTTTAGCTTGTCTCCCTTCATTAATAGCAACAGCAACAATAGTAGTAGCTTACATTTTCTTAAATTAATTTGTATTTAGTTTTCAACATTCACTTCCGTAAGTTTTAATTTTTCTCCATCTCCTTTCCCTCCCACCCAAGACAGTGTGCAATCTGATATAGGCTCTACATATACATTTTTATTAAACATATTTTCACATTAGTCATGTTGTATAGAAGAATTAAAACAAATGAAAGGAATCACGAGAAAGAAAAAACAAAACAAAACAAAAAAGAGAGCAAATGCTTTGCTCTGCATCCAGACTCCGTATTTCTTTCTCTGGATGTGGACGGCATTTTTCATTATGAGTCTTTTGGTGTTATTTTAGGTCCTTGTAATGCTGAGAAGAGGTAAGTATCAAAGTTAGTTACTGTACAGTGTGGCTGTTACTCTGTACAATGTTCTCCTGGTTCTGTTCACTTCACTCAGCATCAGTTCACATAAGTCATTCTGAAGTCTGTCTGCTCATCATTTCTTATAGCACTATAATATCCCATTACATTCATGTACCACAACTTGTTTAGCCATTCTCCTATTGATGTACATCAACTTAATTTCCAGTTCTTTACCACGACAAAAAGAACCACCATAAATATTTTTGTACATGTAGGTCCTTTTCCTGTTTGTATGATCTCTTTGGTATACAGACCTAGAAGTAGTATTACTGGGTCAAAAGGTATGTGCAGTTTGATTTCCCTTTGGCCGTAGTTCCAAATTGTTCTCTAGAATTGTTGAATCAGTTTACAACTCCATCAACAATGCATTAGTGTTCCAGTTTTCCCACATCTCCAGCATTTATAATTTTCCTCTTTTGTCATGTTAACCAATCTAATAGATGTTATGCAGCACCTAAGAGTTGTTTTGATTTACCTTTTTCTAATCAAGTTTGATTTAGGGTATTTTTTCATATGACTATAGACAGTTTTGATTTCTTTGTCTGAAAACTGCCTGTTCATATCCTTTGACCATTTATTAATTGGGGCATGACTTGTACTCTTATAAATTTCACTCAATTCTCTATATATTTTAGAAGCGAGGCCTTTGTCAGAGACACTGGTTGTAAAAATTCTTTCCCAGCTTTCTGCTTCCCTCCTAATCTCTATTGCTTTGGCTTTGTTTGTGCAAAACCTTTTCAATTTAATGTAACCAAAATGATTCATTTGTACTTCGGTCCTCCATAAATCTGAAGTAATTTGCATTTTAATAGCACTTATATGTACCAGGAACTATGTCAAGTGCTTTACAGAAAATGTCTTATCTGTTCATCATAACAACCCTGTGAGGTAGGTGCTATTATTATCCCCTTTTTACCAATGAGGCTGTTGAGGCAAGCAAGAGGGTTAAGTGACTTGCCAAGGGTCGGGTGCTAGGAAGTGTCTAACCAGATTTGAACTCAGGTCTTCCTGAGTCCAGGTTTAGTGTCATATTCACTAAAGCACTAGCTACCCCATTAAAATATTCACTCCTTGAGAAGAAGGACTTTCATTTGCTTGAATTTGTGTCAAGTGCTTAGTACATTGCCTAGCTCATAGTAAGGGCTTAATAAATGCTATCTTCATGCTTTCCTTCCTTCCTTCCCATAGTACAAACTATGCACCTTCCCACCTCCATGACTTTGCTCAAGCCATTCCTTGAGTGTGGAATGCCCTTGCTTTCCTTCTTCTGTTGAGATATTTCTTGGCCTCTAAACCCAATTTACTCATTATAACCTTCCATGAAGACTTCTTAGGTCTCCCATAGTCAGTAACTACTCTTTCTCCTCGGACTTTATATTAAACATTGCTTTGCCTTTCTCTAGTGCACTTAGTGGGTATATGGTGTATTAAAGTAGGAATAAATAAATAGATCAGTGAGTTGATGGGTGAATGAAAGAACTGAAATCTGCTGGAGCATTGAATATAGTGTTCCTTTCTTCCTTTTACTGAACAGTGAATCTATATAATTCTCCCACTGCTTGGGTTATTTAGTGAGAAGGGAGGCCAAGGTGTCAAACTTCCTACATGATATGGCTGTCTATCCCTACTTCCTGCCTCACCTTAGCAACTAACCAGAAAAATAATTACTTCAAAACAATAAGAACCAAATCCCTCTGGGTCCCACCTCCCAAGATGAATGTAACATAATTGTGAGGCAGAGGTTTCAAGGAAAATCCTAGCTCTTCTGGACAGGAATTATTTCTGTCACCCTCCCCCATCCCAGTACCAAAAAAGTGGCTGTTCGTTTTAATTCCGTTCAATTCAACAAATATTTATTAAGAAGCTCCTTTATGGTAGGCAGTCTTCTACGAGCCAAAGATACAGACAAAAAAAGAAAGACACTGACCTCAAGGAAAGACACTGACCTCAAGGAACTTATGTACTGAGTAAATATGATGCAATTTTTGGCAGGAGCTTGGAGTGGGGCAATTAGCAGAATCAATAAAAGTCTTACAGTAGGTGCCTCTTGAACTGAGACTTGAGGGAATAAGGAATTCCAGGAGGTGGAGGTGAGGAGGGAGGGCTTTCTAGGCTTGGGGAACAGCCTAAGCAAATACAAATAGACAGAAGATAGAATTTCATGTACAAGGAAGAGTAAGTTGACTAGTTTTAGTGTAATGTGTATATGTATCAGAGGTAGAGGTTGTGTTAAATGAAATCAACCTGGAAAGATAGGTTAGAGCCATGTTGGGAAGGGTTTTAAATGTCAGACATGGAAACAGGGAACAATAGGTAGCTACAAAGTTTCTTGAGAAGGAGAATGACTTCCAGGGGTGGGGAACCTGTGGCCTCAAGGCCACATGTGGCCCTCTAGGTTCTCAAATGCAACCCTTTGACTGAATCCAAACTTCACATAACAGATAATGAATAAAAATCCTTAATAAAAAGATTTGTTCTGTGAAGTTTGGCTTCAGTCAAAGGGTCGCACTTGAGAACCTAGAAGGCCACATGTGGCCTCAAGGTCCCAGGTTCCCTACCCCTAATAGACTGGCTATGTTTTAGAAACGTATATTTTACAGCTGTATGGATAATAAATTGGACAGGGAAGAAGCTGGAGTCAGAGAGACCAATTCACCAGCTTATTTAGTGAGAATAAAAGGCTTCTAACTTGAACACGCGCACGCGCGCGCACACACACACACACACACACACACACAAAAACACCTACAACACACGTGTGCCCTAACCCCTTGCATCTTGTTGTTGGCATGTTCTCACACTCTCAGCACACTTCTTAGGGTCAGTTAGCCTCCCCAGGCTAGGAACAATGTGGCTATGCACTGGGGGAGGGGGAGGAGAACACGAAGTAGCCTGTGGGAGGGAAGAGCACTGCAATTTTACAGCGTCAGGTGCAAATGCCCTGGTTATGGTTACCCATTGAGACAGTCTGTCACGGGACTGAGAAGAGCTGCCAATAGCCCCGGGGGTAATCCATCTGGAACTATGGCCATTAATGTACAACATGGTCACCAGTTCTCCCACAGGCTCAGTTAAATAATACATATTTAATGTGATGACAGGTTCACGGGAGGTAGTGAGGTAGGGACCTAAACATCAACAAGTCACACACACAATTTTTTTAAAAGGCCTCTCCCTCTTGTGGAAGCAAGAGAGACGCTCAGGTTTGATTTCATCCATTAGCAGCATTTGGATTGACTGGCATAGGATGAAAGAGAAAATTTAACCCTGCCTTGCATGGTAGATTATTCCAGGGGGAGTAGGGGAGAGATGATTCATTTTATAGCCTCTGACTTGAACTTAAGGGGATTCATTTACTCTCATTTGAAAATACCTAAGTATTTTGTGTGAGTAGAATTTTTTCAGCCTTGTTCCTCCCTCCCCTTCACTCCTTCCTTTCTTCCTTTCATTCCTTTATTGATAGGGCAAGGCAGCAGGGAGACAGACATGAAAATGCAGGCTAACACTCTTTGTGATGCCTCTGGGCCTCAGTCTCTACATTTGTAAAATGAGGGTGTTGAGCGAGACAAAGGTCCCTTTCATCTCAGAATCTATGAGATTGCATTAATCAAAGGATTGGGGACAACTCTAAAAGTCTTAGTTCTAATCAGTTTGTATGACGTGTCAGTAAAAAGACATACCATGGATTCCAAAATTGACCATATTTTAAAAAAAAGCAAAACTAAAATGAAGCTATTTTCATAAATACCACACATCTATGAGCAACTCCAGAGATGACTAGTGATGAGGACCCACAGTTTCAATTAGGTCTGTCACTGACAACAGCCATTTTATCACACAAGCTCTTATTAACATTGAAAGTCTTTCTTGCTTACAGGAGACATTGTGCAAAGTGCGCTTGGGAAAAGACAGGATCATACACCAGAGGACCCGTGTTCAAACTCAAATGTTCTAATTCGCTACTTTTGTGACCTTGGACAAATTACTTTGCCTTTCTGGGTCCCATTTCCTTTATCTGAAAACATGCTAGAGTAAGAAGAATACTGAATTTGGAGTCAGAGAACCCGGGTTCAAATCCTATGTCATCTCTGTGTGAACTTGGCCAGTGTCTTTGGGCCTTGCTTTCTTCCTCTACAAATAGAAGGTACTGGGCTAGGTGACCTCTAAGGAGCGCCCCATTTCTAAATCTGTGATTCTATATTCTTATACATTTTTTTTACTACTAGACTAACTTCGATACAGGAGGTATATAGCAGAGTGATTCTGTGATGTTATAATATTTGATTCCTCTTTTGCTATCTACCAGGCTATCCCATTTTCAATACCCATATGATTGTCATAGTTTTCAACTATGGATAGTTTCCAGAATCTTCCTGGAGCTTCTACCTGTGTAATTTCTATCACAATCCTTGAGGCTGAAAAGAAAAATTTCTATCGTCTTTCTCCTGGGAGATTCTAGTCATTTTTGGTCTGTAAAGATCAGAATTGCTGAACTGCCCCTTCAGGGAATTCCCGCTTACAACACCAATAGAGGCTTTCCGTCTCCACTCTTTTAGCCCACAGTTCTATACATCTTTATGAGAATTAGTAAAATGCTCTCTTGCCATGTGAGCACAGCGAGAGCATCAAAGTAGGAGGGATGATAAGAAGGTGGCCTAGAGACCCAGGAAGTTAAGGCTTAGAAAAATTGGCAGTTTCTTCTAAGTTTTATTAAAAAATCTTATTTGTTAAGTCACTTTCCATTGTGTCCAACTCTTTGTTAACGCATTTGTAGTTTCCTTCGCTAAAATGCTGGAGTGATTTGCCATTTCCTTCTCCAGCTTATTTCCAGATGAGGAAACAAATATGGTTAAGTGATTTGCTTAGAGTTACATGGCTAGTAAGTGTCTAAGAGAGACTAATGTTTTAATGACACAACCCTTGTCCTCACACAAATCATCATCTATTAAATGGGATTATGATGCATAAAAAAACCTAAAGTAAAATTTGGGGATTGGGCCAGGTGACCTTTGAGGTCCATTCCACTTCTAAATCTATGCCCCATGTTCCTCTGTAAGTAGTTTTGCCTGGACCAAGTCTACCTTCTCCCCTCAGATATCACAGAATGCTTCAGAGATTACCTTCCATTTTTACTGTAAATATCTTTTTAATAGTATTTTGTATCTTTCAAATGACATGTAAAGAAAGCTTTTTGAGTTACAAACTTTTTTTCTCCTTCCCCTCCCCAAGACAGCAAGCAATCTAAGTTATACATGTACAATCACATCAAACATATTTCCACATTAATCTGCTGTAAATATCTTTTATGAACAGTCACTTCTCTCCTATTAGACTGTGAGCTTCTCGAGGGACCACCTTTTTGTCTGTGTCTCAGCACTTAGCACAATTTCTGGCACGTAGTGTTTAATAATTGTCTGTTAACTGATTTTTTTTTGCAAGCTTCTACTATACTTACCAGATATTGTTATTTTTAAAAACCTGGGTAAAAATGTAAAATTAGACAAGATAAGCACCAAAGAAAGGTCCAAACAAGATGCTGTGTAAGGTCCAAGAAAGGAAGGATCAATTGAGGCTAAGAAAAGTCACAGAAAGCTTCATGGAGGAGATAGCATTATAGCTAAGACTTCAAGGATGAGTTGAAGTTGAAGTTGATTCAACAACTAGAGATGAGAGAAAAAAATCATTTCAAGAAGAGGGAACACTTTCACCATAGGAATGGCAGTGTGAAAGCATGAAATATATATGAGGAACAGTGAATAGTTCAGTTTGATTTAGATGTAAGATCATAGCATCAGAGCTTTAGAGCTGGAAGGGGCCCTAGAGGACATGCCTCCCCCCCATTTTATAATTTTACTAGCCTCTCATTTTGCAGATACAGAAGTCAAGGCCAAGAGAGGTTAAGGGACTTGCTCAGGGTCATGCAAGTAGTAAAAGTATGAGGCAAGATTTGAACTCAGGTTTTCCTGACTCCAAGGTCAGCGTTCAATGCACTTTGCTACCCATCTTAATAAAGAACATCAACATGGAAAAGAAAGCCACAGCCCTAGAGACAGTTTGATAGGGACTACAGAGATAGGGTGGAGTCAGGTTGTGGAAGACCTTGAATGTGGGAGGGAGGCGGGGTTGTTAAAGGAGTCTGGACTTTTTTTTAATAGGAAGGACATAATCAGATGTATGCATGAAGAAGAAAATCATGCCAATACTGTGAACAGTGGGCTGGAGTAGGAAGGGAAATCCTTTAGGAGGCTATTGAAACAATCCAGGCCATTGCTTATAGAGGGATAGAAGGATAGGGTGGTATCATATTGCAGAGGCAGGGAAAAGCATTTGACCATTATCCAGAAGTATCTCAACCCAAAGTTTGATGCTTAGAACTGAACACAAAATTCCATCAGGATACTTCAGAGTGGTCCTGTTATTTTCCTTGTTCATGGCACTGTACTTTTTAGTGACTGATGCTACATTAGCTTTTTTAAGACATCCACATTATTATATACTACAGAGTTTGTAGCTAACAACAACCCTTATGTGTCTTTCATGTAACTATAGCGAACCCTGATCTCTCTCATCCTGTGTCTGGTGCATTTGACATTTTAAAATCTAACTGCAGGAGTATCCCTATTAAATGTAAACTTATTAGCTTTGAAAGGACATTATTTTAACCTGTGAAGGTCTTTTAGATTGCAATTTTATGATCCAAAATATTAGCTGTCTCCCCAGCCTTATGTTATCTGTGAATTTAATCAGCCTGGCTCCTGTGTCTTTCATCAAGTTGCTGAGATATGACCAATTGTGTAGGTCTATGGCACAGTGCTATAGACATCCTTCTAGGGCGACAGAAAACCATTAATGAGCACTCTTATGGTCCAACCATTTAACTAGTCAGTAGTTAAAGCTACCCAACTATATGAACATCTAACCCACATTTTTCCATCTTGTCCATAAGGATATCTTGAGAGATTTAGTCAAATGCTTTGCTAAAATCCAGGTATTTGAATTTTAATTTAGTCAATATTTAATATGAAACATTTCAAACTGCCAGAATAAATGTAATTGCACAAATGCACATCTTGGCAATCTGTATGAGCACATTTCAAGAACTGCATGACGACTGCAACTACAATAAGTCAACAACTGTCCAAAAATGCAATAAAATTTAATATGTGGAAATAAAACAAGCATAGTCAAGAAAAATAATAAAAATGATCAAACTCTGCCTAAAGTAAGCAAAACCTATACCATTTAATCAAAACAACCACTTGGTTAATATGTTATAAAAACAGACATGGTTTGCCAGTATAAATAAGGTTAGAAAAATATACAATCCCTCATTATTTTGCCTCGCACTCATGATATGTTTCCCGTAAATGTCTCTGCTCCACCTGATGACAACTGCATCATGATTTTTTTCATAAGCTGACACTGCTTCAGCCTCAGTTTTAGCTTAGACAGAGTAGCATTGATAACATTACTATTCACATTGACCGGAGCTTTTAAAGTAATTCATAGTACCATGTCACTGAGTGTTAGTTTAGCATGTTATACTTCCCATGAATATTTGCATTTAACCAATAGACAGTGTTTAATTCACCAGAATGAGTTGCTAGTGGTAAAATTTTGGATAGAAGCAATAGAAGTAGCTATTGGGGGAGGAACAAGATATTATGAATGGTATTCTGAGAAGGGATTTAGGGGCTCACTTGACTTCTCTTGCTAGTCAGATCCTTTTGGTGTCTCTGGCAAGTGACCAATAGAGAATTTGGGTGATTGTTACTCAATAAGGAAAATATAACTTTCCTTGGGTAAGGAGATGGGAGGAGAGGGGTGTTTGAATGGGGTACATGGAATTTCAGGAAAATTGCTAGCTCAATACAAACATATGATTCTACCAATGATCTCTTCTATAAATTTATAATATAAAGTCTAATAAGAACATGAAAGGTACAGGTAAAAGTTCATATATGTGAATATTTATATAGGTAGGATATAATTAGCTTAACACATTGAATCCTATCCTAGAGTAACCATGGGACAGGCTGACTGATTTGACACAAGGTCAGGTAATCTACTAGTTAGAAACCAAACTGGACTAAGGACAGGGTATGTAGAGATGAAAGAGTTATAGCCTAGTTAACACTCTGCTCATTAATTTTTAAAAAATGAAAGGGAATGGGGTAGCTAGGTGGTGCGGTGAACAGAGTACC
Source organism: Pseudocheirus occidentalis (assembly GCA_028646575.1). Classification (NCBI taxonomy): domain Eukaryota; kingdom Metazoa; phylum Chordata; class Mammalia; order Diprotodontia; family Pseudocheiridae; genus Pseudocheirus; species Pseudocheirus occidentalis. The sequence goes on along the minus strand of CM053593.1, from coordinate 327,787,491 downwards.
GGCCCTGGAGTCAAGAGGGTCTGAGTTCAAATCTGGCCTCAGACACTTAACACAAAAACTAGCTGTGTGACCTTGAGCAAGTCACTTAACCCCAATTGCCTTCCAAAAAAAATTAAAGAGAATGGAAGTAAAAAGAGTTACATATGAGATAGAAAGAGGAAGGATAAGGGGAGGAGGGGGTACCACAAAACAAGTTGGGTAGCTTCTAACTGGAAGTGAGAAAAAAGGGGGGTACTGTGACCTCTGACTTGGTTGCAAGAAAAAAAGAGTGTGTCAGTTCTATATGTTTTTTTCCCTCTATCCCTACTGCTTTCAGGTTAGCCAGGTCATGCATAATTTAATCTTTGCTCTTTCTCTATAAGGTTCTCTGTGGATTGGAGGCAAAACTGAATCGTGCACAATCCAAGTGAGATTAGAGTATCACCTCTTTTAAAAGGCAGGTCAGGTTTGAATAAAAATGACTATCTTTTTAGCAATAGAAAGTTGCTCCTTTAATCTAGTTAAGTGATCCAATATTTCTCAACCCCACCCCCACTGCCATCCTTCCTTCCAATATATTGTTCTAGTCAGAATGTGTTTATGTGCGTATGTTATACATGCACACACACAATATTGATAGAATTTCTGTCAAACATGCCTATATATTTGTCTGTCTGTCTGTCTATCTATCTTTGGTCTATACTTGAGATTTCATTGGTGTAGGGAATTATGCGTGTGGAAACTCCCTCTATTAATGTATATTAGTAACCATGCTGTAACTTGCAGTCATAGATAATTGCCTGCTTATTGGTGCTACTCTTATCTCTTAATCTCTTATATTTTCCCATAAATTCCCATAGGCTAAGCTAGGTGGGGTCTTTTGACCCAATGTACTGGGCCATTGTCTCCAGACACTGTTAGGACACCAGTATGATGCTCATGGCTTACTTGTTACCCTTCATGGTCACCCCATGATCAGCCCACATTAGAGAAATTAAATACATGCATCTAACACACAGGCAAAGGGAATCCTGAATTACTGAAAAGTCTGAATAACATAATATTTTTAAAGAAAGAGAAGTGCTATTATTTTCAAATACAGAGTAATGTAATCAGTTGAAATTAAGGTTTTGGTAAAGCTACTTTAACCGAGTACTTAAAAGGGTATACATTTGGAACTGGCTGCAACCATGCATTTCCCTGGTGACAGTCTTTACTCCAGCTCTTCCTCTTTCCTTTTATACGCTGCAGCCCATGCACACCCAGCATTCCTATCTCCATTGCCCTTTGTAGGATACTTATCTTCCATTTCTCACAGCCCCATAGCCATACATACATCACTGGTATGGTCAGAACTAGACTTTGGTTAGAGTCACCTGAAGGCAATGGTGGTTTCAGGACATGTGACTTTGGAAGAGAAAAGGGATGGGTAACAGTACCAGCATTTGGACTCCAGAAGAAGACTGTGCCCAAGGAGGACCAAATGAGGACTCCCCAAAGGAGGAAAGGATTTCTAAGTCTTAGTATTGGGAGGTGGCCCTTTGCCACATGAGCTCTTGGCACTTTCATTCTTTTCTGTAGGAACCCATTCTCTCAAGGGACCTCACATGTATGAAGGGAAGAACTGCATCCCTGGTTTGGGAGCAAGACTCAGCTCTTTTCTGGGGACGTAGAATAGAATGCAAAATGATGATTCTCCATGACAAGTACTTAGAACACATAATATAGAGACCCATTTGATTTGGGCTATCTGTTTGTATAAAACCACCTAAAGGTTAGAGGATTTTACCTAAACTTATTTAAACTCTTTGATAAAATCTTGGTGGTGCCTACCCTTTACTTACTCCCACCCCTCCCCCCGCATGTCCTAAGCTTCATTTACCTCTGTCTACAAGGTCAAACCCTGCTCCTTCCTTGCTTCTGCTGATCATTGGAGCAAATAACTTTTGGAAAGGATAAAGGGGTTCTTTGAACAAGGACAGTACCTGCAGTTCCGCTGGGCAGGGACGTAATTACAAGGGCTATCAATCTCCATGCTTCAGAGCCTAGGCTGGTCACCAGCTGTGGGTCAGGAAGAAGTTCTCCTTCCATGCGCTCCACCTCCCCATATATTAATTGTTCATTAAGTTCCTGATAGAGCACTTTTATCTCTTTGTTATCACCCATGGCAGCATTCTCCCTCAGACACAGGTTCCCAGGATAGCTAACTTTCTATCTTCCTGCTGTGTGCTGGGGGGTTATGGAGGAGATGATAGTCAGCTTGAGGCTTCTTGCTCATAAGGAACATCCCTTGGATTCCATGTTCCTCTTGAACTTCACTGTGGGGCAGGCATTTCCCTTCCTTGTGGCATAGATGCTCCCTCTTTGCAGAGCTGATGAGGGTTGCTTACCTCCCTAGAATCTGGTGATGAGTACAGAATGAAAATAGAAACTGATCGGGTAGATTCTTCCTTCGTGTTACAAGGACAGAATAATAAATACTTAGCATTTTCGTACAAAGGATTTTATATACATTATCTCATTTGAGCCTTGAAATAACCCTGGAATCCTGGTACAAGAGGTATTCTAATCCCCATTCTACAAATGAGAAAATTGAGGCTCAGAGAGGTTAAGTGATTTGCTCATGATCTAACAAATAATCAGAGCTGGGATCCAAATCTAAGTCCTTCTTAACTACACGTCCATTATATGTTCTATCATATTACCTGGCCTTTCTGGGAACAAACAAGTGCTTGGTCTATAGATTATCTTCCATTTATGTGTATGCATACATACATGTGTGTTTATGTATATATTCATATACATACAGTGGTTCAAGGACTTAGAGATGTATATGAATACATATCTACATACATATGTACACATACACACATATATCTATATATGATGTGTATGTATATATCTGCTAGGTGATATAGTGGATATGGCACTGAACCTGGAGTTTGTAAGACCTGAGTTAAATCTAGCCTTAGACACTTCTTAGCTATGTGACCCTGGGCAAGTCACTTAACCCTACTTGCCTCAGTTCCCTCATCTGTAAAATAAGCTGGAGAATGAAATGGCAAACCACTTCACTATCTTTGCAAAGAAAACCCCAGATGGGGTCACAAAGAGTCAGACACAACTGAAACAACTGAACAACAACAATAAATATGTATATGTGTATATACATATGACATGTGTGTATCTATATATGTATATGTGCTAATACACATGCTTATATGTATGTATCTATAGGTATATACACACATGCATACATACACACACAAACACCTTGTTCTCTTATTAGGTACATTTAGGAGAATAATATAAACTTCTAAAATACACTCTAATCTTACCAAAGGAACTTCATGCTTTCTTTTGGAGCCTAGGCACTATGGAGGAGCTGGCAGAGAGTGCCTGACATTATTCCCAGGTCACCATCTCAGCAGCCCTGTAATCTCATAATATTAATGGGAGGAATAGCCCAATAATCAAGAGTTCTCCTGATCAGTCTCTATTCTATTTCTGGTTAAATATTTTCTGACCTAGCAAATCAAACAGAGATGTGTTTGAGCACGTTGGTCATAGGATTCATGATCCCAAAGAAGAAAGGGACCTCAGAGTCTGTGTAATCTAACCCATTCATTCTGTAGATGAGGAAATGCAAGGCTTTGCTTATCACACAGGTAGTCATTCAAAGCAAGGACTTGACCCTGGGTTCTCTGACTCTAGAAGCAGTGTTCTCCCTATACTACACGGCCTGAATCCCTAACTAGAGGTGTCTTGTTCAGTTGTATCCAATATTCATGATCCCATTTGGTGTTTTCTTGGCAAAGATACTAGACTGGATTGCCATATCTTTCCTCTAGCTAGAGCACCCACCTGGGAGTCAGTAGGACCTGAGTTTATATCCAGGCTCAGACACTTAATACTTGCTAGCTGTGTGACCTTGGGCAAGTCACTTAACCCCAACTGCCCTGCCTTCCCCCTTCCAAAAAGCAAAAAATAAAAAATAAAAAAGGAAAGAAAGAAAAGAAACATTTGTCTAGTACCTAGGCATTATACCAAGCACTGCACAAATTTCTCATTTGATCCTCACACAAACCCTGGCAGGTAGGTGCTATCATTACCCCTATTTAAGAAAGTCAGACTAAGGTCAAGCAACTTGTACTGGGCCACACAGTTATTAAATATCTGAGGCTGAATTTGAACTCCAGTCTTCCTGCTTCCAGGCCCATCTATCAATAAGGCACTGTTTATATTCTACTGGGGTTGGGGGAAGGAGGGAGATGTTGTGGTGTGCACACAGATAGTAAATGGAATGTGTATGCAAAGTGAATACCAAGTATTTTTAGGAGGGAGGGAGCAGAGAAAGCTGAGGGTGGAGGGATGGGAAATCAGAAAAGGCAGAAAGCCCTTGTAGAGAAGATGGTATCAGAGCTGTACCTCAAGGGAAGCTAGGAAGCAGTCTTTCTATTCGACCACACTTTCTATTCCCCAATTCCACATTGCCATTTATAGAGACAATGGAATCAGTGCTTTAAGGAGCACACAGAACGAGAGAAATTCAGATCACGCAAGCTCCCTCTTATGTGATCCTCGTCAAGGCATCCTGCATACTTGCAAGAAAACACCAGGACTCAAACGCTCTGGACCACATTGAGCTCCCTTACTGCAGGAAGGGTAAAGGCTCTTGTAGGTTATGTAGGAAAAGGAGGCTCCCTAATACTTCCACCAGAAGCACACCAGGAAAACTAACAAGCTTTAAGAACAAAAAAATCAAAAGAGAAAAGGGAAAGGGCGGGGAGGAAGAGGGAAGGAAAAAGGGAGGTTGGAGCAAAGTGCTATGATTAGTCCTGTCATAATCCAGTCTGGCATCTTTGTGAAGTCCTTCTAAATTAATGAGATTTCTGTTTTCAAAGAAAGGCAACAATATTCCTTTCAAACACAAAATCTTCTGACTTTCCTGTTTGTTGATCCTTTAAGACTTCTGGTTTTCTCATCATATGGGTGAACTCATACTGGATTTACTTTTTATACAATCTTCCCCTTTCCAAATATACAATCTACACAATTGTATATACAATATACAAGTGTACAATACATCAATAATATTATATCATAAGATTATATATCATAAGATTGTATAATATCAATGTATGTTCATATTATATGATATAACATAATATAACATACTATAGCATAAGATAACATAATGTAACATAATATATATAACATACTATACTATGATATAATATAATATAATATATAAAAGGACCATAATTATTGAAATTATATAATAGATAACTATATAGCTAAATAATATAATGGACTGAATAATGTAAAGGATATATAAATTATGCCAGGCACTGGAAGACACAAAAGAAATGATCACGAAGGCAGTGTAGTAGGTATAATGTTTAGTAGGCCAACCTTAGAGGAGGGAAAACATGAGTTGGAGTTTTGCTTCTGACATTTAATTGGACAGATCATTTGCCCTCTCACTGCTTCCCCGCCCCCCTTTCCAGAAGCTTTCCTGAAAATTTCTTCACTGGCAATTTCCTATACCATCGAAATCACAGGTCTGGACAAAATAAAAAGTAGATACATAAAGTATGAATCCTATCATCATTCAATAGGTGATCTGGATTTATCTTTTATTTCATTTCCTAATTTCTCACTTTTCCAGCAATTTTTTAAAAATTAAAATTCTTTTCAAATAACAACTGCATAGCACAGGGCCTGGTACGTGGTAGAAGCTTGATAAACGCTTGCTTCTTTCCATCCTTCCGGTACCCTTCCCCACCAATGAAAAAAAAATCAAAACTCTTACAAAAATATGCATATTCAAGCAAAACATATTCCTGTGTTGATAATGTCCCTCCCCATAGGGTGTTCTAAAAGTCTTATTGCAGTTTCATGCTAGTAAAGCTTAAAACTTGCTACCCACCTCCTGACAGCAGATTGATGGATTCTGGGTGCAGAACAAGATATATACCAAGTGTACCAAAAGTCTTATTGTAGTTTGAAGCTACTAATCGCTTTTCCACCCAGAATCCATCAACCCTTCATCAGAAGGTGAGTAACATTCTCTATCATCATTCTTATGGAATCATGGTTGATTATTATGTTGACCAGAGTTCTTAAGTCTTTGAAAAAAAAATTTCGTCTGTCAACAGTTTATTTTTGGTAATACATCTTGGCCTGGGAGAAGCTTGTTTTATTTCTATTTTTGCAGAAGCAGGAAAGTTCCCTTTGTCTCCAGCATCTTCAAAAATCAAATAGCAATGAATCAAAGAGCATATAAAGTATTTCTAATACCCTACTTTCCCCAGGCTGGACTAGGTGAAAATCTCCTCGAAGACCAGGATTAAAAAAAATGTTGGTGTAAACGGTTTGATTTTTTTTTTGAGGGGGGAAATCGAAAAAAAAAAATGTTGAAACTACATTCTTCTCCATCATTTAATCTCTTTCAACTGGCTAGTTTTCTAGCTCATCTCAGGGAAAGAACCTCAGGATTATCTAAGGGTGTCATGCCTGGGATTTAAAACCTGTTTCCAATATTACTTCCCGAATTAGTACTTCAGAAGAAACTCAGGGTCTCTAACTTAGAGATGGTCATCTACAGTGTGCAGCTGCTCACAGGACCTGCCTTTCATTTACACAAGTCTGTATTCATCATATACCGTTGAGCTTCTTCCCCGGCCCCCCTGCCCCAGCTCTCAAAAAAAGAGGCCACACACAGTGTTCTCTTTGCTGCTGCATTTTCTCTTCAGCTCTTAGCTCTTCCCCATGTGACGTTCTCATTTTCCTGGCAGTCCCACAGGGAGCAAATGGAGGCCTCAAGGAAAGGCAGAAAATTGAAGATTTAATGACTTATTGACGCTCACGCAACCTCTTCCCTTCTCCTGCCCACTGCTAAGATTAAAGGCCTGCTGGGCTTCCTGGGCAGTGCCTCTCTCGCTGGGCCTTTGTTTTAGTATTGTTTTATAAAACACACTGGGCTGAAATGCCCAGACTCTTCTGTCAGCAAATGCAGGCCTGTCTTTTTCCAATTGTTTTGTTATGATCTTCAGAATTTAAGAATTTTTTTTTCAAGATCAAAACCCCAAATATCCTGGCCATCTCTCTTCAAAGGGACTTGAAAATGTAATTTCTCTGTCAAGTAGAAAGCAAGAAAAACTCTTCTCCATTAGCCTGTTCAGTCCTGCCTTCTAACAAAAATTTCTGGCTTATTAAGGCTCTGGCATTTACATACCTTTAATTTGAAAATACTGCTGAGGTGACTGGTGTGATTCCATAAGCTTGAATTCATCTAATATAACAGCTTTGAGATCTGTTAGTACTTTCCATGGTGACTATACTTAACCATAGAACCCCAGAAGACCTACTAATGATCACCTAGACCAGTGGTTCTCAACCTTCCTAATGCCGCGACCCTTTAATACAGTTCCTCATGTTGTGGTGACCCCCAACCATAAAATTATTTTCATTGCTACTCCATAACTGTAATTTTGCTACTGTTATGAATCGTAATGTAAATATCTGATATGCAGGATGTATTTTAATTGTTACAAATTGAATATAACCCACAGGTTGAGATCTGTTGACCTAGACCAACACTGTCCATCATGTTCCATATAATAAAACCAAGAACCAGCCGGTTTAAATGACTTTTCTAAGGTCATACTAGTTAATGGCAGAGTCAGAATTAGAACAAGGGTCTCTTCCTTGGACTGGTTTTAAAGTCAAAAGGTTGGTACTAGCTGTACAATCTTGGGCAACCCCATGATCTCTATTAGTCTCTGTCAAAATGAGGGGATGACCTTGAAGATCTCTTCCAGCTCTAAATCTGTGATTCTATGACTGCTAGACCAATAGGCTTTCCCATTGTAACCAATTTCTCTCAATAGGAAAGGGAGATGGCTTAGAGCATAACAGGCCTCTTTATAGCTCACTTCCTGGGCATATCCAAACCATATTGTCTGCAATCTGGCCAATGTCCTTATTGCCTGCATCCCCTTGAACCTTAGACTTTGCCCCTGGAACCACCCTGGGCTCTGCTAGGTGTACTTTCATCTTATCTTGGCAAGAAACAGGCCTTCAAACCACTTCTCAATCATTTCTACATTGTCTCAATATCCCTTTCTACCTTTGCATTTATGTGCTGTTCTCCCCCAATGGAATATAAAGTTCTTGGGAGCAGGGGCTATCTTGCTTTCTTGTATTTGCATAGCTAACTTTCAATATAGTTCCTGGCATGTAGTAAGCACTTAATAAGTGCTTTATCATTCATTCAAAGTCAATGGATTAAACAATACTGTCTGCAGTTTCTTTTTGCCTGTTGTTAAGACTCCTTGCCTCATAGACTCCATGCAATGTCTGTGCTCAGAGTCATTCCTTTTCAAAGCTTTGAAGTTATCTTTCACTCCTCGCCTGAAATGTCTATTCAATCACCAGGTCCTTTCAGTACTAAGGCCCCCAATCTCTACTGCAACCATCCCCTCCTTTCCCTTCCCATTATCACTACTTGATTTCAGACTCTCTTTAGCTCTCACCCAGACGATTGTAACTTTCACCACTTTGGAAAACAAAATCCAAGAGACAGTCCTGGGGCATTAGAAAGGAGACCAGACCATGATAAAGAAGAATCCAAGTCAAGAGTAGTGAGACAAAAAGTGAGAAATGGAGCACCCAAGCTACTAATGTGAGGGTGAAGTCAATGAAGTTCATGCTATGGGATTTTTAGTTGTTCTCTGAGAGGTTTGTAGCACTACCTCCCACCCTCCCCCCGCCCATAAATCTTTTCAAATAATATGGAACATATATACCAAATTTCCTAATTGGTCACTTTACCCCCAGCATCTTTCACCTTAACTCTTTCCTGTATACTTCTGCCTGATTAATCTTCCTAAGGAATACTTCTGATCATGTGACTTTCTTGATCGAAAGTTTCTCTGAATCTTCATTGCCTACAGATGAACATTCAAGTACGCCTGTCTTCCTAGCATTTCCTCCAGCTTCTTCTCATTTTCTTTCATCTTATATTCTAGCACACTGGATTACTCAGTGGATCCTGTGTGTGTCCTATGATATTTTACACTCACATTTATCCATACCTTCCACTTGAAATGCTATTTCTCTCATGTCAAACTCTCTCAGCCTCAGTTCCTTTATTTGTGCATATAGTATTTACAGATTATAAGTATTAAATGAATTATTGCATGTAGTCAACAAACTGATGTTTATTAAGTTCTTACTCTGTGCCAGGCACTGTGTTAAGCTCTGGGTATACAAATGCAAGCAAAAACATAGTCCCTGCCTTCAAGGAGTTTACATTCTAATGAAGGAACACAGTATATAAGAGGGAGACAGAAATCAGGGAAGGTATCCACACAGGGGCATAGAGAAGTTTAAAGAATCAAGAGCAAAGCTGGGAGAGGAGTGGAGAAGTAAACATAGGGTTGGCCTGAGCACTTCCTCAAAATAAAAACTCTGATTACGCATCACTAATCAGAGGCCAAGTGTAGAGGGATCTTCTAGGATGAGAAAACTAGCAGAGGAATGGAGAAATCTAAAGAGTCTGGAATGGAGCTGGGAGAGGAGTGAGGAATGGGTATCAACTACTTGGATAACTTTAAAATGCTATATAAATGTTAACTATTATTAGTATATTCTCTTTGGAGAGGGATCAGATTTTGATAATCAATCAATTAACAAGCACTTATTAAACAACTATAATGTTTCAGG
>CM053593.1:327700262-327777280 GCA_028646575.1 Pseudocheirus occidentalis | reverse complement strand
CAGCTTTGGCCTGCTAAAAGCGCTCCCCAGGACCACCACCCAAAACCATGATCCAGATCCAGGCCACTCAATGCAAGAGCACTTGGCCCTGATCAATCGACTCAGTCCCCCTATGGGATTCACAGGCCAGGGGCTTTGAAGCAGCCCAGTGGGGGCAGCCACTGGTTACAGCAATTCCTGCCCTTCCCCCCCTGCTTCCTTGCCCTGGTGGTAGATTGGCCAAACTGTTTTTCCTCTCCCAAATTTAGCTTGAAAGCTTCACTCACTTTCACTGACTTCTAATCCTGGCTTAGTAGATGTGAAGATTGCTTGAGGTGCATTAGATCTTCTCTGAAGTGGACTCAACTGTGGCTTGGCAGGCTTGGCTCCTACCAATCGCCCTGGAGCCTGGCTGCATGGTGGTTTCAGGCTGGGCTGCTCCCAGCTCCCGGCTTGCAGGCCTGTGTGATGAGCCCCTGCTGCAGATCTGCCTCTCTCTATTCCCTATTTTTCACACCTTGGTAGATGTGGAGTTGCTGGAGGCTGTAGATCTTCTCTCTTGTAGACTGGCTGCAGCTCGGCTCCTTCCTACTTCCCTGGGCCTGGCTGTTGTTTTGGTTTCAGGCTGGACTGGCCTTTGCTCGCTGCAATGATCCCCTGCTGCTCAGCTGCCTTCCGTGAGAGATGTGTTTTCTGTATTTTTGTGAGTTTGAGAGACCTAAAATTTGTCCAGAGTCATATTTTATGGGTGTTTAGGGTGGCTGTGTGTGAGCTGCGGGGCCTTGCTGCTTCTATGCTGCCATCTTGGCTCCGCCTCCAGAAGTCCACCCCATTACATCTTAGTATGAGAGAGCAGAGAGGAAGTGGTTTTGAAGAACGAGTTTGGTGACCAGAGATTCCTAAGAGAAACAATCTGATACCCAGCAGAGACGCTCTACCAAGCACACATATGACAGGTGTATCAGAAAGCAAAGATGTAATGAATAGCAGAGAACATCAATAAACAGCAAAATGACATCTCCATCATGGGTCTGAATTGCTCTGGTCATGTTTATGCCTTGTTCACACAGTTTTCTGGCATGTACCTTTTCATACATGATTTCTCGTGACGCTCCCTATTTGTGTCTTTTGCAAGAGCATTCTCTGGTCATGAGAGTTTTCTGTATGTGTGCCTTCTTTGCTGTTGGTATTGAAACTCATAGGAGAGGGAATTCTATGTATGCATGAGTGTGTGTGTGTGTGTGTGTGTGTGTGTGTGTGTTTCAACCTTTTCTCATGGCATTATTTGCTGTGCTGTTTCATTGAATGCCTTTTGTTTGAACTAATGTATCCTTTTTTTGTCTGGTAAAGGAAAGCACATTGGTGGGAGACTTAGGAGCTATGGTTTTAAGTGGATATTGACCTACAGGCTGCCTTGAACCTTGGTTAGCTTCTCGAGGGGCCCAAGTGCTTCCTCTTCTTGTCTGCTGCTCTGCTTTTCATCCTGCTCTATTCTTTCTTTCCTTTTCATTCCCCTTTCTCATGTTTCTTATTTCTTTGGCCTTTTCTTTCTTTTCCCTTCTCTCTTTCCCCAGCATCATTTCCATTTTTGTTCCCAGACACTTCTGCCTCATTTCCCTTCAGTGAGCCTGAAGGAAGATTCCAACTCAGCATGCTAATGTGGTATCAAGTAACACCTTTTACCAGATCACAGGACTTTATCTCCTGGCATGATTTTTGCACAAAGAAAACCACATCCTTAGTGGAAAGAAACGGATTAGAGTGGTGTTTCTGGGAAAGAAAGATAAAAATTTCTTTTCTATTAAGTAAAAGAGAAATACATCAAATGGCACCATACAATGAAATTCATTCTAAGCATGGTTTCATTGAAAGAGCATTGATTTTGGAGACAGAAAGCTTGGGTTGGAATAACCTCTCTTAGCCTCAGTTTCTTCATCTATAAACTATGAATAATAATTCTAATGTTATCTGTCCCAACAACAGGTCTGTTGTCAGGAAAGTATTTTAAGACCTTGAAGTATTATATCAATATGATGTGTGATTACAAAAAAAAATATTGTGCCACTATTTCACATAAGAGAGACCAGCATGGACTTGTAAAGGATTACTCCAAGTTCTGACAAAGAACGGGAGTATTTGATTTTTTAGGTCCCCAAGGAGACTAGTTTTTGTTATTATACCATGACTAAAGTGAATTTTGTTGATTTTTCCCCCCCTAAAATGGAGCCAATTGAATGGTCCCTTGGGAAACTTTCCTAGTTAATCCTACAGAATTTGTTTTCCATTATAATAGGCTCTAAAAATTATATAACCTTTTCTTGGTGATTTCATCAAGAGAAGGAAGATTTAAGGGTGAGAAGATGGGGACAAGTGTAATGGTTTCCATTTCTTTTATAGAGAAAGTCAAAACACATAAAGATTAATTGAAATGAATAAATCAACTTGGTTGTTTTAACTTTTTTACAAATCCACCATGCTAAAGCATGGCTAGAATATTTCTTTCTTAGAAATTTTAAAACAAAAATGATCTATGTTTAAAATTGTTTTATCCTTTCTGCCTTAGAATTAGTTATTCTCCTATTAGAATAATATATTTTTTAAATTTTGGAGCTACCTCCAAAGGTGTCTCAGTAGCCCTGTAGTTCAAACTATATCCAAAGAGGAATCACCCCCATCCAGCCTTACTTTAACGCTTGAGATGAGGGAGAACTCACTGTCTCTTCAATCAGCCTCTTCCAGCTATGGAGAGATATCATTGTAAGAAAACCTTTTCCCTCACATTAAGTAAAAACTTTGCCTCTTTTCAATTTCTACACATTGCTCCTGGTTCTTTCATCTAGGGTTAAACAGAAGAAATCTAATTTCTGTCCCACATGACAATCCTTCATATACTTGAAGACAGCTATCATGATCCCTTTGACACCCCAGAGTCTTCTTTTCTCCAGGCTAAACTGCCCAATTCTTTCAATTAATCCTCCTATGACATGGACAAAAGGCCCTTCACCATCTTGGATGCTCTCCTTTGGCTGCTTTCCAGCATAATGATGTCCTTCCTAAACTGTGACGCCAGAAATTGAACCAAATATTTTTGAGTTAGTCTGACCATTAGAAATTTGTGAAGATTTGGAGGAAGGGAGAGAATTTTTTAAAGGAGGTGTCTTTTCCTCTGAAATATTTGTAAAACACTGCTCTGAGCAGTGAAGTTCTTTTTGGATCCTAACTCTGTCATCCAATTTCTTAGTCATCACTCCTAGCTTTGTGTCTTCTGCAAATTTGATGAGTATGATATATATACCTTCATCTAAGTCATAGACTTAAAAAAATAGCCTGGAGTCAACCCAGATCCTTGGAATAGAAGTCTCCATTGTCTTCTGACATTGAGCCATCAAGATCTATGCTTTGAGTACCACCCATTCTGAAGCTTCCTAATTGTATTGTCACATAGCTCACATCATTTTATCTTTTTCACAAGAATAGTATGCTTTTCTTTTGTCAACTGTTTTGCTGAAATTTAGGTAAAGTCTCTATGTAGCCTTCTCCTGATCAACCAGGTTAGTAACTGTCAATAAAAGAAAGATGCCTAAACTGGCACGCCTACTTGTATATTTCCTCTTCCTGTCCAGATAGTTTATTCTTCTATGACAAAATAGCTCCTGTTTCAGAGTAAATGATGGGATGTAAGGTGTAGGAAGACTGCAAAAGGGAGGCAAGTTATCAAGGACTTTGAATGCCAAGTAGAGGATTTTATATTTGACCCTGGACGTGATAGGGAACCATTGAAATTTACTAAGTAGATGGACTTATAGTGTCCAGTTCTAGGTTTAGAAAGATCTCTTTCACAGGTGAGAGGAAAGACTGGAATAAGGAGAGACTTGGGGCAGTGAGATCACTCAGCAGGCTAAATGGCTTATACATAATCACTCAACCAGCGGTCCTCAGGGTCAAAACTTGTGTTAGATTTTCCTGAAGACAAAGCCAATTCCATCTCCTCCATATTGTTGCCTCTGTGATTCCCATGGAATGAATATATGTAAATAGGTATAGACCTATCCAGGACAACACAAGCATCCTATCACTGATAATTTTTTTTCTTTTTGTAGCATTTCTTATAGGGGTGCATTTGATTGCATTCCATGAGATGAAATTGTAGTTCCTTGAGGCTACTTTGTATCTCTGGCTGATTTTTACTTAAATCATTTCAATCAATCAATAGATTAAAAAGTATTTCCCAAGACCCTCCTTTGTGCTAGGTACTTTGAAAGGTGCTTGAGATACATATACAAAGACTAACAACCTCTACTCTTGTTGGGCTCCATTTTAGGAAACAGAACATCAGCAAAATTCACTTGTCATGATACAATAACAAAGACTAGCCTTCTTGGGTAAAATCTCAAAGATCTTAAATTTTGTCACTTTCCATAATTCCAAGGGCAAGCCCTCACACTGAACTCCTATGGCCAGGTAATAACTATGGGGTGCTCTGTAGAGCACTTACACAGCTATTGTAAGAAGGAGTGGGGAACTGGTAAGTGGAAGACCATGTTGGTGATTTAATTAGTATAGGGAACCCCTTGTTAGATTCCCTTTTCCCAACTCCTTTGCCAATTCAGACTGGCACCTGATGTGTGTAATTTGGAGTCTTATTGAGTGTCCTGGGGGCACTGAGACATTATGACTTGCTCAAGATCACACAGTATGTGTTAAAGACAGGATTTGAATCTTGATCTCTCTGATCTGGTTCTCCATCCTCTGTACCACAGCCGTGATCATCATCAGTAAGTGATGCTACAGTACAAAATACATTCTCTTGACTTCAGTGGGGTGACTGGTATACCTCCTCCCTTTCTTTTTCACTCACATACTGGAGGTTTGTTTCTAGACACCTATACCCTCCTGACTTTTGACTCCTTAAGCAAGTATGAATTTGGATGAAGATAACATAACCACTTGATTTTTTTTTCCAGAAGGAAAAATAAAACAGAATAAAGGCAGGAAGGGAATGAGGTAGGGGTGGGGTGGGAGAAGTAAAGACACATTCCTAGTTTGGGCTTCACAGGAAACAGGAAGTAGGGAATGGCAAGTCCAGGCTGTGACCGGGCTGACTCCCTCTGTCTCGTTCATGTAAGGTGATCCTGTGGCAGTTGGGAGAAGAAAGGGAAGGGAAGTCTGGCCCCGAGATTGCAAATCACAGACTGTGATGACAGAGGGGGTGGGGAAGTCTCATAAAAATCAGCACCCTCTGTTTTTTTAAAGAAACCAAATCAGGGGTTGGAAAGGGGTGGGGGTGGGGATCTTCTCTAGTGAGGAGAAGAGTGTAATTTATGGGCAAGAGATGTGGTCATGTATCCTTTTCTTTGAAATGTTTTTAGCTCATCATGGGAGTCTCAGAGGCCAGCAGTAAAGGCACCTTCAGGAGAGGCTATGTCTCCTAGTAAGGGCTTCTCAGCAGCAACATCTGGACTGGTTATGTTTGGGGTTGGGGAAATGCAATCAGAGGATCAGAGATACAGAGCAAGAAGAAACCTTAGAAGGCATCCAGTCCAATGCTCTCAATTTACAAATGAAAGAACTATGACCCAGAGAGGTTAAGTCATTTGACCAGCTTCATATAGGCAACCAGTGGCAGAGGCCACATTTGAACTCAGATCCTTTAACATCAAATCCATCACTCTTTCCAGTATACCAGAAGAAGGGCGCTTTGATCTTCTTGACTGCCTTTTCCTTGCTCTAGCTTGTGTTACCAATAATGGATCTTCTATAAGGAAAAGGATGCTCAGAGGTGAAAGAATTACTTTGTTATTTTTTATTTATTTAAGACATTATGCAAAAGGATTTGAGATGTACTACACGTTAGGCAATTAGGTGGTACAGTGGATAGAGCACTGGGTTTGGAATCATGTTTTCTTCCTTCCTTCCTTTCTTTCTTTCTTTCTTTCTTTCTTTCTTTCTTTCTTTCTTTCTTTCTTTCTTTCTTTCTTTCTTTCTTTCTTTCTTTCTTCCTTCCTTCCTTCCTTCCTTCCTTCCTTCCTTCCTTCCTTCCTTCCTCTCTTCACAAAATTTCAGGTTAAATGACTTGTCCAAGGTCACACAACTAGTTAGTGTCAAGTGTCTGAAGCTGGATGTGAATTCAGGTCCTCCCAACTCCAGCACAAGTGCTCTATCAATTGTGCCAACTTGCTGCCCTAGGAAGACACATTTTCATGAGTTCAAATGTGGCCTCAGACACTTACTAGCTGTGTGACTCTGGGAAAGTCACTTAACCCTGTTTGCTTTAGTTTCCACATCTGTAAAATGAGCTGGAGAAGGAAATAGCAAAGCCACTCCAATATCTTTGACCCTAAAATGGGATCAGAAGAGTGGGATACAATTGAAAATGACTAAACAAGAACACATTAGACATTACATATAATAAGTATGTCATGGACTTGTTCTGTTTGTTAAATTCAGTTAAGTTTCATAAGTTGACAGTCGTTCAATGAATTGTGTAACATATACAGGTTAAAAAAAGTAGGGAAAAGAGCAAAGTTTGGCTTTTTCAGATAAGAGAGTCAGTTGAAAATAGTTCCATTTTCTTGCTGAAGGTGCTGCTGCTGGGTGAAAAATATATGAAAGGGAATGTTAAGGGAAGAATAGAAATTAGTCAAGAAAGATGTCTCCAAACTAGAGCTTGGTTAGGAGTAAAAAAAGGAGTAGTTAGCCTCACTAAGTTTATAAGATCATAGATCAGAGTGGGAATTAACAAAGTCTATCTGGTCCAATCACTTTCACTATATAGTTGAGGCAAATGAGCCCCAGAGATTATGTGAATTGCCCAGGAAAAGTCAGCTAAGCAGAATTTGAATCCAAGTCTTTCTGACCACGAGTCTAATACTCTTTCCACTATGACACTTGGTTATTCCCTTTAACTTGGTCAAGGGAAAAGTCTAGGTGTTAAAGTTAAAAAGACCTGGTGAAGTGAGATTACTGAAAGAGTAGTGAGAGGTGACTGACCAGCAATGGTGATGCTGGTAATGATGACAATAGTCCACATGTATATAGGCTTTAATGTTAGCAGTCCTTTACATGTCTGATTTATTTTGATTCTCACAAGGTTCTGAAAGGTAGGTACTATTATTATCCTTCTTTTACAGATGGGGAAACTGAGGCTGAGAAAAGTTAAGGGACTTGTGATAGAAGCACTATCTTAAACACCCATACCCTATACAAGCTAATTTTTTCTTCAAAAAGTATTGAGACTTTCCTCAAGACTCAAGTTAGCTCAGGGGACTAAATGCTCACACTTTTGATAGCACTTTTTTATTGCTTGAGTACAAAGTAGTCATGAGGAGTCTGTATCATGATGGGTAACTCAAGCAAGGGGACAGTTAGGTGGTGCAATAGGCAGAGCACTGGTCCCCGGAGTCAGGAAGACTCATCTTCCTGAGTTCAAATAAGGCCTCAGACACTTACTGTGTGACCTTGGGCAAGTCACTTAACTCTGTTTCCCTTAGTTTCCTCTTCTGTAAAATAATAGGGAGAAGAAAATGACAAACCACTCCAGCCAAGAAAACCCCACATGGGCACACAGAGCCAGACACAACTGAAACAAATGAACAGCAACTCAGGCAAGGTAATTTCCATTCATCTGGATCAACTCAAGGTGTCCCCAATGCTTGTCCTTATTAAATATCCTTCACTTGCTATGGCTAAGTAATTCTTTTGTTAACTGTTCCAGAAGATGTGTCTTATTTTGTTCAGTTACTGAACCTCAACTACCAAGGGACTGGTTGTTTGAGTTAGGCCAAACCCAGAAGACTTGTTTGGGACCACAGAGCTTACTTGTATTTGAGGCAGTATCTGGGTCCAGTCCTTTGTAACAAGAATAGTGCTCCATCCACTGAGGGACATTATCATTCTAGAGGGAATTTTCATAAAGTTGGAGCTTTGAAAGTATAGCAGGGCTT
Organism: Pseudocheirus occidentalis; assembly: GCA_028646575.1. Classification (NCBI taxonomy): domain Eukaryota; kingdom Metazoa; phylum Chordata; class Mammalia; order Diprotodontia; family Pseudocheiridae; genus Pseudocheirus; species Pseudocheirus occidentalis. Next base: position 327,769,358 of record CM053593.1, on the reverse strand, counting down.
TAAGAAGACGCTTTATCTCTTTTCAAATATATATTTTATTATTTCATATGGAAACAGGTTCTACCAAGTCCTTTTCTTTGCCGGCTCACTTATTTATTATTCTCTGTATTATCTGTTTGTTTCTTATGCTCAATGCTAGTTTCAAAGTTGTGAATGACTAAGCAGATCTTCATTCATAAACTGCCAGTATTCTGCTGCTAATCTGAATTCTCACTGAAAATCTATTTCATTAGAATCACCCTAGCAGCCTGTGATATTACAGTGACTGAGATTTCAGATATTGTATCGGCTCCACTGGGCAGCATTGCCAAGGAGTTTTGAGGTGCCATTTCCAGGCAGATTTTAACAGCCTTGTTGAGAAATGTCACAAAAACTCCCTTGGAGTATAGAGTTATGAAATAATTGACAAACTGAAGATTGTGCTAAGATAGCTAAAACAGGGACTTTGGGACAGATAAAACACAAGGACAACTGAGAATTAATTCAATTCCACAAGCATTTATTTGTTGTTGTTCAATCATTTTAATTGTGTCTGACTCTTCATGACCTCATTTATGGTTTTCTTGGCAGACGTACTGGACTGGTTCGCCATTTCCTTCTCCATCTCATTTTACATCTGAGGAAACTGAGGCAAGCAGGGTTAAGTGACTTGCCCAGGATCATACAGCTAATAAGTGTCTGAGGTGGGATTTTAACTTATAAAGATGAGTCTTCCTGATTTCAGGCCTGGCACTCTATCCATTGCTCCATCTAGCTACCCCAGGTATTTATTCAACACCTGCTTTGTTCCAGGCACTATGGACAGAAAGGAAAAAATACCTACATTCTCAAGGTGCTGACATTCTAGGGGGTGGGAAATATAGTTTTTATATAATATATATAATATTTTATATAATAATATAAAATATAAAAAACAGATAGTTTTTTTTTGTTGTTGTTGTTTTATGCTTTTTGGAGAGGGGAAGGTAGGGCAATTGGGGTTAAGTGACTTGCCTGAAGTCACACAGCTAGTTTTGTGTTAAGTGTCTGAGGCCGTATTTGAACTCAGGTCCTCCTGACTTCAGGACCGGTGCTCTATTTGTCTCAGCATGTAGCTGCCCCTGCACAGACAAATTTATGCAAAATATATGCAGAGCAAATGCAAAGTAATTTCAGAACAGAAGAGAGCACAGACTTGACAAATTAAGTATCCTTTATATCCAAACAGAGGAAATAGATGCTGATAGGCACCTGACCTAAGTGGTAAACAGATCACGTAATCAAGATTCTGTAATATTTCCCCCCTCACTCTCCATCTCCCATTGGAGTGATTGGGGAGAAAAAAATGTTGTTCTTAACTGAAGACATACATGGTGATGGGTTGGGTAGGAAAAGGGAGAAGACAAAAGGAGAGTGAGAGCAGGATTAAGAGGAGGCATGCAGATGGAGAGGGCAGGGACGGTGGCGGCAGCCAGGAAGAGGAGGATGTCTTTGCATATTTCACCCTCTTCCTGAAAGAGCAGAGGTCACTAAAAGGTTAGAGAACCCTGGGTACTTGTCCTTGACTACATTCCTAAGAAACTGGTTAGTGGCGTGACTATGCTAGGATGGGGGAAGTGCTTTGAGTATCAGGGTAAAAGCTTTTTATTTTATCGCTCAAAGCACTGGGGAGCCACGGTGGAGTTTTGAGCAGGAGAGTGATGTGAAGAATCGAATTAGAAAAGAGAGAGATTATAGGAGGCATGGAGAGCAATTACTGCCCTACTTTTACTGTAATCCTAGGATAGACAGAAGGGAATTTAACTAATATGGAAGCAGTGGGAATGGAAGTGCAGGAAGAGTTACATAAGACCATGGAGAGAGGATGTATAGCAATTGATAATTCATGATGGATTGGATGTGGAGAGTAAGAATGAGAGGAAAAGCATTGGCTTTACAGTCAGAGGACTGAGGTTTGAATCCTGGCTTTGCTATTTAATATTGATGTGACTTCAGACAAGTCATTTAACCTTGCTGGATCTTAGTTTACTTATCTGCAAAATGGAGGGAGGTAGGTTTGGATTCAATAACCTTCAAAATTCAGAGCCAAGATGGTGGCATAGAAGTAGGAAAGCTCTGTAGCTCCCACACAGCCTCCTCAAATACCCATAAAATATGACTCTAAACAAATTTTAGGGCTCCAGAACTCACAAAATTACAGCAAAAAGCACATCTCCCGCTAAAGGCAGCTTGACAGGAAAGGCTTATCACAGCAGGCTGGGAGCCAAAATCTGCCCCACCTGCCACCTAGGGCAGCCAGGACAAGCCGCAGCTAGAGCCTCCAGGAGAGTGGATCAGCAGCAGCTGTGGCAGTTTTCAGAACTATCAACCCATAAGAAACAAGAACAAAGTGAAAGGTCAGTGGAACTCAGCTAAATTTTGGGGAGAAAAGCAGTCTAGCCAAACGCCTCCAGGACAAGGAAGCTCCAGAAGCCATGGTCCTGCAGCTGCCTCCATGTGGCTGCTTCAGAAGCTCCCAGCCTGCAGCCTGCACAGTGGCCAAGCAATCATTCAGCGGCTAAGTGCTCTTGCGCTGAGTGGCCTGGATCCGGATTGCAGTCTTGGGTGGTGATCCCGGGGTGGGTTTTCAGTGAGCCAAAGCTCATGTGGGTTGCAGCGGCCTCCTAATAGCTCCAGCAGCTGCAAAAACCCCAGCGATTTGGGACAGAGCTTTCCCTTCTGGAAGCAGAGTTCCACAGAGCTAAAAAGTCAAGTAATTGCCTGGCAACATGAGCAGGCAAAGGAAGCAAAGTAAGAACAGCAATCGAACTTTAGATTCCTTCTTTGGGGATAAAAAGGATCAAATCATGGAACGGGAGGAAGACAACACAGTCAGAATTCCCACACCAAAAGCTTCCAAGAAACATAAAGACTGCCTATAAGCCATAGATCAGCTTAAGAAGGATTTTGAAAATAACCTTCAAGATTCTTTCTAGCTCTAAATCTATGACCATGTGACATAGGTAAGTTAGAGGAAGCAGATTCAAGGGAAAGATCATGAGTTTATTTTAAGACTTGGCTAAATGAAATAGCCTGCAGTGTATTGTCAGCAACAACATGTGTGCATGAAAATGGCATAAAATAAGTTATCCATGAAATGTATGAGTTATATATAGGGAAGCATGGAATATTCAAAGATATTGAGGTCTGGAAAGGTAGGGAATATTTATGATCCCACTTACTTAGAAGGCTGAGGCTAACACGTCTCTTGAACTCAAGAGTTCTATCAGGTTTCCTCGCTAAGTCTGGCATCAAGGTGGAGAGCCCCCAGAATCAGAGGGGCCACCAGGTTGCCTAAGGAGGAGTGAATCACACTAAGCTGGAAGCAAAGCAAACCAAAGCAACCGTAACTGATCAGTAATGGGATCAGGCCCATGAGTAACTATTGTACTTCCAGTCTGGGATGAAGTGAGGAGATCTGGTATTTAAAACAAAACAAAACAAAAAAGACCTAAAGTGGTGGGTCTCAAATTTTGGTCTAGTTACCCCTGGTGGTCCCTAAGACACAATTTTTAGGAGGTCTGCAATGTTGAAACTATATTTATAATAATACTAAGATATTCTAATTTTTAATATGGTAAATCTATGCCTACACATATACATATAATATGTACAAATATATGTTATATATGATATGCTATTTATAACATATGTATATATGCATATATAACATATATGTGCAGGCATATATGTGTGTATGTGTATATATACATACATATATATGTGTAACATATACACATACACACACACACATATATGTGTATATTCTACTTTTAAAAAGAAACTTTTTGGGGGAATCTCCCTGAAATAAAAAATGTTTGAGACTTGCTGGTTTAAAGGAAGGCTCACAGTGCGCTGGTTTGATTCTCTACTGAGTATTAATGTGACGACATGGACAACAACAATGCCTAGTGTTTATATAGCCCTTTGAGATTTGCAAAGCTCTTTACGGTAACCTCAGTTGAGCCTCACAAAAACCCTGGGTTGTAAAGGTAAATCTGTATATGTTCTGCAATTTAGAGTCTTAGAAAGCTGCTTGAATTCTGACAGATTAAGAGTTTTGCTCTTGACCCACAAATCTGGTCTATGCCACACTGGGCCAAGGGCCAAGGGTCAAGGGAGATAGATGGTACTATTGTCCACATTTTATAAATGAGGAAACTCAAGCAGACAAAGGCTAAGGGACTAAACCCAGATATTTCTGTCTCTAGTTCTAGCACTCTGTCTATCACATTATCTGAGTCCCAGAGTATGAAAAAGGTGGTTTCTTTCTGTATCAGGACCAAGCATCAGTGAGACATGGAATGAACTTCCTCCTCAGCTCTATGTATGAGAATTTTTCATGTTCTTCAAGGCTCATCTCAGATGTCGCCTCCTACAGGAACCTTTCCTGATCCTCATAATTATAAGTACCTGATCATTCTTTAGCTTATATTGTATTTGTCCATTTAGATGTTCTATCTCTCTTCTCCTTGGAGGAGCAATGAATAGCTGTTGCTTTCATTTTTGTACCTCCAGCACTATGCCCAGTGTCTTGTGCATAGCAGATGTTCAGTAGATGGTTGTTGAGTTGTATTAGACTTGTCTTAAGCATAGAGTATATCAGGGAATACCTCCGCAGAGGTCCTCTGGTAGCCTCATTGTAGCATGAAGATAAACCTGGATTTCCAAGATTATGCCTATACAATGCAAACTCTGGAAAGTTCTACCAAAGTGGGCTAAGAATGACACATGAGGGGGCAGCTAGGTGGTGCACTGAATAGACCACCAGCCCTGGAGTCAGGAGGACCTGAGTTCAAATCTGACCTCAGACACTTAACACAAAACCTAGCTGTGTGACCTTGGGCAAGTCACTTAACCCCAATTGCCCTACCTTCCCCCTCCAAAAAAAGAAAGCAAAAAAATAAAAAAGAGAACGGACTTGGTGATAGACTGTGCCCACTGTGCTACTACCAGCATAACATCATCAGTCAGTTGACTGGTCCTAAATACTTTTATCATGACAGCACAATGAAGTAAATACTATAGGAACTGGGTCAAGGGTCAAGGCTGGGTCTGAGAATTCACTGGTCATAACAATGATAATAATAATAAAGTAGCTAGTGCTCACTACGTGAAAGGCACTGTGCTGAGAATTTTACAGTTATGACCTCATTTCATTCTCACATCACCCTGAGTCATAGGAGCTATTATTATCCCCATTTTATAAATGGGGATATAAATATATAAATCTCTTAAACAGAGATTAAGTGACTTGCCCAGGATTGAGGTTGGATTTGAATTTAGGTCTTCCTAAATTCTTCCTCACTCTAGGTCCTATGCTCTAACTCTAGGTTATGAAACTCCCCCTTGTCAGCCACTCCATGTTGGTAGCCACTTTCTCTTTAATGTATGGCCTACAATTTATGGGGCATGACAACCCAGTGAAATATATGCTAACAATATTAATTTAAAAAATTTTTAAAAATCTCTCAGCCATATGTGTTCCCCCCTGCCTTTTCCTTTTCTGATAGTTTCCATTATGGTGGTGACCATGCAAGAAGATAGGCAAGTGGATATTGAGAATTACAGAAATCTAAGATGATCTTCAAACATTAATTAATTAAATTATTTTTGCCTTTTTTTGAGGGGCAACTGGGGTTAAGTGACTTGCCCAAGGTCACATGGCTAGTAAGTGTTAAGTGTCTGAGACCAGATTTGAAATTGGGTCCTCCTGACTCCAGGGCCATGCTCTATTCACTGTGCCACCTAGCCGCTCCTCAAACAGTAATTTAACTGCTAATATTTTCAATGTATGATCTTTGTCTGATATCCAGGGAAATGCATCCATAGTAAAACAAAAACAAAAGCCCAACTCATTTTAAATGAAACTCAGACTTATAAGGAAGTTATAGTGGGAGGATGGAATCCATGTTCTTTTCAGAGAGACAAAAGAGTGGATGGAGTTAATTTCATCATGTGCCCAAGGGCAACAAGAAATATTCTTCTGTGAACTACTTGGTCATTTGGTCTTGCACTACTCAAGATAAATATAAGCAAATGGACCACCATGAAGATAATTGCAGTTTATGCTTCAACATCTGTGCAGAGGATGAAAATGTTTTTTAAAATTTTATGAAGGTCTTACAGATGACATTGATATAAGTCTTGATATTTTAGTGACTTTGGTGCAAGAGTGAACACAGGAGAAGGTAGCAAGTACTATGCTGGAAATCATATTTTAGGATCAAGACATGAAAAAGGCCAAAGGTTTGTTGAATGCTCCAAAATTTTAATTCTACATATTGTGAATGCCGTGTGAATACTAAATTGTGGTTACTATCATATGATGTTTGCTATTGGTTTTTAAACCAAGCTTATGGTTGCATTGACATGGGGAACTCCTGTTAAGGAAGCTCTCTATTAATGTAAATCAGTATATATTCTGCAATTTAGAGTCTTAGAAAGTTGCTTCAGCTTCTGCTGATTAAGAGTTTGGGGTCACATAGTTGATATATGCTACAGGTCTTCTTGACCTGGAGGCTCTCCAGCCAGCATGGTCTAAAATACTGAACTTCATTTCAAAGACCTGGGTTCAAATCTCCCTTTGCATCCTTGTTATCTGTGTGACCTTGAGTATGGGCCTGTTTCCTTATCTGTAAAACTAGAGACTTGGACTCAATTCCTTTCCTGTTCTAAGTCTATGATCCTGATGTTTAATTTACTTTTTAATATGTTAGGTTTAGATATGAGAAGTTTGGTTTTCTGATTCTAGCCCTTTGCTTTGCACAGATCAACAGACCAACTGGGGCCTCTGCAGAAAGACTATTAAGTAACTGAGCTCTCATGTAATTATTCAATTCAAGCTCCAGTCTGCCTTGCTTTGAAAACAAACAAACTCCAGTATGTGTATACAAAAATTCAAACTTACCCAACAGAATTTAGAAGGTTTCTTTTTAAGTTAACATTACACAATTATTTTTCACTTTATGAAGAGTTCCTTAAAATTGGGAGTTCCCCTATTGCATTTCAAATATGATTCCATTTACAAAACAGTCATATATACTTTTATGCATTTCCCAGAAGTATAACTCATGAGTAAAATAGGCAAATCCATACAAAGAGGCAGTTAGATGAACCAGTATTACAAATGTGCATTTCCCACAAATACTTTTATGTTACAAAAATGGTTGTCCACATGGTCCAACTCCATGAACCCCATGGTTCCCTAGTCAGTGCTCTATCCATATGAGGCAAGCAGTTTCAGACACCATCCACCCATGTGCACAATACGCAAAAGGCCCCTTTGGATACTGAATTAGCTATTTCAACTTCTGGAGAAGGGTGACAGTAGGGGAAGAGAGAGAGACAGAGAGACAGAGACAGAGACACAGAGACAGACAGAGACAGAGACAGACAGAGACACAGAGACAGAAAGAGACAGACAGAAAGACAGAAGAGAGAGAAAGGGAGATAGTGAGAGTGAGAGAGACAGAGACATAGAGAGACAGAGAGAGAGAGGAGTGGGGAAGATGCAAGGGGAGGAGGGAGAGAGAGGGAGGGAGATTATTGTTTAGCAAATGACCATATTAACCTCCTGGCCTGATGGTCTTTGAAGACTTGGCTACACAATCAAGCAAAAGCTCATAAAATCATCAGTGTAAAATTGACTGAATGCTCAGAAACCAAGCCTTACAGTTCACTTCAACGACTTTCTTTTCTCTTCTTTTCACAAGCTGATCATTTTAAGAACATATATATTTCCTCGATCATCTAACTTTAGACTCCACCAAAACAAATGCAAACCTGAAGCATCTATCCCATTAATAATTACATGTGAGGGCCCCTTGTGAACAGAAAATATCTTAAAAACCATAGGAGAAGGAAAAAGCTATGATTTTATTGCTGCCTTAAGTAACAAGTGCCCAGCATAGCAAAAGACAAGGGAGAAGCAGCAGTGAAGACAAAACCAAAGAAAGGATCCATCTGTTGAATGGATACTCTTTCTGTGAAGCAAATCAACACATAGCCCATAAACCAGAAGAAACCTCTTTACCAGCTACACCTGTTAAAAGGATAGTCTTGTTAAGAGCATAACAGACTGGTTTTTAAAGGAAAGGGGTGTGTTTCTTAAGATAGTGGGTCAGTTCAATAAAACCCCACCAATTTCAGGAGCTTTTCTGAGGCCCCTCCAAATTGTTTGGGTGTCTTGGAGCCAGGAAATTTGGACTGGATGTCTCACAGAAAAAGAATTCTAAGGAAATGAATGGACTCTTGTGAATTCTGTATGAGACTGATATGTAAATGGCCCCATTAAAGGAGGTGGCAACCTTTCTTTGAAAACAGACCAAATTTTAAGCTGGAGTCTTAGTCATCTTGGCTTCCTCAAATAGTTGAAAAAATGTGGGTGTTTAAGTCCAAAAGCAGGAGAGGTATCATGGCCATAGTTTACTCTTTCAACAATTCCAACTTGATAAAAAAAAAATCCAACAGATTCAAACTTATCTGAGTTAAGATTCAGCATGGTAATCTCCCCTGTTCCAAATACACAACTTTCCAAAGATGATGACAGTTGGAACAAAGGCTTCCATGAGATCACTTTTGCTACTTTTAGCATGTTATTTACTGGCACTCTTCATATAAAAAATGATGAGTCTTCTCCTTTTTATTTCTCTTCACTCCTCTAAAGTTCCTAGATGACCTGCCCTCTTTTTTCCACCCCCACTGCCCACCCCTTTCAGAGTTTCTCTCCCCTAAACTCTTGCTCTGTGTTAGCATTTGGTTAAACATTAATATGGGGCTAGATTACAGTATTTGGCAATGTCTAACAAGCTGTTAGTAAATGATAAACCACTCTGGGGTCGGTCTTGTAGGCAACAAATCGCATTAGGTTTCACGTTGCTATCGAGAGAATACAGTAACAAATGCTCCAGGAGAAAAGTGAAAATGTCAGCACCTGGTTTGGGAAGGTGATATTTACTTGGGGATCTCTTAGGGCAAAGGAGAAGTGGAATGAATTGGGGCTTAGTGTGTGGTACCTGATTGATGGAAATGACTAAAAATGAAAGCATTTACCTCCTAAGTATGTGAATACAGCAAATCCCACAAGCCCTTTGTGGGGCTGTACCAGGTCTCCTGGCTACACCAGCCGACATTCAGTCATCAGAGTTACAAGACATGATGGCAACAGAATACTTCACTGATGCTGCCCTTATCACAGAGGGGCACAGAACTGAGACTGCATGTGAGGGGGCCACTTTTTAGGGGTGACAAGTAATTAATCATGGCAGCCCAATCATTGACTAACCTCTCTGACCTTAAGAAAAACTCAAAGTGATCCACCAGTCTTTCCAGTGATTTTCAAAGTATAGTCTGGGACCCCTGATGGTTCCTGAGACCCCTTTAGGTTTTAGGGGGTCTATGAGGTCAAAACTATTTATACAATAATACCAAGACATTTAAAATTTTAATATTATAAATATCTGTAGCTATAACCCACATAAAATCTCTTGGGTATCTTCAATGATTTTTAAGAATTTAAAGTGATATTGAGACCTAAAAGTTTGAGAACCACTACTTTAGACCACTTTGAGATGATTATTTGAGTGCCTCCCTCCCCTAATACCTTACCTTGTATACCATATATATGTGTGTATACTTGTATGTATGTATACTAACTCTCCTGATATAACATAGATTCCTTGAGAACAGAATCAGTTTCTTTTTTTTATCTTTTAATCCCTAGCACCTAGTACTAAGCCTGATACTTACTGATGCTTAATGAATACTTTCTGATTGATTTGGCAACATCTCTTGAGCATCCACATGACAGATATACCATAGGTTGCAAGACAATATGACTTGAAGATTATAGGGTCATAGGTCTAGAGCTAGAAGGGAGATAATCTGTTCAAACTCCCTCACTCCATCCATGGAGGAAGATACAGAGGTCCAGAGAAGCTGTCACTTTCCCAGGGCTACCTAGGTAATAAACAGAAGGGCAGGAATTAGAACTCAGGCCCCATCACTCTGATTTCAATGCCTGTTGTAATGTTAATGGGATATAGGATCTTCCCCACCCATTAATAGGCCTCACATGGAGCCCATTAAGGGAAGCTTGCTTAGGGGAGGCTTGCTGGTAGGAAGGCTTTCCCACCTTTTGTTAATTTCTTACTAGTCAGAGGGTTGTGATGCCCTCTGGCTCTAAAAAGGGTATATATATACTTGGAGGTGAGCATTCTGCTTTGGGGCTCACTCGTTAAAAGAGTGCTTGTATAATCTCACCAGATGAGATTCTGGGTAGTCATTAAGGAGCCCCATGACTTTGAAAAAGGCAGATGTTGGTGCTTTTCCCTCATGTAACTGTATGTGTGTTGCCTTTATCAAACAGTGGGATCTGTCTGTTGGTCTTGCTAATTTCTCAGTTAGAAGCCCTGGGTCAGTTGGTCTTTATTTCCCTGCTTATATTTTCTCTGTATTTTTTGTTTGTATTTTCTCTGAAGTTCAGGGTGCTGACTTGTTCCCTGAACTAGTGAATGTAATTTTAAAAAATATCGTTGACTTCTTGAACAATTATCTTTTCTACTAAAGCAGATCTAAGAACCTGTGCCAGCAGTCATCCTGGGGATGCTAATGTGGTTGCCGCTATACCTGTGCATTGCACCATGCTGCTTTCTAAGTGGAAGACCTGGGAAACTCTTAAATGATAAAGATACATACACATAATATATGTTATACCTTATGTGTGTTAATATTATATATTAGTATATTAATCAAATATAAAACATTACATAAATATAATGTATTCTATAAAATGTGTTATATATTTATATAATATAAATTATATATTATACATTATGTCTTTTTTTGCCTTTTTGGGAGGAGGGGCAATTGAGGTTAAGTGACTTACCCAAGGTCACATGGCTAATAAGTGGTAAATGTCTGAGGCTGGATTTGAACTCAGGTCCTCTTGACTCCAGGGCTAGTGCTCTATTCACTATGCCACCTAGCCACCTCATATTACTATGTCTTATTTATATTTATTATGGTATTATACATATACATACACATCTACATGTACATATAAACATCCATAGTGATGCAAAAGATAGAATGTTTCACTGGAGGCAGGAGGACCTGAGTTCAAATCCAGTCTCAGACACTAAAACCCCAAATGGGGTGATGAAGAGTCAGACACAACTGAGAATGACTGAACAGTAACATAGATGCGTGTTTATATGCACGTGTGTATATACACGCATCTGTATGTGCATATGTGTGTATGTGTGTCAGCACTTCCTGAAACTATCCCAGAGAGTGAATAAATATCAATTTAACAGCAGTTCAGAGGAGGCTGCTTTGTTATGGAAAAGAGATAAGTGAGAATAATTGATATTTCTAAGGATTACGTTTATTTATAGTAACCTGATTAGAGATGAATTACGTTTATTTTTTCTGTGAATGTATTTCCATAAAAGTGGTTAACTTATTAAATTATAATGAATTTGAAATGTTTGGTTTTATTAATAGGGAGAAATAGTAATTCTCTTGCTATTCATCCAAATAATCAGAATTATTTTTGTGTTTAATGGCAAATAAAACCTGTCGAGAATCAGGAAAAATAGGGGAAAATTATTTATTATCACAATCAAAACAAGTATGAAACCCTTTCTGGAGCTAAGAAATGCATGTAATAACCAAACATCTTTATCTCTCAGGCTTAGTGAATAGTTACACACACACACACACATACATACACATGCACAGATATGTGTGTATATACGCATATGCATATAAACATGGGTATATGTTATTGTTCAGTCATTTTCAGTTTTGTCTGACTCTTCATGACCCCATTTGGGGTTTTCTTGGCAAAGATACTGGAGTAGTTAGCTATTTCCTTCTCCAGCTCATTTGACAGATGAGGAAACTGAGGCAAACAGGGTTAAGTGACTTGCTCAGAGTCACACAGCTAGTAAAAAAAGTGGCCATGACACTAAGATTGCTTTCTGATCTGTCTAGAATATATACGTCCATAAAGCAGTGAATTTCACAGATGTGCTGCTTGTCAGTAGGGCAGGATGAGGCAGGATGATTTTCTACACTGAGAGCAGAGAACAGTGTGTTGTTGTTGTTGAGTCATTTTTTTCAGTCATGCCTGACTCCTTGTGACCCCACCTGGGGTTTTCTTTGCAGTGATACTGGTGTGGTTTGCCTTTTCCTTCTCTAGCTCATTTTACAGGTGAGGAAACTGAGACAAACGGGGTTAAGTGACTTGCCTAGGGTCACACAGCTCATAAATGTTTAAGGCTAGATTTGAACTGAGGAAGAGGAACCTTCCTGACTCTAGGCCTGGCACTCTATCCGTTGTGCCTCCTAGTTGCTCCTAGAGAGAAGTGAGCTATGCCCAAATGCCACCTGTTCTATGCTCATCCCTAATTCCTCTATTTCACACACACACACACATATACACTTATACTCGTACATGCACACACGCACATGCATGCAAGTACCAGTTTCACAAAGGATATAATAATTGGAAAAGATCTCTAGCATTATCCTGTCTAACCCATACCTGCATAGGAATCCTGTCTCTAATAACCTTGATGATTAGTCACCCAGAATCCCCTTGAAGATAATCAGTTATGAGCATAATTGTATGGATGATTAATGGTGAAAGACTTAATTACACTGATCAAGACAATAATCCAAGACAATTCCAAAGGACTCATAATGAAAAATGCTATCCACCTCTAGAGAGAGAGAACTGATAAACCCTGAATACTGATTGAAGTATACTAGTGTTCCTTTGGTTATTTTAATTGTTTTGTGTGTATGTATTTTCTTTTGATACACAGCTAATATAGAAATACATTTTACATGATTTAACATGTATAATTGATATATTGCCTACCTTCTCAAGGAGTGAGGGAGGGGTGGGAGGGAAAGAGAGAAATTGGAAGCTATTATCATTTCTATTAGAAACCCCACCCGGTGCCTCGGTTTCTTCTTTTCCATGTTAATTCCGTTTTCCTTCAACCAATTTTCACTAGGCAATTATTGATCTCTCCTCTTTCTTTTATCATCATTCTCTCCTTTTCTGCCGGATCTCTTTCTACCACCTACTCATATTTCTAGATATTTCCCATCTTTAAAAATTACTCACTGGACTTTGCCATTACCTAAAGGAATCATCCTATGAATTGTCTCCCTTTCATAGCCAAATGCCTAGAAAGGATTTTCTACATTTGTTGCATTAATTTCTTGAGTTTCCGTTCTCTTTTCATTCCCTTGAAATTTGGTTTCCTGTATCACAACTGAACTAAGTTTACCATTGAGTTCATAACTGCTGAATCCAAATTCTAAGTCATCATCCTTCTTAACCTCTTGGAAACTTTGGCCATTACTTTTCCTCCTCCTGACACTTTCTCCTTCCTTAGCTTCTGTTCCAGTACTTTCTCTTAGTTTTCCTACAAGTCCAGTTGCTTCTCTGTCTTCTCGTCCTTCTTCTTTCCACCAAGTATGGGATCTGTCTTCAGACCTTTTCTATTTTTATCCATTCTTTCCCTGGATCATCTTATCAGTTCCCAGGGATGTAATTAGCATCTCTGTTAAATAACTCCAAAATCCACCCAAATCTCTCTTCTGAGCTTTAATTTTGTAGCACCAATTGCCATTTGGACATCCCCACTTGGATGACTGACATCCCAAGCTCAATATGTCTAAAACAGAACTCATAATATCTTCCCCCAGACATATTTCATCTAAACTTCCCCATTTCTGTGAATGGCACCACTATCCTTCTCATCATCCTGATTTTCACACAATTATTTCATTCTTGATTCCTCATCCTACTTTAACTTTCATATCCAATCAGTTGTTATCTTGTTCGATTTACTTCCACAATATCTTCTCACAGCTATTCCCAAAGAATTAAAATGTGTAAAGTGCTTAACACAATACCTGGCACGTATTAAGTACTTGTAAATGCTTGTATCCTCCCTCCTTCTATCTCCTTCTATTTGCTTACATGGTCTCTTAAGAGGCAGCAAGAGATAGTGGCTTGGACCCCAGAGCTGGGATCAAGAAGTCCTATGGTAAGTTTGAATGCTATCTCAGATACTTACTATTTGTGTGATGCTAAGTAAGTCATTTAACCTCTTTTGGTTTTGGTTTCCTTAACTGTCAAATGAGGAGTTTGTCCTTGGTGACTTCTTAGGTGCCTTCCAGTGCCTTCCAAGTTCATGTCCATTGGTGCCATGACACTATCTATTCATTTCATCCTCTGTCATCCTTTTTTCCTTTTGTCTCCAATGTTTCCTAACACCACTGTTTTTTTTCCAGTGAGTTCTGTGCTCTCGGCATATGGTCAAAGTATTTAAATGTCAGCTTTAGTATTTGCTCTTCTAGTAAATAGTCTGAATTAATTTCTTTGAATATTGATTGATTCAATCTTCCTGCTCTTCAAGGGGCTCTCAGAAGTCTTCTCCAGCCCCACACTTTGAAAATGTCAATTCTGCAGTGCCCAGTTTTCCTTATAGTCCACCTCTCATAGTCATGCACTGCTAATGAAAAAACCCTGGCTTTGACTGTGAACCTTTGTTGGCAAGGTGTTGTCTCTGCTATTTAGTATCTTGCCCAGATTTGCCATAGCTTGATTCCAAGGAGCAAGCACCTTTTAATTTCATGGCTATAGTCATTGTCTATAGTGACTGCTGAGACCAAGAATATAAAATCTCCTGCTGTTTTCATTTCATCTCCCTCTATTCACCAGGAAGTGATGGGACCAGTTGCCAAGATCTTAGTTGTTGTTTTTTTTATGTTAAGCTTCAAGCCAGCTTTTTCTCTCTCCTTTTTCACCCTCATCAAGATGCTTCTTATTAATTCCTCTTCACCTTCTGACATCAGAGTGGTATCATTTATATACTGAAATTATTGATATTTCTCCCAGAAACTTTAATTCCAACTTTTGATTCATCCAGACTGGCATTTCATATGATGTACTCAAAATATAAGGTAAATAAATAAGGTGACAATATACAGCCTTGTCATACTCCTTTTCCAATCTTAAACCAATTAGTTGTTCCATGTTCAATTCTAACTGCTGCTTCTTGACCTGCATAAAAGATTCTCAGGAGACAAATCAGATGATCTGGTACTCACATTTCTTGGTTGTGGTCCACACATCAAAGGTTTTAGTATAGTCAATGAAGCAGAAGTAGATATGTTGGCAATTTGTTCTCTACTTCTGCCTCTTTGAAAACCAGTCTGCTCTTCTGGTAATTCTCTGTTCACATATTACTGAAGCCTAACTTGTAGAATTACAGGTTCTGAGGAAGTAAAATACTGGCACAGAACTGTCTTATTGAAGAACTGAGCGAAGAATCTAGGGCATATCACTAAACATCATTATATTCTCAACTTTATCTATCACTTATTAGGAAGATGATGTGATTTATTGACACAAGAAAAGTAGAGTTGTTGATAAATTATGACCCATGAAACCAGGACCCTCAATATCTTACCTTCCTTGGATTCTTCAAAATGCACACTTCAGCAAGTTGATACTAACTCTGTTTTCCCAGAATACTTTAGACTGAGGATGACCTCAGAATGAACTTAAACATACTATCAAATCCCTATCCCAGGGCCATTTTGGAATCCTTCTACTGTGGTTGTAGGGTAAATGGTGAGGAAAAAAGTTATTTCTTTCACTACAGTTGACACATTGTCAGAATGCCAACCTTGAATGACCTGGTCCTGTTTATAGCTGTCTAAATTGTGTGTTTGGGAGGCAACAAAGAATAAACATTCCAAGGGAAGAGAGTAAGGCTACTATATCTCTTTAACTATATTTTATGATTATGTGTTTGTGGAAAGAGGATGACGAAAAGGTGATATTGTAGCAAAGTGTAAAGAGTGGTAGGCTGGGATGGGGTTTTTTCCTACCTAAATCAGAACAAAACAAATCCTTACCAAAAAGGGATGATCTAGGGTCAGAAAGCCTGTGTTTGAGTACCAGCTTTGACACTAGGTATGTGACCTTAGGAGGAAATTAAACCTGTCTAATCTTCAGCATCTTCCTCTATGGTATGAAGAGGTTAAATCAGATGAGAGATTTGAGAGACTTAAATCTGGGATACCAATTGGGAAACAATCATCTAAGTGAGGGTAGTTAGGTGACACAGTGGATAGAGTGCCTGGCATGAAGCCAGGTAGACTCATCTTCCTGAGTTCAAATCTGGCCTCAGACACTTAACTCAGTCACTTAACCCTGAAATGCCAAACCACTCCACTATCTTTGCTAAGAAAACCCCAAATGGGATCATGAAAAGTCAGACATGACTGAAATGACTAAGCATCAACAAATCTAATTGAACTAAAGTTGTAGCTTTGTGATCTCCAAGGCTGGCCTTTTTACACCCATGTCTGGGGGGCTTATGTGCATGTAGGTGACTGCAAAGAAAAATGCTGACTAAGCTAGGAACAGCTGTGCATTCTGGAGACCACAAGGAAGAAGAAGAGATGACTTCTAATCTCTTTCAGGAAGTCTATTATAAGATTTAGAAATAAAAGGGATGGTCCTTAGAGGTAATTCCCTCATTTTACAGATGAGGGACTTGAGCACTTTTTTTTTCTTTTTGGAGGGCAATTGAGGTTAAATGACTTGCCCAAGATCACACAGCTAGTAAGTGTCAAGTGTCTGGGGTCAGATTTGAACTCAGGTCCTCCTGACTCCAGGCCTGTACTCTATTCACTATGCCACCTACCCACCCTTTGAGTACTTTTTCTACTATACCATATTAAAAAATCTATATCTTCTCTTTTCAACCCCTGAGAAACCTGGAGAAAATCATATGTCTGTGCCTCCATTTTCAATTTTGTAAATGGGAGTCATCCTCTTCATATCCATCTTCCTTATCCTCCTCTTCCTTTCCTCTTCCCTCCTGTAAAACCTTAAAATTATCATCCTTCTCCCACCATTACTGCTACGGTGGCTCCGTGTCAACATATCCAGCTGGCTTCCTGTGGCACTCTAATAAGCTTCCAGGGAGGAAGTGGTCTAGTTATGATTTCTGCAGTGGAAGGTGCCTCCAAAGTGCTTTTTTCTTTTGTCTAATAGAGTACTTGGGGGAGGGGGAAAGTAATGGAGAGAGAAGTGTGGGTGGGGAGAAATTAGTGTTCACTCACAGTTCCTTAGCTGTTTTGGCTGAGCACATTGCAGACTACAGGCAATTCTTTCCATTGGGATATCACTCTGGTGTTGATAAGAATAATTGCCTGGCAAGGAGATCTGAACGAAACACTTCCCTCCCCTCTCTTCTCTAGCTTCTCCTCCACCTCTTATTTCTTCCTCTCTTGACCTCCTCCCCCAACCACACACATACCACTTCTTCCCATTGCCCACCCTCTTAAAGAAAATAGTTTTAATTGTAATCAATAGAAAGAAAAGGTGAATTATTTTTCTTGGGAAGCCTCATGCTGGAAAAATGACTCAGTCATAAAGGGCAGTTGACCTTGGGTGGAAACACTCAGGGTCTGATCTCGGTGCCTCTTACGCAGCAGGATACCACAATGTTATCACAGAGGAAATCCATGGTGTTCAATTCTGTATCCACAGTACAGAAAGCCAGAGTTCTGCTGCCAAGTTCTTACAGGCAACTAGAAGAGAAAGAATCATTTCAGTGAAGCTGTGCTTTCTGGGGAAGACTGATAACATTTCCACATGGTTTTGAAAAAACAACACAACTTGATACTCAGAGCTCATAAAAGATTTCTTAGATGGTCTTCATTAATTCTGGTGAAATAGCTCAGTTGTTGTTGCTCAGTCATTTCAGATGTATCTGTCTCTTCGAGACCTCATTTGGGGTTTTTGTTGCAGGGATACTGGGGTGATTTGCCGTTTCCTTCTCCTGTTCATTTTACAGATGAGGAAACTGAGGCAAACAGGGTAAAGTGACTTGGCCAGGGTTGCACAGCTAGTAAGTATATGAAGTCAGTTTTGATGTCAGGAAGATGAGTCTTTTTGACTCCAGGTCCTGCATTTCTATCCGCTATGCCACGTAGTTGGCTTTTCGTAGCTAACAGCCTACCACTAAGAATTACCGAGTAGAGGAGTGATACGGTCAGGTCTGTGCATAAGGAAAATTATTGGGGCAGTAGCAGAAAGGATCAATTGGAGGGAAGAGAATGGAGGCAACTTGGGGCTGTGTTTTCTCATGTAAAGGGAAGTGAAGCTTCAAGAGTTTCCCTGGTTAACTCAGTCAAAGAAACACTGAAATATCCAGAGTCTGGTATTTTTAGGTATTGCTGAATAATTCCCTCAACTCTTCTGTATGCTTTGAAAGTGCAATATTTTGTGTATATGCCTCTGTTTAACCCCCCAATAAACAATTCGATCTTTTGGTACCTATAAAGTACCTATTATACCTATAAACACAAGTGCAATTCTGAACTTAGAGAATTTCATAGTCAGAAGCCATCTTAACTTTCTTATTTAGTTCAACTCTCTACCTATTATATAAATCTCCTCTATCATATCCTCTTTTATAGTCTATAACATGTATGACCCTAGACAAGTCACTTTACCCTTTTGCCTCAGTTTCCCCATATGTAAAATTATCTGGAGAAGGAAATGGCAAACCAGTCCAATACCTCTGTTAAGAAAACCCCAAATGGGGTCAGGAAGAATTGGACACAACTGGAATGATTAAGCAACAAACAAAACAATATTCTCAAATGTTATAGATCACCTCCAGATAGATTTCTTTAACATTCCCCTGATGTATTAGTCTGTCTCAATATAATTTTCCCTCACTGTTCCTAGTTCCCTGTAGGCAACTAGAATATCTTTAATTCTTCTTCCAAATGACAGGTTTTCAAATATTTAAGACAGTGATTTAGTCTTCCCCAAAGTCTTCTCTTCTCCAGGCTAAATATTCACAGTTCCTTCAATTACCCCTTAACTGGAATGGTTTCCAGCCTCTTCTCCATGCTGGTCACTCTCCTCTCAAGTTTCTTCAGTATACCGAATGTCCAATGTGACATTTCTTGGGAAGCTAAAGAGACATTTTATACCCTCAGATGGCTACCCTGGTTCTCTTTGGCTGAAGGTAGGGATAGAGATGATAAATTCATTATCCTTCCATGTTCATATGGCCTGGTTGGCAGAGCTTTCAGTCAACATAAAGACAAGTAGAGATATTATAGTTACCAAAAAATCTGTTGCTGGCAGGTTAAAAACAGAGAGAAGCTACAATGTATAGTAAATGTATCAGTTTTAAAATATCATATCACAACTTCTAGAGATCCCCTTATATGAAATTCCTCTATAGACAACCAAGATCTCTTTACAAAAACCTTCTAGGATCCTGACTATTACCTCAGCATTCCCCTAGGAGGGGTGAACAGCTACCCACTCTTTGAATGTCATTGTAAAACAATTTATTTTTTCCATAAATTTATTTATTTTTAGCTTTCAACATCTGCTTCTATAAGTTTAAAATTTTCTCTACTTCCCTTCCCTCCCTCCTCCCCCAGATTGCATGCAATCCAATGTAGGCTCTATACATACATTCTTATTAAACATATTTCACATTAGTCATGTTGTATAGAAGAATTAGAATGGATGGGAAGAACCATGAGAAAGAAAAGAAAAGAAAACAAAAAAAGAGAGCAAAGAGTATACTTCAATTTGCATTCATACTCCATGTGTCTTTCTCTGGATGTGTATCTGAAAAACAATTTAGAAAAATAAGTCAACAACAGGTGAACTCTTATGGAATATCTACTACATTCAAAATACATTGTGATGGAGATGTACAAATATGAATAAAACTCATTTTCAGTTCTCAGGAAGATTAAAAGCTAGTAGGAATTTGTAGTCTTATGAAGGTACATCAGATTGTAGAAAAAACATGAAACAGTTGAAAAGTGAGCAAATATCCTGACATCTTTTTTTTTTCAGATTATTCCAGAATTGAATTGTCCAGGAACATCATCATTGGGCTACAGTCCTAGCTCTTCTAATATATAACAACAGCAACAGCGTTAAGGAACTGAGGTAAACAGAGATTAAGTGATTGGCCTAGGGCCACACAGTTAATAAGTATCTGAAGCCAAATTTGAACTCAGGTCTTTCTGATGCCAAGCCTAGTCACTTCTCTGGACCTTGGTTAGTTAGTTAGTTTGTTTCTCTCTTTTTTTTTTATTTTGGAAGGGGAAAGGATGGGAAATTGGGATTAAGTGACTTGCCCAAAGTCACCTAGCTAGTAAGTGTTAAGTGTCTCAGGCTGGATTTGAACTTAAGTCCTCTTGACTCCAGGGCCAGTGCTCTATTCACTGCACCACCTAGCCACCCCAAGGACCTTAGTTACTTCATCTATAAAAACAAGAGGGTTATATTCAATGAGTTCTAATGCCCATTCCATCTCCATCCATATTTAGAGATAAATATGTTAGTCTGACTTTCACTCCCCAATCCAGTCCTGGTAGCCAGAGTCCTTTACTGAGAAAGCTGAGTCTAGGTTGTGCTCTTAACAGCAACATAAAATGAGGGAGGCCTGTTGCTGGGGAACAAAGGGATGGCAAAGAATCCCAGACTGCAATGGGAAAGAGTAACTCTTGTGGAGGCATGCCCAGGAATTTCAAATGCCTTTGGGAAATCAGGAGAAAAAGAAAACATTTCAGGATATGCTAGGCTGAGGAAGACATCACTGTTGAAGAAAGGAATTTTGTTTTTAGGTTTCAAAGAGGGTGCCCAAACAATGGAGACTAAGCACTTCATGGCTTCCTTTAAAAGGGGAGGCAATACCCATTCCAGAATCTCTTTGTACTTTGAACTTTTCACCAGGAAATCTATTTTGCTGTGTTGGACAAAGGAAAGCCTCCGTGCTTTAGGGAAAGGAGGCTTGGGGGTTCCCATGAACTGGAAGCAAGACAGTCATTGGGCTCTTGCTTCAAGCATGTATTTGAAAGTGAGTCATTATAGAGGATCAGGAATGGGCATGGAAAGGAGATTGAAATGGGTTCCCTGTGATCTTCTTACAAGAGTAGAGAAAATAAAATAAAAACTCAGTGGATTGCTCAGGTAAGAAAAATAGCCAAAAGTTCTTTTACTATTCAGTGTCATTAACTTCCTGTCGAAATAGGTTGGTCATCTCACTTCAAGCCTCAGTTTCCTTTCATGCAACATTGGGATTTATTACCAACTCAAGACTTTAGGCTGTTGAAAGAAAACTGGTGAAAGATCTGAAGTATATTGCTTGAGAGTATCAATGCTATTCATAACAAATCGGCTAGTTGGCCTTCCTTCCTCCGCTTTGCATTCTGAATTCTGATTGGAGTATCCTCCATACTCACTTTTGCCCTTTCTTTTTTCTCTCCCTTCACCTCCTCTCCCTTCCCTTATTGGAGCAGGAATACTTTTGTTGGTTGGTGGGGTCATAGTGAAATTTTCTTTAGGGACCCACCATTTAAATTTATTCTACTGTTCAAAAGGATCCATGAGGTAGAAGTAGGACAATTTTTAAGGTGCCCAGTAAATGAAATTTGTTTTGATTTTGTCCCTAAAATTGTAGCAAGTCAAGGTTGGTACTTTCATGCTTTCTCATTTCTTTGGCATTAGTTTGTTCAACAATTAAGTGCCTACCATGTGCCAGGCTTTTTGTTAGCTGTTCTACAGGATCCAAATACATGTAAGACATAGTTTAAAGTTCAGTCCCAGTGTTGCAAGTGATCTATTTTTTGTGAGATGAAATGTTCTCCTGAGTGTCCATTGCTGTGTGTGTGAACATATGTGGTAGATGAGTGAATTATGTTGTCTGAAAGGCAGCATGGTATACCAGACTTGGAGTCATGAAGGCCTGGGCCAAAATTTCACCTTGGACACTTACTGAAATATCCTTGACAAGTCAGTTACTTAGCTTCTCAAACTAGCCTCAGTTTGCTTAACTATAAAAGGAGATTAATTAATTACTAGCACCTACCTTATAGGGTTGTTGTGAAGGTCAAAGAAGATAGTATATATATATTCAGCAAATCTTGAAGTACTTTGTAAATATAGGTTATCATAATTGCTTAATTGTGCATGGAAATGTATCAACATGGCATTGTAATATGCCTGTCCTGTCACTGTTCAGTTCCCCTCTCCACCTTAGACTCATGGCCTTTGAGCTGGGTGCCCTTATCCTGTAACCCTTTTAGAGACTAAAGACTGGCGAGGAATCCTGAGGGACTAGCTCACTCCAGATCAAATGAGGTTATGTATGTAAAGTGCTTGGCAAACCTTAAAGTGATATAAATATTAGCTATCATCATCATCATCATCATCATCAAAAACATCTCTTAAGCATTTCCTTACCTGCAGTATTACTCTAGGCATTGTGGAAGACAATTTAAATGGATATTGACAATTTCTATCCTCTAGGAGCTTAATGTCAAAAGCATTAGACAGTTGAAAAATGGATAGATGCATGCGGGAATTATCTGTGATTTCATCAGCATAAAGACATCTCTCCAGTAACACACAGTACACCCTTTTTTGTTTGTTTGTTATAGTATCTAAGTCCTAGGAAATTTGTTGAGATACATAAGAATTAAATAACTTGACCAGGGTCACAGCTAGTAAGTATAAGAAACATGATTAAAACTTTGGTCTCCCTGACTATCCATAAAACATTGCCATTTCTACAAAGAAATATACATGTTAAACAAAGCAAAGTGGTAACAAAAAACGTTGTAAAACACAAACTAACAAGCACTAAGTAAAAGCAAAGTGGTGACATGGAATCATAGACATCTTAGTTGAAAATTATTGTTCATATTAATAACTGACACATACATCACTTTAAGGTTTGCAAAGCACTACATATATATGTATGTGTATATATATGTACATATATATATGCATTTGTGTGTGTGTGTGTAATTCCATGATCCCTAAAATGATCCTGTGAAGTATTTTACATTCATCATTATGCCCATTTCACATAAGGGGAAACTCAGTTCAAGAAAGTCTAAGTGAGTTGCTCAAAGTCAAACAGCTACTTAGTGTCTGAGGCAGGGATTTGCTTTTTTTTTTTTTAGAGGGGGAGGGCTATTGGGGTTAAGTGACTTAGCCAAGGTCATAAGACTAGTAAATGGTACATATCTGAGGCCAGATTTGAACTCAGGTCCTCCTGAGTCCAGAGCCAGTGCTCTATTCATTGTACCAGCTAGCCACCCCTGAGGCAGGGATTTTGAGTTCAGATTTTCCTGACTTGTAGTTCATCACTTCATCAAAATTTCTTAGACACATTTTCAAAAATTTTATCCAGCTTTGAGATTTCAGGAATCAACAATTACTTATTGAACATTTCCTATTTATTCTAAATTATGCTAAGTACTAGAATGTAGGATGCAGTGAAATGGAGAAACAATACAAGAAAAAGAACTGTTTGACAGAAAGGAATGGAAGAGCCTGACAAGCTGGTGAAAGGAGAGAAAGCTCTACATAGGATGTCGCCTGAGTCAGGTCTTGGTATTAGTAATCACATAATGAGATGAGTCAAGATTCTTGGCAAGGGTGGAGCAGATTGAGAAGTGAGGTCATCGCTGACAGTCTAATTATGAGCGGAGTAAGAATATTATTTTTGATTCAAGGTGCAAGAGGCATAAACCGAAGGGCCCTAAGGAAGGGGGAACCTCATGTTATAAGAAGAGAGATAAGACAAGTTTGGGGGTAGCACTGAGAATCTGCTTGAAGGGAGATGTTGCAGGAAGTAGGGAGCTTAGGAAGGGAGCCATTGAAACGATGGTAATGAGATCTAATCAGCGTCTGTACTGAGGAACACTTGTGGGGAATGAAGAGATACTGTCTGATTTGGAAAGTTGTAAAGAAATCATAGAATTATCAAATATAAACTAGTTTTAGAGGCCCTCTGAGGTCATCTGGCTCAATATATTCTTGAATAGGAACGTCTCTTAAAACCTTCTTGCTAGTAGTTATCCAGCTTTCTCTTGAAGACTTCCTATGGTGAGACATTCATCACCTCTCAAAGTAATCTATCCTAATTTTAGACAGCTCTAAATGTTAGGAAGCATTTCCTTGTTATCTGCCTTAATTTGACCTCTCCACAATTCCCATATTTTGCTTCTGGCTATGTCCTCTGGGACCATTCAAAATGAGTCTTACTTTCTTCCACATGATAGTCCTTTAAATACAGCTATCTTGTGTGCCATTAGTCCTCCCCCTTCCAGAGAAGTTCCTTTAACTGAATCATGCATCCCTAGTTCCTGACCATTTTGTTCACCTCCACCAGGGAAGACTTCATTTTGACAAAATAAAAAAATAGCCAGACTTGGAAGCTTGCCAGATTTGAGAAGTGAAGTATTGTTATAATAATGGATGTTTATGTAGCACTTTTAAGGTTTACAAAGTACTTTATATACATTATATAATTTGGATCTCACACATAACCTTGGGAGGTAGACAGTATAGGCTTTATTTTCATGTCTATTTTATGAGACTCATAGAGGCTAATGGACTTGCCTATGGTCACATAGCTAAGTAACTGTCTATGGCAATATCTAAATTCAGGTCTTTAAATCCACCACTAAAAGCACACTGGCTCTTAAGAAACTATAAATTCCTCTTTGGTTTCTGATTGCTCACTTTATGAGGAAGAAAGCACAGGACAAAATTTACAAAGAAAATGAGACCTTTTCTCCCACCCCAATGTTATGTGGATTTGACCTGGCAATGAAATACCAGTTTGAGGAATCTTGTAGGCAGAATTATGTGCTAGAGTAGCCTGAGAGGGTAGAGGGGAAAGGTCAGAAGTTAACTGAATAACTAATATGCATGGCAACATAATAAATGAACTTTTTGAAATTATAATAATAACTCACAAAATACTAATGGCTTGCATTTTATATCACTTTGCATTCAACAAAAGACTTTATGTGTGCTGTTGTATTTTATTCTCACAGTGATATTGTGATATTTTTTATTATTTGCATTTTGCTTCCAAAGAAACTGAGGCTGAGATTTAATAACTTGCCCAGATTCACAGAGCTAGTTAGTGTCTGAGGCAGGATCTAAACCCAAGTATTGCTAGTTCTAAGCTCAGCATTCTATCTACTACACCAGTGTTGTCAAACTCAAAAAGAAACAAGGGTCACTAAACCACATATAAGAATCACTACCAGGCACATTTTGACTTAGAAAACCACAAGTTAGCATTATTTATGTTTTGTTATATTTTTATTTATTTTGTTAAATATTTCCCAATTATATTTTAATCTTGTTTGGGCCACTGTTGTGTGCCTAAGGTTAGATTCCTCTGCACTATACCTTCCAGCTGTAGTTAGTACAAATATTATTCTCTTGTTTTACATATAAGGGAATTGAAGTACAAAGGAATGAAGTCACTTGCTCATGGTCACACAGCTTACAACTGGAAGAACAAAGACCTGATCGTAGGTTTTTCAGGGAGTGGGAATTGTACAATAGAAAGAAGACTAGCCTGGAATCAGTGGATCTGAGTTCAAGTTCTATCTTTTCTGTTTACTATTCATTACCTCTCAAAGTAATCTATCCCACCTTTAGACAGTTCTAAATGTTAGGAAGTGTTTCCTTGTTATCTGACTTAATTTGACCTCTCTACAATTCCCATACTTTGCTTCTGGCTATGGCCTCTGGGACCAATCAAAATGAGCCTTACTTTCTTCCACATGATAGTCCTTTAAATACTTGAATATAGCCATCTCGTGTGCCATTAGTCCTCTCTGTTTCAGACAAACATCTCTAGTTCCTTTAACTGAATCATGCATCCTTAGTCCCCTCACCATTTTGTTCACCTCCTTCAGGGAAGAGGTCACAACTTCCCTGAGTCCCAGTTTAATTAACAATTGAGTATTGGGAGGATTGGATCTCTAAGATTCCTTTCAATTTTATTCTCTATTTCTGAGATGTACATAGAGATGGAGGATGCTCAGAGGCCATATGGTGGTGAGAAAACATTGGGAAGGTGATCACAAAGACAGTGAACAAATTAAGTATGGAAGCTCTCCTGGAAGCAAAGGTGAAAGAATGTATGGAAGAGGAAACGGCTATAATGTCAAAAACTACAGAGAGACTTAAGATCAAGATGGAGGAATGTCTGTGAAAGGAGTTCTGGGTAATAGTTGTACACCTGCTTCTCTGTTGTTAACGGATTTGTTGAAAAGTAGAAGAAAGAGAACAATTGGACTAGGCTACTGTCTGTGGAAATATTCCTCTCTCACTGATGCTTATTGTTCCTGTGGATGGGGCTTGGTGAATAATAAGCCGTCACCATGGACAGCAGCCTTTCCCAGCCCTGACACTTGCAGACGGATGGGCTGAGCTACAAATGCCTGTAAAATGAGACAATGAGGCTGGGTTTGATTTCTTTTGATACCACCTTTACCTATTCTGCATCTGACTTATTTACAATCCTAATGCACAAAGGCTTTGTCCCAGAGTCTGTAATAAAGCTGGGCCTATTGTTCTCCTTCATTTCTGCCTTACAGTGCTTTCCTGACCCCTTGGGAACCATATTAAATTATTCCCTAGAGATCTTTGCACGTAAAATTAGAAGTTCTCCATGAGTGTGTGTGTGTGTGTATGTGTGTGTATAAGTCATTTCAATCAAAACAAATAATCACTTGCCTAACTATAAATCTGAGTGCTCGACTGTTTTGGATTTTGCAATGTATGACATTCATTATTGCTGTTATTTATTATTTATGCAGGACCAAGAGTGTGTGCTGGGGTGCACAGTATTAAAATATGCAAAACCTGTCTTGGGAAAAAGTAGCATTGCTCTTTTTTTAATCCAGTAGATATTACATTTGGAAAATCTTATATCATCTTATATTATGCAAGCAAGACTCTTGGTATCCAGGATCAGTCCAGGCAGTTTTTTTTTATTTGATGAAAATAACTGGTATTTGCTTAGAATCTTCATTTTCCACAAACTCCTCTGATTTCCTCTTATGACAGGAACAATTTTCTTTTGTAAGAAAATTGCTACAAATAAGAGAACACATTTTGCAGAGCTGTATCTTTTGAGCCAGGCAAATCCACTAATGATGACTGTCCTCTTTTCATGAGAATGTCAGATGGGAGGAATGATTCATTGTGTTATTCCTTGCACATAATAAGGACTCAATATATATGCATGTGTGTGTATAAAATTATATATAAATATATAATATATAAAATATATAATTATATATAATACTATTATGATATATTATATATAAAATTTCACAAGCATGTGAAATGTTTCCCTCACAACAATTGAGTATCATCAAATTTAAGTAACTTAAATAAAGGTAACACAGCTAGCAAGAAGCAGATTTGGGTTTCCATCGATGATCTTTTGATTCAGGGCCTTTTACTGTTTGGATTCTTGAATTAGGATTGATGGACAACAAAACCATAGGAACCTTTCCAAGTGAAAACGAACACATTATGTGTGTGAGTCTTCCACTGGAGTGATATGGACCATGTAATTTTTTGTGATAGCATGATGTAGTGGCTTTGAATCAAGAGTTCTAGATCTGCCACTCACTGGTTTAGCAAATAAGGCCATGAGCAAATCATGGATTTCCATCTTGAGGATGTTAGAATAAATATTCTCTGAAGTCTCTTCTAGAATCAAAATTACATGATCCTGTGAGTAGAGACTTTCTCTTTTGTATCTGGAGGGTATGCATGTGTGTGTGTTCATGTGTACATACGTGCACACGTGCCTATGTTTAAGAGTTTTCTTGTGTGTGGGAAAGAAGGTAGAACATCTTGTCTAAGATCCTTTTCTGAATTCTCTCCTTAATTTGCTCATGTCAGCACTACTAGAGTAGTTCAGCTTTGCTCCATCTCTACTTTCTCCACAGAGGAAATGGAGGTAAGTTGTTTCAAATAGTGTTTTAAAAAAACATTTTCCAACTAACAAGCATTTGTTTTCTTTCCCTCTTCCACATTGAAAAAGAAAAATAAGACCCTTGTAACAAATATACATGGTCAAACAAAACAAATTCCCACACTGATGAAGTCCAGAAATGTGTGCCTCATTCTGCATCATCTTGCACTTGGGACGTGTGTAGCATTCTTCGTCACTGGACTTCAGGAATCATGCTTGGCCATTTCACTGATCAGATTTCATATGTCTTTTGAAGATGTTTATTTTTATAATGTTGTCATTTTACTATAAATCATTCCTCTGGTTTTACTCCCTTTTTGTCATCAGTTCATTCAAGTCTTCCCAGCTTTCTCTGAAACAATCCCCTTTTATTTCTTACAGCACAGTAGTACTCCATTGTATTGACATGACTCATTTTGACCAGCTATTCTACAATCTATGGACTGGAAACCAAACACATGTAGTGTATTTAAAATTAAAAAAACTTAGGATCAATTGCTGGCTTGACTCCTTACTACCTGTGTAACCATGGTTAAGTAGCTAGGCTTTTCTGGGTCTCAGGTTCTTTTAAAAAAATTTTTATTAATGTCCCTTGTACCTATATCACAGTAATTTCCAGATAAAGCTTTCCCTCTCCCATTCTTATATTGTATTCTCTTGTAACAAAGAAAAGCAGTTAAGCTAAACCACTGATACTCTCACTTTATGAAATATTTTGGTTTTATAGACTCAATTGCTACAGAGAAGGAGGCAAATTGTATTAGCCTGTTTCCTGGAAAATAGTTGTTTTGCCTTGCTTTTTTTTCAGAAACTCAGAGCGGCAACAGTAAATTGCTTTAAAAGATTATGAAAAATCTTGGGTACCAATTTTTGGATAGTAGACAATCAAAGTAAAGTGACTTCCCCAGGGTCATATAGCTAGTAAGTGTCTGAGGCTAGATTTGAACTCAGATCCTCCTGATTCCAGGACTGGTACTTTACAGGATATACAGTTAGAGATGTTCAATAGGCAGTTGGAGATGCCAGGCTGGAGATTAGGAAAGAAGTTAGGACAGTAAATTTGAGAGTAGATCTGAAAGTCATCTGAAGAAAGATGGTGATTAAATCAATGGATGCTGATGAGACACTAAGTAAAATAGTACAGAAGGAAAGAGCCTCGGGGGACACCCATATTTAATGGGCATGACCTGGGTGAGGATCCAGCAAAGGATATTGAGAAGCAAGAGGGCTAGGAGAACCAAGAAAAAAGTAGTATAAGGAAAACCTAGAGGCTGTAAAGGATTAGACTCATTAGAGTTGTGGATAGTATAAAAGACTGCGGATAAGTAAAGAAGGATGAGAGAAAATGATTAGTAGATATAACAATGAAAAGATCACTGGTCTACTTGGAGATGGTGGTTTCAGTTGAATGATGAGGTCAGAAATCATGCTACGAAAAGTTAAGTACAGAGGAAGAGGGAAGAAATTGAGGTATTGATTTTTCTCAAGTCGTTTAGCCATGAAAGGGTAGAGAGGTATATATCATGCCCATGGATGAATGGATAAAGTGAGGGATTTTTGAGGATGGGGGAGATATTGGAATGTTTTCAGGAAGAAGGAAAGCAGCCAGTATTCAGACAGATTGAAGATTGGTGAGAGTAGTTTTGATGGAGGGGAAGGTGTACTGGAGGAAACAGGGTGGAATGGGTTCATTTGCACATACAGAGGTGTTTGTCTTGGCAAGAAAGACTACCTCTTCACGTGATACATTAGTAATGGAAGAGAGAGTGAGGAAAAGTGTCTGAATGATGTGAGATGAAGAGATGCAGCAAAGAGAAAGTTCTTAATGAATGGTATTTTTTCAGTGAGATACGAAGCAAAGTTCTTAGCTGAGAGAATGGGTAAAGGAGGTATCATGAAAAGGTTTAGAAAAGTCATTGTGGTAAATGGGATAGCGAATCTATTAGGGGGCTATAAAAGAATTTCTTGCTGCAATGAGGGACCATTTTAGATTATATAACAAATTGATAGGGGTCCCAACATTTCTAAAACATCTAGATGGCTCAGTGGATAGAATGCTGGGCCTGGAGTCAGGAAGAACTAAGTTAAAATGTGGCCTCAGGCACACCCCAGCGGGGTGACCCTGGGCAGGTCACTTAACCTGTTTGCCTTCATCCATTGGAGAAGGAAATGGGAAATTATTCCAGTATCTTTGCCAAGAAAATTCCATGGACATGTTCAGGTAGAATGACATAAAAGTAGGATTGTTGCAAAAGAAAATAAAAATCTTCAAAATATAAGTTAACCATATGTACAGTATTTTGTATACACACACACACACACACACACAGAAACAATAGATAAGTTCTGACTTCCTTTGAATAAGAGACTCCTGATCCTCTCTTCCTGTTAAAGTAAACAGCAGAAGAGGATCAATCGATCAACCAATAAATTAATTAATTAGAAACCAGTTATTAAGCACCTACTTGTTGTCAAGAAAGACATAAAGATGATTG
Organism: Pseudocheirus occidentalis; assembly: GCA_028646575.1. Classification (NCBI taxonomy): domain Eukaryota; kingdom Metazoa; phylum Chordata; class Mammalia; order Diprotodontia; family Pseudocheiridae; genus Pseudocheirus; species Pseudocheirus occidentalis. The sequence continues at coordinate 327,738,940 of CM053593.1, read as the reverse complement.
AAACTTGACCTCATAATGCTTACAGTCTAGCAGGGGGCATATGAAACAGACACACAAATCAGCAGCTAGGTGGTACAGTGAATAAAGAGCCAGGCCTGGAATCAGGAAGACATCTCTCTGATTTTAAATCCAACCTCAGACACTTACTAGTTGTGTGACCATGGCCAAGTCACTTTACCCTGTTTGCTTCAGTTTCCTCATCTGTAAAATGAGATAGAGGGGAAAAAGTGGCAAACCACTCTGGAATCTTTGCCAGGAAAACCCAAAATGGCGTCATGAAGAATCAGGCACAACAAAAATGACTGAACAACAACAACATACAATAACAATAACAGACAATGTGAGAGTCACAAAATTGCTATGTAGGTTCAGAAGTCTCTTCTGGCTAACTCGGGGGTAAGCCTACACATTAGCTTGGATGTTCACAAGCTATAGCGCATCCAGAGGAGAGACTATACTGTGTGAAAATCAGTGGGATAACCTAGGAGTGTCTCTCCAAGAAAAAAGGGTTAATGGAGTTATGTTCATTGTCTTTAAGTAGTTCAGGGACCATCATGTGGAAAAGTGTCCTGACTAATTGTTCTTGTCCCCACAGGGGAAAAAAAAAACTAAAAGCAAAGTGTGGAAGCTGTAGAGAGGCATTTGTCAGCTGTGTATGAAGAAAAATTTGCTAACTATTAGAGCTTTTGCAAAGTGGAATAGACAGCCTCCAGATGTAAATTTCCCTTTATTGAATGTCTTTAGGAAGAGTCTGGATGACAAGGTACCAAGATCATTGGCCTAGATGATTTCTGAGGACTCTTCTGCAGTTCTTTGATGTAGAATCATAGAATCTTAGAATGTCACAGTTGGAGAAGATCTTAGAAATGATCTAGCCCAATTTCTTCTTTTGACAGAGGAGGAAAATCAAACTGTGAAGCTGTAGCTTGCTCAAGGTCTCATGCCAGGCAGTATCAGCCCCATTTACTTATATGATTGTTTATGGTTTGGGTTTTTTTTTTGGAGAAGAGGGAAATACACGAAACATTTCACCCTGGCTTTGAGCCCCTATTAACTGCTACCATCATGATCAGTGAGTCCTTGGACTGTGAGTCAAAAGAACTGGGAATGAGTCTTGGTTCTGATATTTTACCAGCCATTTAACTTGGGTCATGTCTCTTACCTTTTCTAGACCTGGGATGAATCCATCTGTAAACAGAAAAAATTCCATTTTTACCAATCACTGGGTAGCCTTTACCCCTTCTACTTTCCCAATCACCTCCCCCCCCCAAAACTCCAGAAATGCTAGGTAGTGGGAAGACTTCTACCACTAAGGATGTCCTCTCCTCCTTGGTGCTCCCCCACAACTCACCCTTCAGAAGAATAACTAGATTGTAGGAATCTCTTCCATCTCTTCTCATCTATCTCTCTCATCTCTTACCCATTGCTCTTATTCATTCATTCAACAAATATGGATCTGTACACATTTGTCTGAGACTCTCATATAGGATAAGATGGGAATCATAGGTTTTTTTCCCTCCTGTGATATGGAGAATGATCAGGCTTTACCATTTTCCCTGTACCCGATTCCTATAGTCTTCTAATCCTTCCCATTTGTCCTATAATCACTTAGTAAAATATCATCTGGTCTGTTTAGGTAACCTTAAGGACTCCTGGGCCTTGCCATCTACCCTGCAGCTGAACTTGCTTTTATGGATTGTCTGCCCCAATTTGAATGTGAGCTCCTTAAGAGCCCAGACTGCCATGATATTTCTATTTGTACCCCCAACATTGATTACAGTACTTGGCACATAGTGCTTAATATATTCCCCCCCCCATCCTTTCATTCACTCATATACGTACCTCATGGGACTGCTATGAGGAAAGTGCTCTTAATTCTAAAGCACAATTTCAAAATTCATTAATGATGAGTTGTTCTTATTTCTACTGAGAGGGAAAAGGGTGTTAAATTTGAGTCACAGAATTTCATCGATGAGCAAATCATGTTGAACTCACCTGTCAACACTGCATCTTTTCCCTTTTAGTCTTTTTTTTTTAGCTGCAGGGCTGTTCCCCATTAATCAATTTCTTCCCATTCCTGCTGGTTACCTCCTATTGTGTGGCAATCAAATGAAATGAGGTGATGAATGCTCCATCTTTCTTATTAAATAACTAAGCATATTCAGGTCATAAAAATGATGCACTGCCAATGGGAAGTTACTTCATCATCCATATGCACCAAAGAAGTCCTTTACTTGGGAGGCAGAATACCAAAGTTCTGGCTTACCAGAATATAAGAGTTCAGGCTCTGACTTGTTAGCAGTGTGACCTTGGGCAAATCACTTGGCCTCTCCTTATTTATAAAATGAAGGGTTGAACCAGATATCCCATCAAGTTTCTTGCTCTGACATTCTACAATTCTTCTGACATTTTTTTCTATTTTAATTAAAAGGCATATCATTCAATGGCTGTAGATATCCCCTATTCTTCTCCCTTTTTCAGAGTTGCCTTTAGGATAGGACCAAGGAAAAACTGGTCAGGAAACTCTAGGTGTGTATTATGTATACATATATGAGTATGTATGTATATATAAGCTCTTTAATGCCACAAGTCATGTCTTGGACCCCTCCAGAGACCCTTTCCTCCTTATGCTATGCAGAGTCTCAGACAAATGTGTCCAGATCCATATTTGTTGAATGAAGGAATAAGAGCAATAGGTAAGAGTTGAGAGAGGGAGATAAGAGGAGAGTAGGTGAGAAGTGGTTTGATTATTATGTAAATAAATGGAATGCTTTCCCATGGCTATCAGTACATTACCTGTCCTATGTAATAATTCATAAATAAACCCATTCTAAAGCACGTGTGTATAGAATGTTCACACACTTTTAAGGAAAAAAAAACCTGCACTGGAATTTTTTGAGTTCCCAAATGGTTTTAAACTTGAAGGATAATCTGGGGTTATCCCTCCAATGGAGGAGTTTTATAAAATGTCAAAGTACAGGTTAAGGGAAGTCTGTCTTTCCTCCTCAGTCTGTCTTTGAATTTGGTTGTCCATATTTGTACCCTTATTGGTTGTTCCCCAGGACCCCATAGACTCACCAGTTTCCTTCTGGATAAGCAAACAGAGCCAGAGCCCAGCATAAAGTTGTCTGAATTCACTCAGCTTGTTTTATTTGAACCCTGGGCCAATGTAGACAGGGACTGTTTTGTGTGCCTGTTTGCTTGGGGAGGGGATTGATTAATTATATGCTTCTGGGAAAGAGAAATCTCACAGCAATCTGGATCCTCCCTCTCTCAGATTCCGAAGGGCCTTTACTGAACATTTCTGTTAGACTTGATGTGAACAGCTTGTATGCAAACAAGTGCACTAATGCCACCTAATTGTTCAGTAAGATGGGAGCCTGGGATTTGGGGGTTTTCTCAAGTACTGTTACTATTTGTTATTACAGCTCACTTTTTAATCTTCTTTGGCTGAGATTTAGACCCCTCTGACTTTGACAGCAGGCCTCTGGAGGGAATATATTCACAGCATTGCCCCTGGTCTAGAGAGACATTTTAAGGCTGTGAACCTCTCTGTCCTTAATGTTCTCCTCCTTTTTCACAATGGAGAATGGTGAAAGCATTTGTCTCCTAGTGCAAGTCCCTCCTTTGCCCAATGACTTCCACTCTGTGTTAGTTGCACTGGGACCCTTAAGATACACTTTCCCATGGGTCCTGTTTGGAGACTCCAATCTAGAGTTCACCTTGAAAATAAGATTTAGTTTTCTTTCCATTTGCTCCATTTCTTAATATCTTGCTTCCTTGGCATCTTATTGTAATCTGTTCTCAAGTGTGATAACTTTCTGGAGGAAATGGCCATCACACTCAACCACCTCCCCCCACAACCCCTCCTCTGTGGGAACTTACATCTCTCTCTCTAATTAATGGATTTTTCTTTCTTTCTTTTTTTTTGTTCAAAGCCATCTGCCTATTTCTTGGGGTGGGGGATAGCACATGATTAATGGGCTGTTCATGTCCCCTGTATCCCACATACCTTACTGTATATCCAAGGCTCTGTTGGCTTTGAAATAGACTTCAAAAAAAAAAGGAGAAGAAACTCTGAATTAACATGAGCATTGCACTTCATGTGACCTTAGGTTTGTAGCTTCTAAACAATCTCTCTCTAATAATGCAGCTCATTAATGTATGCTGATCTCAAGAAGAGATTCTTTCAGAGCCAAAATGACATACACTTTAATAAAATAAGTCAGTTTTATCAGGGTACCATCCCCTACTTTGGCCTCTTAATTAGAGCTGCCTTTGCTTCATTCTGTTCTCTCTTGGGATTGGACAATCTGGCAGGCCAGTATCTGAGCCCTGCCCTGCAATCACTGGGTTGAGACATAGTTTTTAAAAAAAGCCAATTGAACATGGTTGCTGCAGACCCCAGAGATGACTGGCCCTTTTCTAGGTTAGCAGAAGACCTCTTTTTATCAGGCTCTCTATGGCTAACATGCCATTTAAAACAAAGTCTTCCCAGAATAAATTTTCCTGTGCTTTTATTCATCTATGTCTATACTATTTTCTTGAAAATCATTCTTATCTTCTTGATCAGGGGTAATTAACTTGGATCACATGCCCCCATTCATGTAGATTTACAGAATGACTCTACTTGAGTAAGAAAAAGGCCCAAGCTAACATCCTGTGGAAGTTATCAGCAGAAGGGCATCCATCCTCCATCCATCTATCCATTCAAAAACCATTAATTAAGCACCTGCTTGTTGCTATGGGAGGTGGAAAGATAATTGAGATTTGGTGGCTGTCTTCATGGTGTTTCCAATCTAAATGGGGGTGGGGTAGATATGACAAACAAATACATGTACATACACAAAATACACACGCAGTGTCATGTAATCATGGCAATGCAGAATAGAAGAGAATTATGGCATTGAGAGGCACAAAGTGCTATGTGAGGTCAGGGGAAGTATCTTTTGGTTAATTCAGGACTAAACCTTTAAAATAGTAATTCTTTCCATCTTTAAAGCATATATTTGAACTATCTTCCACTAAAAAGACCTTTATATCCAGTGGGACATTTTCTACATTAGGAAAAATCTTTGGATGGTCTTTCTCCAAGTACTGCCCTATTCAGCCTCTCCCCTCATATAGAGAAACAAGAAAATATTGAATTAGCCCCAGGGGCCATTAGACTTTCTAATGTATAACTTCCAGAGGGAAGGATTTTTTTTCCTTCTGTTTTGCATAGACACATTAGGAAAATCAGAGACTCAACTAACCCCTTCTGAAGAGCAGTCCCCAGCTGGCTTTAGACAGTTATATTATAACTTGAAGTGGTACTGGGAAGAGAAGGGAGCCTAGTTCTCAAAATGATTTCTGTGAAGTCAGTTTAAGAAAAGTTTCAAGGGCCATTCTCATCTTTCTGGGAGTGCCATACCAGTCTCTTCCTGGACCCTCTTGCATGCTTCTTCTTCTTCTCTCTCTTTGTCTGTCTCTCTGTCTCTGTCTCTGTCTCTGTCTCTCTCCCTCTCCTTTTCTCCCTCTCCATGTCTGTGGTCCTCGGTAGTGCTGGTGACACCGAGCTCTTTGCAGCATGGATGCGATAAAAGTGTAAGTGAGTTGGGGCAGGGAGTGGATAAGAGAGTGTGTCTAGATTTAATATATTTGCTTGCAGGGATCTCTATCTTGCTTTTAAGCTGAACAAATCAAGGGGGAGAATTCAATTAAATTCAATAAATACTTATTAAATGCTTACTACACTTGAAGCACTGTGCCAGATGCTAGAGCAGTGGTTCTTAACCTTCCTAACACCATGACCCTTTAATACAGTTCCTCATGTTGTGATGACCCCCAACCATAACATTATTTCTGTTGCTACTTCATAACTATAATTTTGCTACTGTTATGAATCATAATGTAAATATCTGATATGCAGGATGTATTTTCATTGTTACAAATTGAACATACCCCACAGGTTGAGAACCGCTGTGCTAGAGAGACAACGATGGAAAAACAACTCACTCCCTGATTTCAAAGAGCTTAACATCCAGCAAGAGTGAAGAGGACGGTGAAACATACTCAAATAGCTATATTACAAATTAGAATATAATGAAGATAGAATACCACAAAGAATGACAAAAGGAGGGACCACTTTGTGTTGGAGATAATATGATATAGTGGAGAAAGTAGGAGGAATTTGGAGACCAGAGACCTTCATTGGAATTCCAGCTCTGCTACTCATTGACAGAATGACCTTTAGCAAGTCACTTAATATAACTAGACCTCAGTTCCTTATCTGTAAAATGTGCATTTGCATAATGTTTCCTGCATCTAATTACATAGTTGACCTAAAAAAATCCTTTCTTGCACTAAATCTGTGACCCTACAAGGAAAGGTATCATGAAGGAGATGGCACCTGAGCTGAGCCCTGGGGAAAAAAAATAAAGGATTTCACTGAGTAGAGATGCAGGAGAATAAAATGAATGCAAGAAGGCACTGAACTAAAGGAAACAAGTTAGAAGAGCAATGAATATTCTATTTTGCCTAGAGCATAAGAAGGTTAAAGAATAGTGGTAGAAAGTGAGTTTGGAAAAGTAGATTGTGGAGAGCCCTGAATGCCGAGCTAAAGGCTACTATATTAGCAGGCAAGGGGTGGTCAGCCTTGTGTATTAAGACTGTTATTTTTGTCAGGAATGTGAAGGATAGAATAGAGAGGAGAAGAAATTTGAGTTGGGAAAAAAGTAAAGGCAACATTTTCAGTAATCTAAGTAAAAGCTGATGAGGACCTGGATTAGGGAAGTGGTAACTGAAATAGAAAAAAAAAGGTAGCAGATGTGAAAGGTTTTCTGAATTTAGAATAAAGTGTTTGGATATGCAATGAGAGAGACTGAAGTTTTGAGTTGGGTTGACTGAAAAAATGAGAATGGCAATGACATAAATAGGGAAGTAAGGAGACAGATCAAGTTTGAGGAGGATAATTTTGATATACTGAGTTTGAGTTATTGGCAGGGAATTCAGGTTTAGAAGGCAGTTGGAAGGATAAGACTCCAGTTCAAGGTGGAGGTGGAAGCTAGAACTAAAGATGTGGGGGCCATCAGTAGAGAGATGATCATTTAGCCATGGGTATGGATGGGACAGCCAAGCAAGATAATGCATTAAGAGAAGAGAAAATACAGAGGGAAGACATTTGGGGATGGGTTGGAGGGAAAAAGAAGAAACAGAGTGATTGAGAAAAGAGTGGCCGGGGATAGCACATCAAAATAAAGCAGTTTCATGGTGGACAATGAAGAAGACATTATTAAGTCAGTTGGTCAACAATATCAAATGTTGCAGATAAGCTAAAGGTGGCAACAAGGACTGAGAAGAAGTAATTCCAATTGAACAATTAGGAAATCACTGGTGAACTTGGAAACAGGTGTTTCATAGAGTGATGCTAACAAAAGCCAGATTGTAGGGGCTAAGGAGTGGGTGACTAAGGAAGTAGAAGAACCAAGTATAGACTATTCTCCCAGAAGTTAAGCAACGAAGAGAAGAGAAATAGGATAAAGGAGATTTAGGCCATGTTTATTGTTAAAGGGAAATAGATCATTGGAGAAAAATAGAAATAATAATAGTATATACATATATATACTATTATTATACTATATACTATAGTATAATATAGTATATAGTATAGTATATATATATTATACTATATACTATTTATTATACTATATAAAATGCAAAGCATTTTACAAATATTGTCTCATTTTAGCTTCACAAGAATGAGAAGGAGGTACAGCCTAGTTAGGCAGGTAGGGATTAAGGGATTTGTTCAGGGCCACATAGCTAATAAGTGTCTGGGTCAGGATTTGAATTTGAGTTGGTATTCCTGACTCCAGGTTTAGTCTCTATCCACTTGGTAACTGCCTCTGTGGGGGGGGGGAGAGAGGGAGAAGGAAAGAGGAAGTGAGGGAAAAAGAGAGAGAGAGAGAGAGAGAGAGAGAGAGAAAGAGAGAGAAAGAGAGAGAGAGCATGAGACTGAGTGAGTAAATGATTGAGGGACCAAAGTCCCAGAGGAGACAGCAGGTCATGGGATCAAAGAAAACAAGTGGAGGTTTGAACTTTGGCAAGGAGGAGTGCCACATCATCCTCTGAGCAAGAACCAAGCATAACATGACTGTAGAGGTGATAGTAGAAAAGAATGGGATAGAGCTCCAGAAAAGAACGAACTAAGAGAGTTCATGAGAAAGTTTTTATGAGGAAAACAGTGGTGTGAAAATAGTTTTGCATAGATGTTTGTCAAAGGATCTATGGAAGAACATGGACAAAGTTGTGACAACCAGAGTACATGCATCAATGGAAGAACAGCTCTGTTGAAGCATATAAAATATATGGGACAAGACAAGGATTTCTTTGAAAATTAGATTCTTTATAAAGGGGCCTGGAGGAAAGGAAACTTACCTCCTCTCTCCAAGAACACAAACATTCCCCTTCTCTTTCTCTCCGTGTCTCTCTGCATCTGTCTCTATCTGTCTCCTTGCCCCTTTCTCTATCAGTCTTTTTCTGTCCCTATCTCTGTCTCTCTGTCCCTTTCTGTCCATTTCTCTATCTGTCTCTATCTCTGTCTTTCTCATTCATACACATACAGGTACACACGTGCATACACACTCAAACACAAACACACACCCACACCCACACACAAATACGGAAACTTGCAGAGTCCCAGCAAACTGGCATTCCATAGCCAACCTCTGGGGCCCTTTTAAAAACCCCTGAGACTTAGGCCTCCAATTGGAACCTGAAAAAGTAAAAGTTAATGATAGTAGTTAAGGCATTGGATCACAGGGTCATGCTGCTCTGACTTCCTCCCTTCAGGGAGAGAAAATATAGGACTTGGGACAGGAAATGGACCCTCTAGTACTCCTTCCACACCCACAGCACCATGATGGGAAAACAGTATGTTCAGTATGTTCTTGGCAGAACATTAACAGATGTGGAGGCCCATTTCTCTTCTCTCTCTCTTTTTCTCTCTCTCCCTCCCTCCCTTTCCCTTCCATTCCCCTCCCTTCCCCTTGTTATATCAACAGTGAATCCTTAACAACTACTCTTCGAGTACGATTGCTCGGCTAGTCTGGAGTCCATCTAATTGTATTATCATTTAATTGGTTTTACTCCATCCTCTTCCAAAAAATAGGATGAGATCCTTCATTAAAATCTTTGCTAAAATCTGGGTAAACTACACCCACAGTATTGTCCTCATTTACAAACATGGAGACCAAAAAAATGGTGGGACTTTGACAAAAATTAGAAATTTAGGAAGAGAAGTGGGCCTATGGGCATATGTAATGGCTTTTATCATACACACTGTGTGGGTCCTCGAAGCAAAGTGACAGTGGGTGTGCCCATTTCCATGAGAAGGTGTCCCTCAGATGCTTCCAAACAAAAGATCACAACCTGTAATTTCATCTGATTGATTGTGGAATTCATCAAATTGATTGGGGATTCAATCTCCCTTATATGTTTATATCATGTTTCCCACCTTTGGTATGTATATTAAAGAATTTAAACACAAATATTAATCCCACTGTCCCATCTGTAACCTCTGTAGTATCTTACTCCTACACACCTAGATCATACCTTTCTGTAAAACATGACATTCTAATTGAAATACAGTAGCTCTGATTTAATTCCTGTTTGATAGAGATAGAAGATTCTAGCCCACTAATTTTTCATTCATTCTACAAAAATTTGTTGGGGGCCTACCACATGCAATCACTTCCTCAAGCATTTTCCTCTTGTAAACCATCTTGCACACTATTATCAGATTATTCCTATTAAAATAATACAACTAGGTCCTGATTAGTGTGATTAATAAATCCCATGAAGTGGTCCCATTATTCAAATTAGCAGTGCATATTTGCATTTGCCTGCAACCAATGATCATGTTTTAAATAATCATACCCTTAAATAGTGCAAATTTGAATACATGCAACAATTTATAGCTATTCATTATCCACATTAATCAATACCTTCCTCTATTTTCATTATCACTAACCTGCTCCAGAACTTTGAGTGGCTCCCAATTAAAAAGAGAAAGTATAAGCTCCTTAGTCTTTAAAATGTGGCCCCTGATTTCCATTCAAATCTCATCTAGACCTATGTATATAACTTTCTGTTCCTGGAAAACCAGCTCTAAGCATGCTTTGTACTTTTCTGCCTCCATATATTTGTTCACACTGTTTCTTCTCTCTGGAATAAATGCCTTTTACATCCTCTCTGCCTATCCACATTTTATCCATTTTATTGGTTGACTCACTTAATAAGGTCCTTGATGTTGGAAGTTGTCTTATTTTTATCTGCATCTCCCCCTATTCCCCACCGTGTCCTACACCTCACACAGAATTTTGCACATAGGAGACACTTAAATGTTAAATCTGAAGTTTCCTTGTCTTTGAGTTATATAGCACTTATTTCCCATATACAACTTGTTATCATATTGCTAGCTACATTTTCATTTGCATGTCTTCTCTCTATACCTAGACTTGAACATCATACCCATCTTTTATGTTTCCTTGGATCCCTTATAACATTCACTCATAGTAAGTGCTCAGTGTTTACACAGTCAACAATCAATGACTTTTTACATTAGGTACAGTGTGCTCTATGCACAGAATGCAATACTCTAAACTATTAGCAAAAGCAGACCCTTGTACAATTTGCATTAGTTGTCAAAATTCTTGGAAAGCTGTAACAAAAAGGAGCAGATGTTACACCTGGAAGTGGAACGACAATGGGTCCATGCTTTTTCTTTTCTTTTCTTTTTTTGCTCTTTTTATTTTGGAGTGGGGAAGAGAGGCAATTAGGGTTAAGTGACTTGCCCAAGACCACACAACTAGCAAGTGTTACGTGTCTGGGGCTGGATTTGAACTCAGGTCCTCCTGACTCCAGGGCAGATGCTCTATTCACTGTGTCACCCAGCCACCCCTCCATGCCCTTTCTTTGGAAATCTTTCCCTTTCATATCAGACTGTTGAATCCTGATGTCAGGGGTGGAGAAGAAAGATTGTGCTTAGACTCTGAAGGCCTTTTCAGCTATGGCCAAGCCACACAATGTTGTTTTCAATGGTGTATGAAAGTGGGTATGTGGGGAAATACAGCTTTGTTGGAGGAAGTGAGGAACAGAAGTACTGGTGGAGGAAAAAGCAAAGAATGAAAACAGCAATTAGATTTGTTCTTGTGTATCTCTCTGTATTATGTGTATCTATCTATATTTCAAGGTCTTATACTTTATGGATGTCACTCACACCAACATCTTACTACAACTAGTGATTGTAAAAACACATTCATTCTTGTGGAAATGAATGGAAATTAGGGGTTACATTTTAAAGGCTAAGGAGCTTAAACTTCTCTTTTTAATTGGGAGTCATTCAAAGTTCTGGAGCAGGTGAGTGATAATAAAAATGGATATGGTTAAGATTGTGGGGAAGGTAAATATTTTAAAAAACCTCAAACAAATTAAAGGAATGATTAAATGCCTATTAGTGCTATTGAATTATCATAAGCCATCTATTTCATATGTAGTTATGATGAAGCAGCATGTAGCAGTGGAAGGAAAGACCTGAGTTTTAATCCTGTCTCTCATTCTTATTAGATATGGGCAGGTCATAACCTTTCTGAATCTCAGAGTTCTAAAAAATAAAAATCTGAAAAAAGGAACTGGTGATATTCACTTCATAGGTTGTTGTTTTTCCCAGAGAGAATATAAGCTCCTTGAGGTTAAGTCATTAAGAATTTATAAGCACCTACTATGTGTCAGGCACTTTTCTAAGCACTGGGAATACAAACACAAGAAAAAACAGTCTCTGCTTTCAAGGAGCTGACATTTAAAGGAGGACCATTTCATTTTTGCCTTTCCATTTCAAACACTTCAGATAGTGTTGGGCACATATCAAGTGCTTAACAGGTTTCTATTGAATTGAATTGTGAGGAAAAGTGCTTGTTAAGCATTAAGACTCTCTACAGATGTGAGCTATTTGTGTTCCTATTTGTTTTGAAAAAAAGCAATTATTCATCATTATTATAAACCTCAATTAAATGTTCGAGGTGTGGACCAGATGATACAGTTAAATATGGACTCAGTCCAGGGAGGGTCACCACCTCAATAAGTCTTTGGCACTTAAACCATCCATTGTATTTCAATGTTCACACCTCCCTTTCATTCCCCAGCAAGAGGCCTGCTGCCAGGTCTGAGTCTTTGCTTAATTTCCAACATAGCAGTTGACGTCCAGCTAAGTTCCTTGGATACAGCAGAAGTTCTCATTTAACCCAGTGATTTAGAGGGGGATAGGTAATATGCGGTCAACTCCAAAGTCAACTCCAATGGCTCACTTGGGAAAGCAGTTTGGGGACACTTGATGGGAATTTCTTTTGGATGACAGTACTATATGTTTACTCAGAAGGTCAACAAATAAAGAAAATATTTATTTTAAATTGCAAATCTACTAAAACCATAATTAAAAGATCTCATTATTGTTCATCCAACAAAACATTTAACCTTCTCACAAAGTCCCTGTTAAAAGTAACAAATCTCCAAGACTTAGCCCTCTTTATTCTCCTTTAAATACTTAGTCATGTTTTCCAGCATATTTTTCATTGTCCCTCCCTTGGCATTAAAGTCATAAATTACTGAAATACATATTGATTTAATTTGAAGACTCCTGTCTAATTCTTCATGGAATTTCTGAGGTGAGCTTGTAATAGAGAGCTGGCTGTTGAGCCATGAAAACCTTGGTTCAAATCTTATCTACAACACATAGTGATTATATGACCTCTAGGCAAGTCATTCAGATTCTTAGTGTTCTAGGTAACTCTCTAACACTTTAAGTTTCCAAGAAGGTATTAACCTGCATTGAGAATAAAAATTTCTTCACAAGAGCTCTATATACCAATGAAATCATAGGCCTAATTCCCATCCCATTTCAAAAGCTTCCCTGTAAGAGATATAATGGACATTTGTTTATAAGGGGCAATAACCTTTGTGGTGGTCCTTTTGGCAAAAGTTCAAGGCAAGCACTGCAAATGCTGTGCAAATACAAAGATGACCAAATATTCTATGAAATAGTATTTCTTTTTGCTTTTGGACACACGACACAATCACCCTTATTAACTCATTTATTTGTTTCCCCAAGGAAATCCTATGAAATTCCTATAAAATCCTTCTGTTTTGCTGAAATATCTTTTTGTCATCTAATTTTACTTATAATGAGAATTTTGAAATCAATATGATTCAATTTCTCTAGTGGTATATCATTTCATTGGTCATTGGAAAAAATATCTCTGTTAGAATACCTACATTTAGGTTCACATTTATAGACAATCCCCAAACTGTATGATTCAGCACCCTTCGCTTCCCTCCACCCCCATTTCCACGACTCTACTATAGTCATTTAAGAAGCAGAAAAGGGATACATAGGATTGGGTGCCATTTTGTATTTGTTTTTTGTTTTATGGTTTGCCAAGTCCATAGAATTTTTGCCAGAATTAGTTATCTAGCTTCCAGTCAACTGGTAATGAGAGTTTCATGTCTTATCTAGACTGGCCCTCAGAACACAGGCATAGTCTATCATTAGAACCAGGTTGAAAGTCTTTTGACCACTATACAACTTTTCTGAACTTGTGCTCCTCTGGCATAGTCTTCAAGGTCCCTGGCTATTCTCCACACCATGACAAAACATTGGAGAAGAACTTTTTGTGGAGACAGGACCTTAACTTAGAAATCTTAGCTTAGATTTTGCCTTTGCCTCAGGGAAGAGATACTTTCCAGGTATGTATGGAGAATGGAGCCTTTCCTATCCCATTACACAGGAAGGCTGCCTCTTGAAGTCCTGGTCCTTGTGTTGATACAGTCAAAATACTAAGGAGGCAAAATACTAAGACAGCTGGAGAATATATCTTGGAAAACTTGGGACTGACTAAAGACTCATCAATTAGCTTCATTTTTGTCTTTTCCCTCCGCCCTGTTTATGTACCTAGTTATATACACATTGTCTCCTCCAATACAATGTAACTTCTTTTTGAAAACAAAAATTAATTTATTTTTAGTTTTCAATATTTAGTTCCAAAAGTTTTTGAGTTTTAAATTTTTTCCACTCTCTTCTCTCCACCAAATGGCATGCAATCTGATATAGGCTCTATGTATATATTCATATTAAACATATTTTCATGAGTCATGTTGTAAAGAAGAATTAGAATCAATTGGACAAACTATAAGAAAAAATGAAACAAAACAAAAGAGAGAGATCAAATAGTATGGTTTGAACTGCATTCAGTCTTTATCGTTCTTTCTCTGGATATGGACAGCATTCTTCATCATGAGCCTTTTGGAGTTGTCTTAGAACTTTGCATTGCTGAGAAAATTAAGTCTATTTAAGTTAGTCATTACACAATGTGGTTGTTACTGTGTACAATGTTTTCCTGATTCTTCTCACCTCACTCAGCATCAGTTCATGTAAGTCTTTCCAGGTTTTTCTGAAGTCTACCTGCTCATCATTTCTTATAACACAATAGTATTTCATTGCATTCACAATGTAAGCTTCCTGAAGACAAGGACTGTTGCTGCTTTTTTTGTAGCTACAGTTCTTGGCTCAGAGTAGAACCTCCTACTTAGTAACTGCTAAATTATTGATTGATTTATTCATGAAGGCAAAATTCACATGGAAGCAACATGAGGGTTCTGAATCTACCTTTCAGCAAGTCAAATACTTTCCAGAGACTTATTTGGGGATTGTGTTGACTGTAACTGTATAATGGAAAGATCATTAGAATGAGATTCAGAAAACCCTGACTTTGGATTATACTTCCAACACTTACAAGTTGTGTAACCATGGAGAAGTTACCTAAACTCTCTGCAATTCAACTTTTTTCATCTATAAAATAAAGGTGCTACATTTGATGATTTCTAAGATTCCCTTTAGCTTTAAATCTATGAATGTAATACCAGATGGCCTCTAAAGTCCCTTCCAGCTCCAAGGGTCCCTATAACAGAAAGATCACCATCAATCAGCCAGCTAAGTTCATTTTTATCTCAATTAAACAAATAAATAGTGTCTAATGGTTAACAATATACTTTAAGGTCATTTGTTCAAGTTTTGTTGCAGTTGGATTGGGGTGATCTCAAGACAAATAAGTGATCTGTTTCAACTTTTTAAAAAATCATTAACCATTTGTGAATCAGCCACACCCGGGTGAACTTGGAATATCAGCAGGAAGCAACTTAGACCTGGAAACGCAGCCTTCTGCTGCAACAGGATTTGAAATGTGTCCATAGCATTATAAATTTCACACATGTACTGTTAAAGGAGTCTATCCTTTTCCTCTGTAAAGACAATTGTTAATGGTTTCCTGAGGGTTGGAATTTTTTTGGTTGAATTTCTCTCAATGATTTACCCTGGCATATAATCATATATAGGGAGTTCTCAGGCTGTACCTATTTATATCCCTTCTTTATCACCACCACCTCCCTAAATCCTTTTTATTTTGCTTGATAGCTTGCCTCTAAGTGTTCTTCAGTATACTGTTTAACTTGTCGGGTTCCAGGGGTATCTTGGACCCAGCTCCTCAGAGCTGATTATTCAAAGTTCAGGGTGAACATTTGTTGGAAATCAACGAATCTACAAATCAGGACTTGATTTTTGTTTTGTTGACAGTGATAGAGAAGTTACAAATAATGCAGTTTGTCATGCCTACTTGGGAGGTGGGGAGGGTGCAAGCCAGTTGTGAAACATTTTACTAGTACAACCCTGGGACTTAGAACCCTAGAATAAGATCCTTGCTGGTTTCTAAGATCAGAGATTTAGAGGTGGAAGAGTCTGCAGAGGACATCTGGTCCAATCCTCTCATTTTGTGAGACCCAGAAAAATGAAGTGATTTTGTCCCAAATCACCCAGATAGTGTTAGATGCAGGATTCATACTCCAGGTCCTCTCACTCTACAACTACTCTTGTGTTTTGTAGAAAGGTAATAGGCAATATATCTATGTCCTGGGAACTTTTTACTGCTTCAAGTGTGATCAGAATAGAGACATTTTCCCATCTTCCTTCCCCCTGTCCCTTACCTACTAGTACCTTCCTTCCCCCTAAAAACCAATTGCCTTGTAACTTTTTTTTTTTACGTATTTTGTATATAACTACATATGCATTCAATGCTTCTCCCATTCATATGGTGCTCATTACCTTTTACTTTTAACTGTAGTTTTTAAAATAATATTTTTTCCAAACAAAAATCTGCCTTCTCTCCCTCCTGTCTCCCAGTTGAGAATGAAAGGAAAACAAAACCCCCATTTTATATGTAAAATGTCTATATTTTTATACTAAAAAACAAATTCTGTTTATATACACACATATTGTCAAGTATTTTCTATGCATGTAGTTTATGTCCCCATATAGATTAGACTTTCCTTGAGGGCAGGGAAATTGTATAATCCTAGACAAGTTAGAATAAATTCAGAGGAAGGATAACAAGATGAGAGATTTAGAGATCATGATATCTGAGAAGCATTGAAAGAACTGGATCTATTTAACCTTTAAATCTAAGAAGAATGTACCAACTAGCTGTCTTTCAGTAGGACCACCCTGTGGGACATAAATTAGATTTTTTTTTTCTGCTTGGTCTCAGAGGGCCAGGAATTATGGGTAGAAATTTCAGAAAAGTAAGTTTAATTTGTTTTAGGGGACAATTTCCTAAGACCTAGAACTGACATACTGTTGAAGAAGCTGCCTCAGAAGGTAGAGTGCCCCCATTTCACCAGGAACTTTCAAGGAGGTAGGGCTAAGTGATGCCCTGGGAGCAATGTTGTAGGAAGGGTCTTCAGATGCTATGGAATGGATTCTAAGGTACCTCCCTATTCTGAGATTCTGTGACCTGGCCTGTCACTCACTCATTATATAACTGGGAGCAAGTAACATAAATAACCTCCTTGAATCTAAGTTTACTCATTGGGAAAATGGAGTTAATAATACTTCCACTTCTCATTGCAATGGATTGTTGCAATAATAACAACTGTTGAAAATTAAATTTAAATAAAATTAAATAATTTAATAAAAATTAATTAAATAATATTTAATATAGTATTTAAAATTTAATACTATAATATTAAAAATTAAAAATAATAAATTTAACAATTTAATAAAAATTAAATACAATCTTAAAAAGTTAAAACTTGTTACAAGTTAAAGCTTGAAGAAACATTGGTGATCATTTAGTCTAGAACATTTAGTCTAGATCATTTAGTCTAAGAACATGGGTTCTTAGCCTATTTTTCTGTGTGTCATGGACCTCTTTGGCAATCTGTTGAAACCTAGTGACCCCTGAGCAGAATATTTTCACATGCAAAAAGTACAATAAATGGGACTAAAAAGAGTGCCAGTTGTATTGAAATATAGTTATCAACATATTTTTAAAGTTCATAGACTCCAAGTCAAGAACCTTTGATCTAGTCCAGTCCCTTCATTGGAGAAACCAAGATAGGAGAAATGTGTCATTTGAGGTCAGTAAATAGCCATAGGGATTTGAATCCATGTCCTTTTCAGTCAAAGTCAATGTTCTCTCCATGGCAGTAAATTAGAATTAGAAAATAGGTAGGAAAACCTCCCAAAATGAAAGTACTTTATAAATAAATGAGCTAAATAAGAATTTGACCTAAACTGTTTCTTGCTGTTTCAATATCTGACACTTAGACAAAGAAAATTTGGACAAAATGGACTATTATTGTTGGGGACAGTTGTCTTGCCTTGACATGGTCATTTGTTCAGGTATGGAAGTTTGGTTGGTCAGATGTCAAGTTTAAGCTTGATATAAGGAAAAATTCTACTAATTTAATGGCACTATCTCAATTTGGCTTGAAGGGATGCATGAGTAGATACATCACTAGAGAGTCTTCCTCCTACCCTTCTTCAAGGGCTCTAAATAACTTCAAGAACAGCTGGTCACTCTTTTCTCTTCAGAGAGAAAGGGTTCTGGTCTAGAATTATATAACTGCTCCCTTAAAGATTATTAGTCTAGGGCAGTGGTTCTCAACCTTCCTAATGCTGCAACCCTTTAATACTCATATGTGGGTGTATCTGCATGTGGGCAGACCCGCCTGGAGACTGATAGAGGAGTGGTGTCTCGGTTCCTAAGACCATCAGAAATATGTTTTTTCTGATGGTCTTAGATGACCCCTGTGACCTTTGTGAAAGGGTTGTTCAACCCCCAAAGGGGTTGTGACCCACAGGTTGAGAACAGCTGGTCTAGGGAATGTGGTTTCAGGTTCATGCTAAACTCTTGATTGCTATTTCTTAATGGGGAAAAAGGGGCCCCAAGTTCTACAGCCAAGGCTTGATCCTCTTCCTACCAAATACTAGTGCAATAATGAAGACACTTAGAAAATAAGAAAGAGATCCATTTAACGAAATTGATAGCAAAATAGAAATAAGAGAAAATATACATATGAGCATATATGCCCCACAATACATGGTGAAGGAACTCTCCCATTGGGAGTGAAGTAAAAGAGAGAGAGAAAGAGAGAGAGAGAGAGAGAGAGAGAGAGAGAGAGAGAGAGAGAGAGAGAGAGAGAGAGAGAGAGAGAGAGAGAGAATGTGTGTATGACATAAATCTCATTTAAAGGGGAAATCCCCTGAAGTTTCTATTGTAACAAACTAAGAATAAAGACATGATTTAGACTGCCAGTTCCTCTCATGTCATTTTTTTCCTATAGTCTTTTTCTCCCCTTCAGCAACCTGAAGCGCAGTTGTCATCATCTATCTACTCTTTCAAAACTGTAAGCCAGAAGAGTTCTGAACCATTCACAAAGAAATATTTACTTCAAAAGATAATCACAAATGTACAAACTTATTCCCTCAACATGTTAGAGGCAGAGTTCAATTCAAGGCATTCATGCTGTGGATAAATGCACAGTAGGAAATAGTTGCCACAAAGAATGAGTCTTGCAAGTTTTAAAGAAACAGGCAGATAATCAAAGGTGACCACCCTCAACCACATGGGAGGGAATGCCGAGATCTCCATGTTAGGCAATCCCCAAAGGCCAGCCAAGAGCACCTCTATGTTGGGTAAGATGGTAATACTTGGAAAAGTCGAGGTTATGCAAGCAATTAGAGCTAAACGAAAGTGCAATCAGTTGCTTTGGCAGGTATTGAATTCTTCCTCCCCAGAGAACTTCAAGCAATGTTTAAAAGACCCTTATTGATCTCCCTGGATATGTTGTAGAAATTATTGTTCAAGTTGGTTGGCTTGGATATCCAATAACTTCCCTTCCAAATTTAAAATTCTAGAATTCATGACTTAGCCTTATTAGTCCCTTTATAACTTGGTCTCTGATTCAACTGTAGAGAATTAAGTTTACACCTTTATCTCAATAATTTGTGTCTCTACAGACATGCACACATGCTCACATATATGCATACACTGTAATACCTAAAATGATTGATTTCAGTTCTATAATTGACATTACACAACAAAAATCTGTTTTAAAGTCAGGAAAACCTGAGTTAAAGTGTACCTATGACATCTATATGTAACCCTAGATAAGTCTCTTGATCATTCAGTGCACTGGTTAATTCTCTACAACTGTGATTTGCTGAACAAATGCTGCTCTGCATTGGTACAGGGAATTTTATTACAAGAAATTCTCTATACCAGTGAAATAATAGTTCCAGTCCAAGAAGCTAAAAATTATATTAGTGTTGGTGCTGTTTGATGTGTTTCAATAATGGGTTACGCCAAATTAAAAAATTTGATTCTTTTCCACATTATTTTGCCTCTTCATGAATCCCTTTGGCCTTTTTTCTTCTTACTCTGTTATGTTCCCACCCTTTCCACTCTTTGAAGACATTGTCTGCTTGACCAAAAAAATGTGCTTTATTAAGTTTACTGAAACAAAGGAAATTGACCCATATGTCAAATAGAAAATAATTAACTACATAAGGAGACTATTTCTTCTTTCATGCAGGAAGATGTTAAGAACATACCCTCCTGAGCACAGAGGACAAAAGATTCCTTTTCTGTCCTTCCTACCTCACTGTTTTTACTCACATAGTTGATATAGAAGAGGCCAAGTACCAAGGCCTACAGTGTTTGATAGGTGTATGCTGAGAAGACCAGGGATCAGAAATAGTGACATTAAAATAGTGTTGGTGAGTACAATAATGATGATAATAACAATAATTCATATTTCAATAGTACTTTAAAGTTTTAAAGTATTCTACACACATCATATAATTTGATCTTCACTCCAACCCTGTGAAGTGGGTGCCATTATGATTCCCCATTTCACAAAGGAGGAAACTGAGACCTAGAAAGGTTGAATGACTAGTGCAGGACCACAAAGCTAGTAAGTATCTGAGATGGGGAATAGAAAGCTAATGTTGTCTCATGGTTCAGCACTCTATCCACTATGCCAAACTGCCAACATAGAAGAAAACTCTGTAGGGAACAGTGTAGCAAGTGAGTTATGGATAGACATGCTTAAATGCCTACCCCCAGTTTGGAGAAGAGAAGGATCAGGTATGGCACAAAGAGAACAGTATCAGAGAGGTCTATACTTTGTCCCTGGCTCTGCCATTCAGTAATTGTAAGGCCTTAGGGAAGTCACTTAATTTCTTTGGACCCTTGTTAACTATTCTGCAAAATGAAGGATTTTATAAAATGCCCACTAAGATGCCTTCTAGTTCTAAGATTCTGTTCTTTTAGGGGTAGTGTGGGGGCAGAGTGAATAGAGCACCAGCCCTAAAGTCAGGAGGACCTAAGTTCAAACCTGGCCTCAGACACTTAACACTTACTAGCTGTGTGATTTTGGGCAAGTTGCTTAACACCAATTGCCCTGCCCTCACCCCCCCTCCAAAAAAAGTGAAAAAAAAAAAGATTCTGTCCTTTCAGAGTGTCAGACAGGGATAAGTTATAGTTCACAAACTATAGGATGAGATCCATTCCATTGATTTATGCTTCAGTGTTCCCATCCACAAAATAGGGATAATAATTCTCACAGTTTTCCTACCATACTATCTACAAAAGAATATTGGGAATATTAAATGATAATGAATGAAAAAATGCTAACTATATGCCACTCTGTCCGTGAGAAACATTATTTTGAGCTCTGGAGATACAAATACAGAAAAGAAACAGAATGTGCCCTTAAAGAGCTTATATTCTAGCCAAGGAAGACAATATCTATCTATCTATCTATATCTATCTATCTATCTGTCTATCTATCTATCTATCTATCTATCTATCTATCTATCTATCTGTCTGTCCGTCTGTCTATCCGTCTATCTGTCTATCCATCCGTCCGTCTGTCCGTCCGTCTGTCCGTCTGTCTGTCTGTCTGTCTGTCTGTCTATCTATCTATCTATCTATCTATCTATCTATCTATCTATCTATCTATTTATCTATCTGTCTGTCTGTTTTTCTGTCTGTCTGTCTGTCTATCTATCTATGAGTGGTGGTCAGAAAATTTTTAGTTTGGGAAGTCACAGGGATGGTGACAGGAGCCATAGGCAATCATTTGACAGAAATTTTCCAGAAGAAATGATAGCATTGATTTGATTACTGTTCTCAGAGCCAGACATGGGAAGGGAAAGGGTACTGTAGAGTAACTTGGAAATGTAGTTGGGAGACTGAAGACAGGAGGTTCTATTAGCACTCTCTAGTTAGGGCAGCATGGGCCCAGGGTAGGAACTGGCTTAGTTCAACTGTGGCATGGTCTTTGAAATCCTTGGGACTTTGAGAACAATGTTGTTATGTAAATGTAAGTTAATACTCATATTCTGTATTTTTCACTGCTTTGTATATGTATCCTTCCTAGACAGAGATTCCTTTGAAGGCAAAGGCTATACATACACACACATATACATGCATACATACACACAGACATATACCACTTACCACTACGCAGGATGGTTGATTGAAATCCCTCAATAGAACATCCCACTCCATTCTACACAGACAAGAATGAAAAATGTTGCATTGTAAGCTTCAAGGGGAAATGGTAGAAAGAGGACTTTACACATGTGTGTATGTATATACATATGATGTATGTATATATTCACATATACACATATACAAATAACTATCTATCTGTCAATTTATCTAGGATTTCTTCATCCTTGCATAAGCCTAGAGGGCATTGCAGAGTTACACGATGGGTATGAGAAAGTGGCTACATATAATCAATGAGAAGTTTCAATAAACAGCAATATAAAATGTGAGCGAGGAAATGTATGATAGATAAAGAAGATGGACTGATCAGGCATCAAGTCAAAGGATGACATCCCAAGTACTCCATGCTATCTTTGCAATGCTAATAGAAGGTGAGGAAGGCCTCCAGGATGTTGTATAGATTCCCTATGGCAAACTAATGAGAAGACCTAAATGAGAGCCTTATAGGAAGGGCACACATAGTTGGTTTGCAGTCTGGACCATGCAGATCAAAGAGATCAGAAATTCATCTGAATACTTGAGAGAGCACAGAGGACCAGACTGAGTACATAGAAAGCATCTGACAAATACATGTCAATTGTTGTTGTTTGTCCTTCATTCTGACAGAGGACTAATGACATCAGAAGGGTGATGACTTGACTTGTGAGTGAATTGGATTTAAGTGAGGCAAAGCTGTGCAAAGTCATCAGCCTCATTCTTTCCTCTAGAGTCATCAGAGCACAGCGTCAAGGCAGAAATCAAGATGATTGGTGATGGTGATGGTGTTGAGTCGTTCTATACACAAATGTAAGTCATATTACTACACATCTTTGTAAAAGGATGGTCCGACGCATGTCTATCACTTTGTTTTCCTTTAAAAGGCACTTACCTTGTTGATTGAATAGTATTATTAGTTGGCCAGTTAATGGCTAGATGTTGGTAGCATGCATGTTTATTTTACTAGAAATCTGATGAGATCAAATTTTGATAATAATGTCCACCATATTCCAGATATCATTTGCTAAATTGTCTGGAAATGAAGAAATTGGAATCAATTTTATTGTTGTTATTTTCATAAGGCCTAAATAAGGGTGAGGATGGTATTCAAGGAAGGACGTCAGCATCACTGGATCTTAGAGTCACAGAATGGTGGAACTAGAAGCTATCTAAGAGCTTGTTTTATAAATTATGAACCTGAGAATTACACACTACAGTGGCAGTGGCCTGGAGTTTGTTTTACTGAATTCATTAAATATACCTGGAATTGGAACTTATCATTAAAGAAAGGCTTGATTTAAGATGAAAAATTGGTCCTCAATGTCACTGGTCTGCTGGGAAGAAATAGATGCTTTTAATTTAAGAGACAATGAGCTGGTACATTATAGAGGAAAAGGAGACCTCACAAACCCAATGACTTCTGAGAACAGCTGAATGTCAGTGCAAAGTCGACATCTCTGTTAACCACAGAAGCTGGTTTCCTCCCTTTCCCTCTAAAACTACAAGAGAGCTTTCCTTTTCTTTCCTTCCCTTCCCCCATCCCACAAACTCTTTTTGAGGGATTCATCATTTAGCAGCAAAAGACTGAAAGAAGAAATCATTTTGGCCTAGTCTAGGACAAGTTTGGGGAGTCTGGAACTGCTGCTTTCTCAGGCTTTCCCCTTCACTGCCTTGAGGACCTAGCTTAGGTGACTAAGTCTTCTACAAGGGTGGGGCTGAAAGGGTACTAGTGCTTAAGGGCAGAACATGTGTGGGAAAAGTAGGCAAAGGAATTGTTCCCATTGAAAGAAAACCAATATTCCAGAGGTCCATTATAACAGGCACACTGCACATGAACCTAAGACTATGGTTCAAAACCATTCTTCTTTTTTCTCCCTTGACCAACAGCATCAGCAAACCTGAGCTTGTACCTTCAGCTGCTTGGGGAATGGACATCCATCTCCCTGATAAACATGGATCAAGGTGGGGTAGAGGCTAACTCGTATACCCTTAAGTCCATTTGAAGTGATGACCCCTTCTCTCTCCTGGCCACTCAAGATGACTGGCTGACATTCCTCAGCAGGACATCTCACTCCACTCTATACAAACAAGAATAAAAAATGTTGCATCCTTCAACTTGTAAGCCTCAAGGGAACATGGTGAAAGGAGGATTTCAGATGTTGCTTTGCAGGTGTTCTCTAGTTTTTATCTGTGCAAATCTGGACTCATGAGCTAATTTATAAGCTCCTCCAAACAGTTTAGATTTCTAGGAAAACATCTTCCATCCCTCTTCCTCATCTGCCCATACCTGCTGTCAAAAATTCTGCCATTAATTCCTTTAGGTTAATGAATTTAGTTTTTCCCTTTAAAATGCAATCTTTTCTTGGGAGGGATAATTATTTAAGCCACTTGCACATTGTGCAAGTTTGGGGACTACTTTCCTTCAGGTGGAAAGAGCCAATGCAGCATTTGAAATGTGGATCCTGGAAGGTGGGAGGTGGTAAGAGGGAGGGTGTGGGAAAGGGTTCACAAAGGGGAGACTGGGTTCCCAGAAGACCTTTCATCTGTTTCATAACTCTGCTTTAGGCTGGTCTTACCTGTCTGTTTACAGGCTCACCAAATGCCAAGAGGCACAGTTGATTTTAAAGTAAAGGTGAGATGTCATAGGATTCTTACTCAGACAAGATTCTGGGATCCTTACAAGCATCCTTGCAAACTTTCTGGCCTCCTGTCTATATTCTCACCAACACAAAGTAAACCTATGGAGCATGGGACCCCTCAACATGAGCCTGTTTTCTGGGGGTTGTCAATGATAAAGCAGCTCCTTTTCTGAGGCAATGACCAAAGCTCCTGATTAGGGTCAAATCATGTGAAACTCCCATAGTATAGGAAGGAGCGAGTTACCAGCAGAAACAGGGGTTGCATTCTTCAAATTCTGCAGTCCTGACAATCGCACTTGCATATAGCCCAGCCTTATAACAAAAACAGCAACAAACAACCAGGTAAACCCCAGTGAGGTGAATTGGTCAAATAGGCAAAGATGATGACTAGTGATGGCTGGTGCCTAAGTACTCATCTTTAAAGTGCCTGCCAACCACTGAATGGGCAGACTGCTGATAACCACACTCCCGACAGACTCCAGTCTTATTTGTTTCAGTTCCAAGGGTTTTCATCATCTAGGCAGCTTATTTCTCTCATAGTGACCCTGTGATTAGAGTTACCCCCCGAAAAAGGCTCCAACCCACAACAGACATAAACCTTGAAGACATCATGATAATCTACCATTTTGCAACTTTTGGAAAGATTCCATGTAGGACATGCTAATAGAAAGGACCAGTGGAAGTAGGAGTGGGGATAGGTATAGAACAGAGTGAGTGGGAAGTGAGTATCAGGTGATACTCCAGAGAGATACAAGAGGACCATCATAATTGAACTTTGAGTAGAATGGAATCACATTGCAGGGGCTTAAAAATCTCATTTGAGGGGCCATTAAGGCAAAATTTAGGCTGGGCAAGCTCCTTGTCAGTGACTTCAATATCTTGTTAAAAACTTACAGTAATATCCTCAGGAAATCACCCTCCAGCAAGGTGGTTGCCCTGCAGACTGCAAATATTACTGACACTGGTTTTGATAGATTCTTCCTCAGCTCAGCTCCAGTCCCCCTTAATGAGCTATAGCCTGGAGTAGCCTTTCAGACCTACTTTCAATCATCATAACTTTGGATTTGCCCAGCATTTTTCCTTCAAAGATATATTCCAGCATTTCCTTGTTCATTCTCAAGATTCCATCTACACTCATAGCAACAATGAACCCTGACTGCTTACTTAACCTTGGGTGGGGGTCATTTGCTTGTTGATTGATTGCATGGTTTATATTTTTAATACACACACACATAAACACACACACACACACACAAACCCCGAGGCTATTAGAAATAGGGACAAAATTTTAGAGCTCATTGAGGTGAGAGCTGGGTTTATCTAGTGTGGATAGGATAAACATGAATTCATTTGATCGGCATAGCAGAAATAGCGGAGGGGGCTTTCAATAAGTTGCATGGGCCTTTCCTGCAGGAACTGGACAATCTAGCTCCATGTCTTTCTCTCCTATTGTATCTGCAGATATCAAGAGAGAATTTTGAATAGATTCCACTTTACAAATGCCCTAAACATTGACATACTCATATTCTTCCTGACTAAACAGAGGAGGGGATTGTGTTTTCCAAGGCGTATTTCAAGTCCTTTAAGTTATAATCTGGATCTTCTCAAACCTTAGATCATCACAGTGAGGGCCAAGACATGGAAATAAGGTCTGAACTTTCATGTTAATTTCAAATGCTTACTGATGCTACTAGCTATAGACACCATCTGGGAGTCACAAAGACAATTAGTCAATAAACATTTATTAAGTGCTTACCATACACCAGACACTATTTTCAGTGCTGGGATTACAAAGAAAGGCAAAAACAGCCCCTGCTGTCAAAGAGCTCACAGTCTAGTGAGGAATACAGCATGCAAATTAACTATAAACATACAAGATATATACAGCATAATTAGAAGGCTCTTGGGAATGGGAAACTTAAAGGTGGGGTCTAGGGAAGACCTCCTACAGAAGGTAAGATTTGAACTGAGTCTTGAAGGAAAACAGGAAGTCAGGGAAGGAGGTGAGGAGGGAGAACATTCCAGGCTTGGAGGATAGACAATGAAAAGGGTCAGATTTGGGAGGTCAGGTGCAAGGAACAGCAAAGAAACCAGCTGTGTCAATGGATTATAGGGTAGGTAGAAGAAAGTCAAGTGAAGACTGGAAAGGGAGGAAGGGACCTGGTTGAAAAGGTTTACAAATTCCAAGAAGCATTTTATATTTGATCCTGGAGGTAAAAGGAAGCCACTGGAGTTTACTGAGTAGGAGTTGATATGATCAGACCTCCTTTTTAGGAAAAGCATTTTGGCAACTGAGACAGAGTAGAGTGTAGAACTTAAGTCAGGGAGATCCAAAAACAAGATGTCTATAGAAATAGTCTGGACCTAGGGGCATGAAGATCTACATCAGGGTGGCATCTGTGTGAGAAGAGAGGAGGGGGACATGTACTAAAGCAGTTTTAGATATAAGAATTTGTCTTCTGGAATGAAAACCAGGGAATGGCCTTGAATAGTAAGAGTACATCGACCCCAAAGTCTCAGTGCAGTTTTAAGCTTTTTATAGCTTAAAATAAGTATACACCCAAATACTCCACAATATTTTCCTGCTGTCATCAAGATCAAGAAGTCTAGAACAAGGAGTTTCAGATTTTAGTCATTCTTTAGCTCCTTAGAGATGTATGAACTTGGAGAAGTCACTTAATTCTCTTCAGTCTCAGTCTCCTCATCTATAAAATGGTGATAATTCTATCACCACAGCATTGTAGTAAGGACCAAGTGAGATAATGAGTGTGAAGTCACTTTGTAAGCTGTAAAAAGAGTGTAAGGTATTATTACTATCATTACCTTAATTTGTTGAAACATAGAAGGATTGCTTCAATATCTCCAAGATTGTGTTTTTGTTGGTGTGAGCATTCCTGCCACTGATGAAGATTGCAAGCCCTCTCTGACTTAGTACATGATCTTAGACAGCTCTTGGCACTGGAGAATTCCTCGCCTTGTAGCCAGCTGGGTGATGGGGCTCTCTGAACTTTCTGTCCATGGCTAGTCTCTGGAGGTTGAGGCTATACTTGGAGCCTTCCAGCATTGTAGGACCTGCCAGAGCTTGTGTTATCTTGGCAGAGTCTCCAAGAACCAAAGGTTATTTCCATGCCATGATGAGATATTAAAGTAAGATTTTAATGGAAGTTCCTTCTATTAATACTATTATCTCACATGCCACAAGATGAATATGGTTTGATTTTGTCTACAAATGGAACAGCTGGAGCCCAGAGGGGTTGTAACCTGTACAGGTAGGATCCCCTCTCTGTCTAGCCCCTAGATGAAATGCACCTTCTGACCCAGAAGAGCTGGAGTTAGGCCAGGTATCCCAGGAACCATTCCCAACCAATAGAGATTCAGATTCTTCCCAACAAGTGAATAGAGGCAGCTCCCTGAGCGTCACCAATTAGTACAACCTATAAATTAGAGAGCAGAGGCCTGCCAAATTCTTGCTCACTAGCTTCCAAAGTTACTTTGATGTGTCTTAACCTGTCCTGAGTAATTGCTGTCTGAATTGCCTTCAGAGTAACTTCAAAACTATTCCAAAATCCTCAATGAAATCTGAGTTATATTACAAGCACTGCAAATTCCCAGGTACTAAATGTTGGGTTTGTTCAACCCTCTGGGGCCACCTCCCCAAATGAAAAAGTGGAGGAATGAACATTCCTCCTGAAGGAGATGGACTGAATTTTGTGGTGATGTCATTCGACCCTATTACGTCTTAGAGATTTGGTTCAGAATCTTAGCTTAGACTTGAACCTTTCAGAATCTTTGGCTTTGCATTCTTTTGGCAAAACTTGTTTTAGAGTGGGAGTTAAAAATAAAGTGGGATTTTAAAAGGCTTTAAAAGAACTCTTAAATTGTTTGTGGAAAGGAAATGGTTTAAAAGCAGAAACATGACAGTTCAGTGGTTCATTTAAAATAAACAACTGAATTCACATCTTGGAATCTCAAAGTTGAAAGGTCATCTTGTCCAATGCCCTATTCAATATACCAATCATTTCTAAAACTACAATTCAGTTTAACAAACACAGCTTCAGTACCTACGACATGGAGGGATGGAATGATCCCTGGCCTTGAAATTAGAGTGCCAAGGTTTATGTCATGACTGATACTTATTATGGCTATGTGATCTTGGACAGTCCACTCAGCCTCTCTGTATCTCAGTTTTCTTTTCTTCAAAATGGGAATAATAATGGTTATGGTGCCTACCTCATAATATAGTTCTAAAGAAAGTGTTTTGTAAACTGCAAAGTGCTTTGATGCTTCTTGCAATAAACATGGTATTATTTAGGGACTGTGCTGGGCAGTCCCTGCCCTCAAGTAGTTTATAATAGAGGGGATAAGACATAAATACAAACAGTAAACACTCTTGTCTTATTCTCCTAACCGTATTCAGACAGATAGTTAATACCTACATAAATGTGACATATAGTAGCATTTGATAAGGGCAAAAGAAACATCCAAATCCAGTGGTATAAATTATCCTAAACATTTGAGCTTCAAAAACCCTACTTACTTTGCATCTCTCTAACCAGACTCTTAGATCACAGACCAGTAAGTAATATTGATCTTTTCACATGGTCTTTATTAACATCTAATTGAAGCCAATATGATTGTAATTTATGAGTGGCCAAGATAGTTTTCTGGTAGGAGACAACATGTGACATTTCAGGGCCAATACGAGTCAATCTGGCCACAGATTTCTCAGATGTGTTTAATATAGACACCAAAGCAAAAGGGAGTCCAGGGGTTACAACAGCATGACTGGGCTGCTGATTTCCTACGTAGCCTTGGGCAAGCTGCATCACCTCTATGGTCCTCGGTTTTTCCATCTGTGAAGTGGGATAATAAAGCTTCCCATCTACCTTACAGGGGTGCTGAGAAGATTATTAATGAGCTAATTTTCACAAACCCCTTTGAGGTACTTGGATGAAAGGTGCTATTTAAAAGGAAAGTGCTTATTAGTCTGTTAGATGACATTCCGGTCCCCACTGAAGATTCTTTATTATCATGTAATTAAGTCCATCTGCTCACTGACATCCCCTTGATTTTTTTTCAGACATAGTTGGTTCTATTCCAGAAGGACTGAAAAACACGTTGTTCTCTGGGACAGAAGAAGGGCACCACAAAATGCTACTGTGTGGCTCCTAGGCTGCTAACGCAGACAACACTTGATTATCTACATGAATGAGACGGAGGGTATCTTGCATAGATAATTGAAAAGGGCCAAATAATCTGCAGACCACATTTAAGTAGCTAGTTATAAGCTATTCCTCCATTAAACCGTTCACCCAAGGAGATTTCTTCCTTCCCTTGTATATGCTCACCCATACCTAAGAAATGTGTCTGTTGCTAGAGCAAAGGGGAGAATCTGGTTTAGTTCTTACTAGAACAATTATATTGGCAGCTGCAGCGGATGGCACCTCAAGTGTTGGTAATGTGTAAGACAGATTCAGAACAAACAAAGACACTCATGAGTAATATGTTGGCATATGGTGAGAGGTTCTAATGTACACGCGGAGCTTCTCTTCCTGTATGTGAATTTGGGAGCGATTCATCAGCCAAATTTTGCCCTCTTGAGTTTGAAAGAAGGAACTGGAGTTTGGGCTTGCTTGATAGAAACCTTTCAACGTCGGTAATCGTTTTTCTTGTTGGCAACAGTGAAGATTTTTCCAGTAGAAGAACGTGCCAAGAGTACTCCAAGTAGAAAAACGGAATCAACAGCAACAAAAAAGCACATACCTATGAGTGCAGCTAGGTGGCGCAGTGGATAGAGTGATGGCCCTGGAGTCAAGATGACCTGAAATCAAATATGCCCTCATACTTTTTCCAGCTGTGTGATCCTGGGCAAGTCACTTAACCCGGTTTGCTTCAGTTCCTCATCTGTAAAATGACCTTGAGAAGGGCAGGGCAAAATCGCTCTAGTATCTCTAGACCCCAAATAGTGTCACCAAGAGTCAGACTTGACTGAAATGACTCATGAACAACATATGACTTGTGTGATATATTCAATTATTTGTTTTTAAATAATAAGGGTCTACTCTATGCAAGGCCCTGGGTTAGGTGCTGAAGATACAAAGACAAATAATATATGATCAGGTAGTGAGAGATAAGACAGACATGCAGATAATATGAAACAAATTAGAGTGGGTGTGATAAACCTAGTTATTAGCCTCATCTTCTCTCCACTGCAACACTGGACTAGAGCCCTGAAACTCCCATCTCTAACAGGATAAGCTTTTGCCTCTTCTTTCTGAGAACCAGGCCTCCTTTCTATTTCCTGACTCCATGCTATTCTGACTATACTCCCACACATTACTTTCCTCCTACCCAATCCCCTGTTTTCTAACTTTATGTGTTGTCTTCCTTATTAGAGTATAGGCTTCTGAGGGCAGGAATTCTCTTGCCTGCTTGTGTTTGTACCCACATTTAGAATAGTGTCTGGTACATGGTATGCATTTAATAAATGTTTCTCTGTCTCTCTCTCTCTGTCTCTGTCTCTATCTTGCTGTCTCTCTGTCTCTCTGTCATATGAAAAGTATATAGAGGGCTATAAAAAAATGTGAGAGTGTGTCCTGCTGGAGGGCGTCAGGAAGGACAGTATTGAAGAGGCCACATGTAAATAGATTTGAATGATATGGGAGATGTCAACAGACAGAAAAAGTGTTAGGGAAACAGAAGCTATTCTAGGAATAATAATAATCATTAAATTTGGTTGCAGGAACAGAAAACTCTTAACAAACCTGACATGAAGTTTGTATAGTTGGAGATTAAAAATGAGTCCTTTCCTTGAAGTTCTGCAAATAACTCTATTATCATCATCAAGCTAATTAGGCTCTATTTTAAAAGCGTGATTAGATTTTAACCATTTTGTTAGTTCCCATTTGAATCTGGAAATGCTTAGATAAAAGGAAATTTTTATTGAAGACAAGCTTTTTCCTCCATAGCCTCTTTCAAAAGCATTTGTTAATTGTCTTACAATTTGCTGATCTCCACAAAAGGAAGTGATCTCTCAGCTGATAGCCTACCATTTATGAAATGTCATTTAGAAAAAGCAGATAATAAAGCTTTGCTTTCTGAGAATGTCGAGATGGTGAGTAAGTAAAAGCCGGAATAGAGAGCAGCGCCCAAGAGTGTCACCTTTTAGCCTCTGGGCTAACCTTGGACACTAAGTAAAATGTGCTCAACTGACTTCTCTGCCATTCAGCCTGCAGACCGACTCTGTGTCAAGGCTGAGGAATGTGCAGTCTGAGTGGCTTGTCCAAGCCATCCTTGGCCGGTTGTTCACCTAATCTCAACATGTCACAACCAGGCTTTCCGGCTATATCTTACTCATGAGGAAGTGACTGGTGTACCTTTCAATTTCCAGGTAATGTACATACTTCTACTGCAGTCTCATTCAAGTAGCGTTTGGGAAGACTTGCTTACTCATTTGGATTAAAACTAGAATCTTCTAAGCCACTGGCTAGTGATAAATGGCCCTGAGCAGTGATTTTGCCTTCATTGGTCTCCCAGACACTGCTTGTCTCTGCCAGCATTTGCTACTGGGGAAGCCTTTGCAATTGCATCACTGTCCTTACCTTTTGATGACTCATCCTCAAGTCATCAGCAAATTTGATGGGATCTCCAGAGGGTCCTTTCCTTCTTTGTAAACTCTGAGGACTATGCAGGTTACTGTCTCTACCTTTCTTTATGCACCTCCTCTCTCAACTTGCTTCCAGGCCCTGAAAAGTGATACGATGGAGCTGAAATCCAACATGACTTCCCGCAGAGTGGCAGCATATCAGAGTTGGAAGAGGATCTAACTGCCATTGAGTACATTCTATACATATTTCCCCTATACAATAGACCTAAAAATGTGTCAGCTAAGTGACAGAGAGTTGGCTTGGGAATTAGGAGGACTTGAGTTCAATTCCTGACCCAGATGCTTCCTAGTCATTTGACCCTTGGCAAATCACTTTGCCACTTAGCCTCAGTTTCTTCTTTCCTTTTTTTTTGAGGGAGGAAGTCAGGGCAATTGAGGTCAAGTGACTTGCCCAAGGTCTCATGGCTAGTAAGTGTTAAGTGTCTGGGACTAGATTTGAACTCAGGACCTCCTGACTCCAGGGCAGGTGCTCTATTCACTGTCCCACCTAGCCACGCCAAACCTCAGTTTCTCTATCTGAAAAATGAGAGGAATTAGACTCTATGGCCTATCGGGTCCCTTTCAGCTTTAAATCTCTGATCCTAAAGTAATATGCCCTGTGCTATGACCCTATGACTTCCTGAGGACACCCATTTTACTTTTATGGATAGGTCTATTAAGGATATTTTCCCATTATACAAAGTATAAGTTCATCTAAGTTGGCATCCTTGTCACTACTACCGATGATGTCCTAGTTTAATCCTCTTCTTCCTAGTAGCACAAGTTCTTTGTCCTTTCTTTGTGATTACAGCTCAGTAACCTCTTCATGTCAAAGTACTTCCAGGGAGGCTACAGAATTCCTATGGGTCCAGTAATACCAAGAGATAGATCTAAGGTATATGCAGGGCCTATGGCATAAAAGTTGGGCAGAGGAAGAAATGAACATTTTCTATGCCAATCAAAGCAAGAATAAGCCTGGTCAATAGATGAAAATCTTAGGGGTCCAAAGTTGATGGGTAGGGGCTTGGTTGGTTTGAAGGAAATCAAAGTTATTGGTTGGATTTAAGCAAGCTACTTAGATTAGCAGGTATTGAGATGAGTCATTGTTTTGTGGAAAGATAGGTAGAAGTCTAGAGACCAAGAGTAATCAATCAGGAAAGATAGATATGAACGGTGGTTGTCAGAGCTTCAGTGATAGCCCTAATTGCTTGCACTGAAGAAAACTGTTTCTCTTTCATCCCTGATAACAAGTCTTCTTGTGGCATGCTGTGTGAGGGCCTTCTAGACCAGAGAGTCTTTTTTTTTCTTTTTTATCAATTTATTTATTTTTAGTTTTCAACATTCACTTCCATAAGTTTTAAATTTTCTCCCCCTTCCTCCCCTCTCCCTCCCCAAGATGGCATACAATATGATATGGGCTCTACACATACATTCCTATTAAACAATTTTCACATTAGTCATGCTGCATAGAAGAGTTATAATGAATGGGAGGGAACATGAGAAAAAAAAAGCAAAACAGAACAAAACAAATAGAAAATAGTCTGCTTCACTTTGCATTTAGACTTTATAGTTCTTTCTCTGGATATGGATAACATTTAGCATCATGACTTCTTTGGAATTGTTTTAAATATTTGCATTGCTGAGAAGGGCTAAGTCTATCAGAATCAGTCATCACAAACTGTGGCTGTTTCTGTGAACAACGTTCTGCTCACTTCAATCAGCATCAGTTTGTATAAGTCTTTCTGGGATTTTCTGAAGTCCATCTGTTCATCATTTCTTATAGTACAATAGTATTCCATTACATTAATATACCACAACCTGTTCAGCCATTCCCCAACTGATGGGCATCCCCTTGATTTCCAATTCTTTTCCACCAAAAAAGAGCTGCTATAAATACCTTTGTACATGTTGGTCCTTTTCCCAATTTTATGATCTCTTGGGATACAGCCCTAGAAGTACAGACCAGAGATTCTTAACCATTTTTGTGTCACATACCCTTTCGGCAGTCTGGTGACCTCTTCTCAGAATACACTTTTTTTTTAATACATAAAAATAAGATTAAAGAGAATAGCAAAGGAAATCAATTACATTGAATTAAAGATGTAAATTTTCCCATCCAAGTCCTAAAAACCTTAGAATACATCTCCAGAAAGCTCTAAACCCCAGGTTAAGAACCTTTGCTCTAGATCTTATTGGGTCCAGATCTGTTGAGGGAAGAACAAATGTTGGAGGGGATGTGGAAAAACTGGGAACTAATTAATTGTTGGTACAATTATGAATTGCTCCAGCAGTTTTGTAGAGCAATCTGGAATTAAGTCCAAAGAATTATTAAACTGCCTATATTATTATTATATTATATTACACTGCCTATTGACCCAGCAATAGCACTACTAGGTCTATTTCACAAGATCCTTATTTAACCAGGGACCCTCAGGACTCATCTCTGATGGTAATGAATCCTTTCTAGCAGACTGAGGATCCATATAGTAGAGGGTTAGAGGCTCTGGAAAGCCTGACAGGCTTTTGTCTATCAGGACAACCTTCAGATTCTCAATCATAAATCATCTTCCTTGGGAACCAAGGCCTCTTCTGAAGATGGGGTAAGCACACTAGTAATGTGGACTTTGCTTAGGGTAGGGAAAGAGAAGGAAGGAAGGAAAGAAAGAAGAAAGAAGGAAGGAAAAAGGGCAAAGAAAGAAAGTGATGAAGGGAAGGAAGAAGAAAGGAAAGAGATAGAAAGATAAAATGAATGAAAAAGAGAAGAGAAAGATGTGCTATAAATTATGCACTTAATCTATTTTAAGAAGAAAGTTAGTTTTCTTTTACTGAAGCTTTGAATATTGAAAAAGAACCTTGTGTACAATTCTTCAATTGCTTTTGTGCTTCAGTACAATTTCGTAACAAAAGCCCTTAGATACTTATTTGCAACTTATCAGTGAGAAGGTATCCACTTTTTACAGGGTAGGGCACAGAGAGTGCCACCAATATACAAAGGTGCCACTCTTGATTCCAGTTCTATTTAATGCCATAAGCTAAATACTCCTAAGTAAAACATAACTTCAGAACTGTTATAAGCCTCTGGTTTGATGAATGGGCAGCAGCAGCCTTCTTGAAAATCAACAGGGAAAAGAATGTGAGATTAACAACTCAAAATTTTATATATGACATCAATCTGTCTCTGTAGGCAATCAAAAGGTTTTTCATCACTACATAATAAGACAACAGGAAACAGAGGATACCTTTATGTGTTCTGATGGGGCGTGGAGAGGAAGTGCCCCTCTGTTACACATGCCTGGAAGCAAATTGATGAAATGTTCATATGAATTAGAATCAGACAGGGAATATTACACAAGCATTAAGAAATCATTGGTCATTGTTTCCATTATACTTATATGCATACATGTTGTTTCCTGTTTCAGAATGTAAGCACCTTGAGGGCATGAACTTTTACTTTTATCTTTGTTGTCCTAGCTTCCCGTTGTTAAGGAGTAAAGCAACCACTGGATCTGTCATATCCAGAAAAGAACTTGGTGAGGGGAGTGTTGGTAGTAGCCACTTTTAATTTGAGTTCCCTCTCTTCAGGAATCCCAGTCATAAAGGAAAGTGAACTTCTGATTTGGGAGGTTTGTTCATTTTAACTTCAGACCTTGCTCTGTCTTTTCAGTAAATGCTTTTGGTAAAAGCTAAGTGATGTTATTTGGTTAATTGACATTGTGAAGATCTTGATGAATTAACTTATATTAGGGGATTATTAACTGGTGATAGATATTGGGACAATGGCACAAAATTAGGTCTTTGGTGTTATAGTACTAGAGAAACACCCCTAACTTCTCAGTGTTACCCTTAAAACTGGATGTGACCTGTTCGTTGGAGTTGTGAGCCCAGAGCCTCGGGAGGGAAAGTGAAACCAGAGCTTAAGCACTACAAATAGTCCTCATGTTAAAAGAGATAAGTAACTTACTACAGAACTGTATAATGGGGAAAAAGATTTCATTGGCATAGGAGGATCTTAAGTGTAGAATTCCCTCTACCAAAATGGGTCAGCACTTTTTTCTCAACATATAGCCTCAGAGAGTTGCCTTGAACACAGAGAGGTTAAGTGATTTGCCTATGATCAAACAGCTGGTATATATATCAGAGATCTTGGGAAGAGATTGGACTTGAATCCATGTTCCCTTCACCCCATGACTGGCTCTCTACACACTATGAACATGCCTTAGGCTTTCAGATAGATCTCCTATATGCCCATGCAAGCAGATACAACATATCCTACTTACAAGCAAAGTCATGGTATCATATGTAATGTTTATAAAATGTACATACATATTTTGAAGGTGATCTTGAAATTTTGAAATGATAGGCATGAATTATAAACATAATATCAAAATAACAGAGATATATGGGTAATTAACATATACGCTGAAGCATGAGTATATCCAAACACACAAAATATATACACAGGCAACTTCTTTGTGTGAATTTCCATGTACTTGGATAGCTATAAGTATGCAGAGAAATTGACGGCCCTAAAAATGTGTACTTATGTATTTTCTGAAGTGATTGGTGTGCCAAGGCATAGTTTTGTGTGACTTCCTCACATTTCACTTCTGACAATAATGTCAAAACTTGTCCATATGAGCAGAGGTAGACATAACAGGAACAAGAAAATGTTCAACTCAAGATTTGACTGAAAAGTGAGAGGCATGCTTCCCTAGCATTTGAGAGTGCCCAGACCCTAGGTATTTGGGGGAGGGGAGAGGCTGCAATGACAGCTGGTGAGTTGTGACCATCTCTGTAGAACCCATCATCCCTTCATGGAAACAGAGGTAAATTAGCAATTCCCTAAGGTCAGACGCTGTTACATCTTTCCCAGGATTCTATCTGCCCTCTACCCACAGCAGGAAGGTAAGCAAATGCCCCATGTGTTGTCTTCACTCAAAGAGCCCCCAGTGTCCTGGATGGAGCTCGAAGGACAGAACCATTGCCAAGGGGCAATAATGGCAAACCCGGGGAGGAAGCTCTGGCAAGTGGTGGCTGGATTCAGTCAGAATTTCGATCAAAAGACTGCAGCTGTGAGAGGACTTTAGTGGGCAGAGGAGGGATCTTGTACACTGTGGCTGGCTGGAGGGAGGGCTCCTCCTTCAGTCATTGGACTTGGAGTCAGAGAACACTAACCGAGTGACAAGTGTAAAGGATATGAAAGCTCATGGTTGGAATACTTCAGACAGAAGCAGCTGAACTAGTAAACTACTTGAATTAGTGTTTCACCTGGAATGGAGAGCCCAAAT
The DNA here is from genome assembly GCA_028646575.1 of Pseudocheirus occidentalis. NCBI lineage: Eukaryota > Metazoa > Chordata > Mammalia > Diprotodontia > Pseudocheiridae > Pseudocheirus > Pseudocheirus occidentalis. The sequence continues at coordinate 327,701,448 of CM053593.1, read as the reverse complement.
CCAGGGAGTTTGCTTTAGACAGTTTTTGTTTTTGTTTGAATGTTTTGGTCATCATCATGGCTGTCTCCTTATGGATTCCTGAGTATGTGGCACTCCAGGGGTTAATTGGGCTAGCTGCATTTACATAGGAATTCCTGAGCAGCACTAAATCATGCCCTTTATCCCTCTGTGTTATTGGAGAACATAAACTGTAATCAATACATCAGAGATAATATGAGCTCAGCACTGGGGAGATCTGGGCTTTTTCTTCTAAAGCAAAATGAGCAAGTCTGATGGCTTTTTTAATCCCCAAAGCACTTATTTACATCCAAAAACACCACACCAGACTTTTAGTTTTGTTATGGGTATACGGAAACTAAAACTCCCCTTTGGCTGGCAACCAGACTAAGAGACAACTCAGATCTAGGGGCTCCCAGTGAGTGAAGAGACCCCAAGGGAGGGGGCATCCAGTTCAGTCTTTTGGATCTGTTCTAGAATCCATGAAACTATAAGTTGATCCACAGGCATTTTCTGAGCACTTAGGGTGTGCCCAGTGCTATTCTAGGTACTGCTTGTGGATATAAGTCACTGTCCTGGAGTTGCCTGCTATCTAGTTGAGGAGATAAGATAGTAATTCAATCAATCAATAGGTATTGATTAAACACCTACTATGTGCTGGACATGAAATAAAACACAAATAAGTATATTAGACAATACTAGATGTTATGTTACAGAATAAAGGTCCAAAACAATTTCAGAGTATTGAAATATAGTTCAGGGTAGGCAGGGAAAGCATGTTGGAAGAGATTGTTATTGAGGAAGGCCTTGAAGAACGGGTAGGTTTTCAATAAGTGGCAAAGGTGGGGAGAGCATTACAGGCAGTGAGAACAAAAGGGACAGAAAGTTAAAGGTATTTTGTCCAAAGATGCTGCCCTGATTAGAGTAGACAGAGCAAAATAAAGTGATATACAAAGGGTGGCATTGAATGCTAGACTGCCTTTGAACTTGAAGATGGTGTTCTAATCACTGGGAATGGGAAAATTTGGATGTGAACAATAGGAAGGAAGAATACTCAACTGAAAACTTCATGTGTAAGGGACATTTAAACAATGGTCCTTATATCATTAGGAATTCAAAATTAACGTAAGAGTGAGCCATTAAAACTAGATGATTTTGTAGGTTAGACAGCAGTCCTTAAGTGGATCAT
>CM053593.1:327674950-327693887 GCA_028646575.1 Pseudocheirus occidentalis | reverse complement strand
TATATATATATATATATATATATATATATATATATATATATATATATAATTGTTTGGGGGAAAGAAAGAGCACTAAAAACTAGGTTATGGGATAGAGGGTTGTTTCTAATAGGAAGTGTCACCCAAGCTGCCCCTTCAAGGAAGCTCAGGATTGTAACAAGTGGAGGTAATGGGGAATTGTATTTCAGGCATGGGGAACAGGCTACCCAATGGTTTAGAGGCAGGAATTGGAATATTGCCTGGAAAGGTGGGTTTGAGTCAGATCATGAAAGGAAATCTTCAAGTACCAGTAATATCTAAAATAGTACTTCTGAAGGACTTCAATTAGTAGTGATTAGTACTAGGAGTTCAATTTTAGACAAAGGGACAATTGTGGCCAGGAAGGTTGAAGCTTTTCCATTAATATATCATGGATTTAGAATTGGAAGAGACTAAGAGACCTTCACTCTAAATTTCTCCCTTTGTAAAGGTATTTTGCCTAAGATCAAAGGGGTAGTAAGTAGTTAAACCTTATTTGAACCCAAGTCTTCTGATTCCAAAACTAATGCTCTTTCCACTTATAGCTTGGAGACTAGAAGTCCAAAAATGAGGAAACAGGTTTAAAGTAGATATTTTGGGTGTTAGCAAAAAAGCTTTGAGGTATTTAGCAGAGTTGCTGATGACTTAACAGAGCTTTTGATTGATAGCAATCTGAATCCCTAATTGGGGAGAACTTCCCATTCAATGAGGAGAGGACTGGTTAAGTTGTATTGTAGTTTTAGGACACTAGAAGTGCTTCTTCAGAGCACAATTATTTCTGCATATAGAAGGTTCAATTTGTCAACTGTGAAGTGATCTAAGTCTGAGAATTATAACTTGTTTCCTGGTGACAAGTATTGGCACATTGCTTTTAGAGTTAATTATGGATGTGGATTAAGAAAAGTCCTTCATATTAAGTATCACCAAAAAAGAGAATTGGGTAGTTTGCTACCTTGCACATAAAAGCAATCCAAATTGTAACGTCTGAATAATAAATCACAAGTACTATTGTACATACATAATGTGTGTGCCTACATAGAATGTACAGAAAATAGAACTTCAGTAATATATAAATCCAGCCATCTGTGGGGTTGGAGAAGAACATTGCCAGGAAGAAAGGCTTTCTCAGCTACAAAGAAAATATTTGTGGCCTGCTTTCTCATACCAAAATCATCCTAGTTGGAAATGACTTCTGGAATATTAGTGAGACTCACTGGCAAGACATCAGCGAAGTGTCTACTGCAGCTGAATGCATGCTAGTCTAAATGTAGGCAAAGAATTCCATGCTCTGATCGAGTTTTTCTGTTCCTCTCCTCCAAGTGTTCTTTCAAAAGCTCCAGAATTTGAGTATCTACATGAAGAATTTGCACAGAATCAAATTGAGAGAACATTTTCTAATGGATCAACTTAGCTTCATAGAATGGGTAGCTCAAAACATTTCTGTAAAATTCTTTGAGAAAAACTTTGGGAATGAAATTTGGAGATGCAACCCATCAAAAGAATTCTGAGAGTCAGAATAAGTAAAAACAACCTCAACCTCCATCTCTTTGGGAAGAGATTTGGGAAGAAAAAATTGGTCAAATCTAGATGATGATGAACTATCCCCTCCTCATTTTGTAAAGGACTAAGCAGCCATAGAGTCCAGGGGTGGGGAACCTGTGGCCACAAGGCCATATGTGGCCCTCTAGGCCCTCAAGTACACAGACTTTTGGCAGAATCCAAACTTCAAAGAACAAATCCCCTTTGTAAAAGATTTGTTCTGTAAAACTTGGACTCAGTCAAAAGGCTGCACCCAAGGAACTCAAAGGCCACATGCGGCCTCAAAGTCACAGGTTCCACACGCATGGTACAGACAATTTTAGGTGGTGGATTCTTCCACAAGAGACATGAAACAACTAGAAAAAACAGCTCCATTAAATAGCTACCTTGGATTTGTGTGCTCTGCCATATTGATAGGACACTTCCAGCTTCTGCTTATCATCTGGGCATTCCTAATCACTACATAAAGCTAGGTGGGGAGATGCTGGTTTAATGTCCTGGAGAACTCCTATACTTCAAGTATCAGGATGTATATCCACTTCCAATAAAGATCACATCCCCATTCACTGTCATGCTGTCTCCTATGTTCAAAAACATTTTTTTTCTAGTTCAGCAAAAGATAATCCCTAGGGGTCCCAGAAACTAGATTGTAGACAATCTAGGGATTGTCCTTTCTCTCACCCCTGAACATCTAAACATCTAAAGGAAAGATTGTAGAAATAGAACTATAAGAACTGGAAAGGAGTTTGGAGGCTATTCAATCCAACCCCCTTTTTGTGAAGGAGGAAGCTGAAATCAGAGAGCTTAAGAAGTTTGCTGAAGGTCAAAAGGCAATAAGTATCAGAATTGGGATCCCCAGAATAGGGCTGCTGGAAACCAAAGCAATGTATTTTACTGAAATGAGTAAGTCAGAACACCTAAGTCTGATGCTAGCCTACCCCACTTTCTGGCTGGGTGACCTTCTGAGCCTCAACTTCCTTATAAAATTTCCTCAGTGTCCTATAAAGGAGACCTCATAATAACAGCACTGCCTACCTCACAGATTGCTATTATGAGAAAATGTTTTGTAAACTTTGGGAGCAGTCAGACCTATGATTTCATTAATGTAGGACAGGGGTGGGGAACCTCTGACCTTGAGATCATACGTGGCCCTCTGGATCCTCAAGTTCAGTCCTTTGACTGAATCTAAACAAAAGGACTGCACTTGAGGACCTAGAGGGCCATGTATGGCCTTGAGGTCACAGGTTCCCCATCCCTGGGTTAGGATGTAGTCAATTACAACCTAGGTAGATCTTGAACCATTCTACAACTTAATTCTAGAGAGTTGTCTGGGACACTTAGAATTTAAATGACCTGCCCAGAATCCTACAGCCAGAAAGTATAGGAGGCAAGACTTGTTCCTGGGTCATTCTGAATCCAAAATAGTCTCTCTATCCACTATGCACATGGTTTGATCCTATGACATCTTTACACTCTCAAAAACAGAAGACCCCAAAGCGCTTCAGTTTATGTGAATCATATCTATCAATATGTACCACATTAGATATTAAAATAGATGACTTTTAGATGTATTTCTCTATTAAGTCACTTAAAATAACAATAATAAGCCATTCACATGTTAACATGAATAACATTGAAAAATAGCTACATTTTAATGAAAAATAGCTACATTTTTCAAAACAAAAAATTAGAGAGGAGAGTGACATTATTTTACATATTTTTGCAAATCTCTTTAACATCTGGCTTAATTGAAAGACAGCTGGATTCTCATTTATGCTTCTGCATTCAATCTGTTGTGATATTTTGTTTTGGTTGAGATATGTGAAGAAGATCCAGTCTCACATAGAAATGTAATTGGAAAGGAGAAGAAGATTTAAATAGTCAAATATTGTCTTAATGTTATTATGAAAATAGTTGCGATTCAGGGTTTTATGAATCACACGTGGAGAACAATTGCCCTGCACCAGGCTACTTACTTATAAACCTTAAAGTATGATAAAAATGTGAATAATGATCATCATAAATAATTTTTGTCTGTAAATTGTTGTGTAATTATAAATTATTATTGGTCAAGGTCTTCTGTTAAGATCCTACTGGCCCAGGATCAGAATGAGTCCTGGACTCAGGCTATATATGTGATCTGATTATAGAGTAAGGAGGTAAGTTTTCTTGTGAGGCAAATGGAGTAAGCTTCTTTTATTTATAGTACTAGCAGGTATATGAAAGCGCTGTATTCTATCCTGCCTCTCCAAGGCTGGCTTCTAGGAAGCTTGTTGAAGGCAAGGTCTGTTTTGTCTTTTCTTGCAGTCCCAGTCCCATAGCACAGTGCCTGGTATATGTGTAATTTTCTGTAAAAGCTTCTTGAGTTGAGTTGAATTGAATTGAATAGTGTATTAAGGATTAAGTTTCTCTCATACTTCAAAAAACCACTCAACTGCTTCTACAGATGCTGTCCCGTGCTTAGAAACTTCCCATGAATCAAGTCTGGTCTCCCAGCCTATGTAAGCTGCTGTGGAGTTGCCTGCCTTTGAGCATATCCAAGGGTTCTCTCTTGGTGATTTGGCCAGGCAGAGCAAATGAGCATTTTCGTATCATAATATGCATGGTGTGCACACACATTAGGAGATTAAAAAAAAGGCTGGGTAGAAACACAGGCTTTGCCTCATGCTGAAGCTTAATAAGCAGTAATCATTGAAAGACGACTGAATGATAGCAGCTCATTATCCCTTTAAGAAGAAGGGGGAGGGGTGGATTTACTCATCCAGTTACATAAAGAAATCATCTGGGCAATTTTGAAGGTAACCTGGGTGAATCATTACAAACAACATCTATTTTAGGTATAAAACCTTGCTATTTAGCTACAAGTCAGAGCAAAGATCTCCGAGATGATTCTTTTAAAAAGAAGTTATCTTCCTTGTCTAACAAAGCAATGGAAGGGGGAAAATATGGAATATACCCCCAGTTGGTTGGTCTCTTTGTCATGATAATATTCGAGCAGCTTTTCAAGTGTTTCACCTGAGGCATTCTCACATGCCAAAGGCTGTTATTTAATAGAGATGCCAACCTGGAGGTATCCTAGGTAACTCTTGGAATTGTATTCTAGTCCCATAATGCACTGCTAGATTTAGGGGCTAAGACTCATTAAAACACCTGGCAGATTGACTTGGTTGTGACCATCTGCTTGTCACATTCATAAAATTTTGATTTCTAAAAATGTCGCCTACATAGAATTTGCAAGATGATAGATGTTGGGGGCTTTTTTCTCTCTCCTCAAATCTCACAAACAATTTAGAGTTAAAAGCTCTTTCTCTCTGTCTACGTCTCATACAGAATTCCCAAAACAAAATTTTTTTCATATTGCTTCTGTATTAAAGCAACTTTTATTTGACTCATTGCAAATCCACCAAGAAGGCAAAGCTTGATCAGATTGTCAGTCTGATGCAGTGGTTGTGTAGATACACTTTGAGATACATTTGGCCAGTATAGATATGACCTCTAAGGACATTGTCTAAAGCCTTGAATTTAAAATGTCCTTGCTCCCATTTTCTTCAAAATCACATTTGGTGTGTGTGTGGTTCTCTGTTCTGATTGCAGCTCAGCTACATGTAGTTATGCTCCACAAGGTAGAGAGAGGAGAAATAGGAAAGATGTGTTCAGCCTTGCAGTAGTAGTTCAGTTAGACAATTTCTGTTAAGAGTTGATTTAATTTATTCTGATGCGTATATTCTTTTGGGGGAAGGGCAGCCTAGGGAAATATTTTGGAGTCTTAGTAAGTTTTCTTTTCTTGGCCATCCTGTTCTAAATTACTGCCTTTCTGTGTTCTAGTAGATTTCCTTGAAGTAATGTCAGCTTTTTGTGGTCCAGACCTGTGATTTCATTGGTTTGGGGAGCTCCAAACATGAAAATTTCCTCCACAGATACAAATCAGCAAGTCTGTAATTTATAATCTTACAGAGTTGTCTGGGGGAATTAAAAGAGTAAGTGAATAGTGGAGGGGAAAATGGAGGGGAGAGAGGGCAATGCTTGAACCTCGATCTCCTTGGAATTGGTTTGAAGAGGGAGGAATACACAATGCGCACACACATACTGTTGGGTATAGAACTAATCTATCATGCTTTAGCTGAAGAAAAAAAGGCAGGGGTAGCAATCATAATCAGACAATGCAAAAGCAAAAAATAGACCTAATTAAAAGACATAACCAGGGAAATTACATTTTGCTATGTAGTTTGCTATTATAATGTAGTTTACCATTACAATTTCTATTACAATGAAGTAATTTAAATTTTTTTACATGTTTCTCTGTTAAAGGTGTCATTTCTCAAATATATAGGGATCTGAGTCACATTTATAGATTAAGAGCCATTGCCCAGTTTATAAATGGTTAAAAGTTATTAACAGAGGTTTTCAGAAGCAGAAATCTAAGCTATCTAAAAACATGCTCTAAATCACTATTGATTAGGGAAAGGTAAATTAAAACAACCTTGAGGTACCACCTCACACCTATCAAAAAAGACAAACGCTAGAGGAGATGAGGGGAAATAGGCATATCAATGAGCTATTGGGAGAGTAGTGAACTGATCTAACCATTCTGGAGAACAATCTGGAACTATTCCCAAAGGGCTTGAAAATTATACATCTTCTTAGATCCAGCAATGCCACTCCTAAGTTTCTGCCCCCAAAGAGATCAAAACAAAAGGAAAAGGTCCTATCTGTACAAAAATATATATGGCAGCTCTTTTTTTGTGGTGGCAAAGAGTTAGAAATTGAGGGAATTCTCATCATTTAGGGAATGATGAAACAAGCTGTAACGTATGATTGTGGGTCGGTACTACTGTGCTATAAAAAATGATGAGGGGGATGGTTTTGGAGGGACAAGGCAAGATCTATATGGATTGTCAAAAAAGTACAATGAGAAGAACCATAAAATCATGGTGCACAATAATAGCAATGTTGTAACCAAAATCAACTGTGAAAGACTTGGCTACTTTGATCAAGTTGGTTGTTTAGTTGTTCAGTTGTGTCTGACATTTTGTGGACCCTCTGGACAGTAGCACTCCAGGCCACTGTTCATGGGGCTTTCTTGGCAAAGGTACTGGAATGGTTTGCCATTTCCTTTTCCAGTGTATCACCTTTTGTCAGAATGTCTCCAAGATGACATTTGCATCTTGGGTAACTGCATAGCATAGCTCAGAGTTTCATTGAGCTATGCAAACCCCTACACCACAATAAGGCAGTCATCCAGGATCTCTGGTCAATATAATGATACAAGGCAATTCCACAGGACTCTTGATGAAAAGTTGCTATCTATCTCCAGAGAGAGAATTGATGAACTCTGAGTGAAAATTGAAGTTTCATTTTCTAAATGTATATTTTTTTCTTTGTTTTGTGATATGGTGAATATGGAAATATGTTTTGTATGATTTCATATGTATTGTATCATATTGTTAACCTTGTCAATGTGTAGAGGAGGGGTAGCAGGGTGGGAGAGAATCTGGAATTCACATTTGAAAAAGAAAAGAATGTTAAAATAAATAAATAAAAAGACTAAAACATAATGATTTGATCATAGGTCTTTCTGACTTCAAGTCTTGCCTTCAATCTCCTGTAACATGCCTATAAATGTTTTTCTTGGTACAATTTTGAGTTCCTTAGCATTTATTGAGGGGAAGGGGAAAAAGGGGGCAGAGAACAGGGGAAAAGGAAGGGGAGGAGAGGAGAAAATTATACGTATATTCCATCCAGAAACATACAGGCTAAGTCAATTAACAAAAATTCTATTCCAAAATATTTTAAATAATTTTTATTTTTGGAGGGCAATCGGGGTTAAGTGACTTTACCAAGGTCACACAGCTAGTAAATGTGTCAAGTGTCTGAGGCCGGATTTGAACTCAGGTCCTCCTGACTCCAGGGCTGGTGCTCTATTCACTGTACCACTTAGCCCCCCCCCCCATTTTAAATAATTTTTAATCCCCTCACCCTACTGCTAATACCTTCCCTCCTAGGTTACCTTCCATTTATACTGTATATATCTTGTATGTACATAGTTTTGCAAAGTGTCTCACAAAGTTAAATTCTTTGAGAGAATGGACCTTTATTTTCTTTCTAAACTAAATAAATGCACGTTGACTTACAGCAGATTGAGAATAAAGCAAGAGGCAATGATGTTTCTCTATCTTTATATTTTGTTTATGCTCCCCCAAATGTATCTCTAAGGCTAGATTTCTCTAGAAATTGAATTTCAGGGGGCAGAGCCAAGATGGCTGAGAAAAACCAAGAACTTGCCTGAGCTGTCCCTCAGAAACAATGTTAAATGAAGCCTTTGAAAGAAGTCTGGAGTGACAGAATCCATAAAAAGATGACGTGAAACAAATTTCTAGCCCAAGATAACTTAGAAGGACTTCAGGAAAGGTCTATCTCACTTGAGTAAAAGGGGAGCACAGCCCAGGCAAGCCATCAGGAGACTCTAAGCCACAGCAGAGATTAGCAACCCCCACAGTCCAGATTCATCAGGCTAGTAGCATCAGACAGCTGTGAAGCCTCCAGCCCCAGTGCAACAGGTGAACTGCCAGCCTTAGAACTCAGGCACAATAGGTATGACTAGGCTGGGCCACCTTGGTGCAGTAGAGAAACCACCAGCCCCAGAGACCCCAGCACAGGAAGCCAGTGCTCAGACCCCTGGCCCCCAGTGCAAGAAGCTTGTGACAGTGTCCTGTGTGCCCCCAAGCTCAACTGTTAAAAATGAGCAAAGAAACAAATGACAAAAAAGACCCCTGACCATAGAAAGCTACTATGGCAACAGGAAAGATCAAAACACAAACTTGGGAAGAGGAAAATAATGTCAAAATGCCTACATGTGAAATCTCAAACAGGAATATGAATTGGTCTCAAGTCTCAGAAGTTCCCTTGGAAGAATTAAAAAGTGATTTTAAAAATCAAAGAGGTAGAAGAAAAATTAGGAAAAGAAATGAGAGTTACAGAAGAGAATTATGAAAAAGAGTCAACAGCTTGAACAAGGAAGCACCAAAATTTACTGAAGAAAACAACTCCTTAAAAAAATATGTGGCCAAATAGAAAAAAAAATCAACTAAAGAAAACAATTCCTTTAAAAGTAGAATTGACCATGCAGAACAGGAAGCAAAAAAGCTAACTGAAGAAAACAATTCCTTAAAAATTAGGATTGGACAAGTAGAAGCTAATGACCCTATGAGACATCAAGCACCACTCAAATAAAATCAAAAGAATAAAAAAACAGAAATTATGTAAAGTATCTCATTGAAAAAACAACTCGCCTGGGAAAGAGGTACAGGAGAGGCGACTTAAAAATTTTTTGACTACCTGAAAGCCATGATAAAATAAAGAGCCTGTTTAGCATCTTTCAAGAAAACATCAAGGAAAACTGCAGTCAAATCCTAGAACCAGAGGGTAAAACAGTCATTGAAATAATTGACTGATTAACTCCTGAAAGAGATCCCAAATTAAAACCATAAAGGAATACTGTAGCCAAGTTCCAAAACTATAAGGTCAAGGAGAAAATACTGCAAGCCTCCAGAAAGAAACAATGCAATTATCAAGGAGCCACAGGTAAGATTACACAAAACAGCAGCTTCTACATTAAAGGATCAGAGGACTTGGAATATGATATTCTGGAAGGCAAAAGAGCTTGGATTACAACCAAAAATCAACTACCCAGCAAAATTTGAGCATAATCTTTAAGAAGAAAAGATGGACATTCAATGAAATAGGGCACTTTCAAAATTTCCTGATGAAAAGATCAAAGCTAAACAGAAAATTTAATCTTCAAATAGAAGACTTAGAAGAGGAATAAAATGGTAAATAGGAAAGAAAAAACACATAGTATTCAATAAGGTTAAACTGTTGATATCCTTGCATGGGAAGATGATACTTATAACTCTTAAGAACTGTATCTCTGTTAGGGCAATTAAAAGGAGAATGCTTAGACAGAAGGCGTGAGTATAAGTTGACTCTGATGCAATGATAAAAAAATTAATTAAGGGGTGCAAAAAGAATTGTACTGGGAGAAGAGGAAAGGGGAAGACAGAATGGGATAAATGAAGAGTCATGAAAGACCTATTACAGGAAAGGGAAAGAAGGGAAGGGGTTAGAATTGTTTGAACCTTACTCTCATTGAATTTGGCTCAAAGAGGGAACAACATACACAGTCATCTGAGTAAAGAAATCTACCTTACCCTACAGAGAAAGTAGGAGAGGAAGGGACCTGAGAGAAGGGAGGGAAGATTGAATGAGATGATGGTTAAAAGCAAAACACTGCTGAGGAGAGACAGGGTGAAAGGAAAGAGAGAGAGAAAGGGAGAGACAGAGACAGAGAAACAGAGACAGAGACAGAGAGACACACACAGAGAGAAAGTATAAATCGGGAAAAACAGGATGGAGGGAAATACATAGTTGGTAATCATATTGTCAATGTGAATGAGATGAACTCTTCCATAAAACACAAGTGGATAGCAGTGTTGATTAAAAACTAAAATCCTACAATATGTTGTTTACAAGAAATATACATGAAGCAGAGAAACACACACAGAGTAAAGGTAAAAGGCTGGAGCAGAATATATTATGCTCTAGTTAAAGTAAAAAAATAAAAAAGCAGGAATAGCAATCCTGATCTCAGACAAAGCAAAACCAAAAATAGACCTAATTAAAATAATTTTAATTAGTAATGTAATAATTAGTAATGTAATGAGACAAAACTATGACTCTTGGCAGATGTTAGGATGGTACAGTTAGAGAATCCCAGAGAGTCAACTAAAAAACTTTTTGAAATAATGAACAACTTTAGCAAAGTCTCAGGATATAAAATGAACCCATATAAATCATCAGCACTTCCTTACAAGTAAGGAAACTATATCTTGCTAAAAGGTACCATAGACAATGAAGTAATATCAACACTAAACATGTATGCACCAAGTGATATAGCATACACATTCTAAATGGAGAAGTTGAGTTATAGGAAGAAATAGATAGCAAAACTATACTAGTGGGGGCCCTTAAACTCCCCTTCTCAGAATTAAAAATAAACAAGAAAAATTAGGATTTTGAAATAGGATTTCAAAAAGTTAGATATGATAGACCTCTGGAGAAAATTGAATGGAGATAGAAAAGAATATAACTTTTTCTCTGTAGTGCACAGTACCTACACACAAAATAATGATTATGTCTTAGGGTATAAAAACCTCACAATCAAATTCAGAAAGGCAAAAATATTAAATGCATCCTTTTTGGATCATGAAGCAATAAAAATACATGTAATAAAGGACTATGGAAAAGTGGATTAGAAATCATTTGGAAACTAAATAATCTAATCCCAAGGAATGAGAGAGGTCAGGCAACAAATCATAGAAACAATCAATAATTTCATTAAAGAGAATGACAATAATGAGACAACATACAAAAAAATTTGGCATGTAATTAAAGCAGTATTTAGGGGAAATATCATATTTTTAAATGCTTACATAAGTAAAATAAGGAAAGAGCAGATTAATGAATCGGGTATGCAATTTTAAAAGCTAGAAAAAGAACAAATTATTAAAAAATCACAAATTAAACACCAAATTTGACAAATTAGACAAAATCAAATAAAATTGAGAGTAAGAAAACTATTGAACTAATACATAAAACTATGAGCTGTTTTTATGGGAAAAAACACAAGAAAATAGATAAATCTTTGGTTAATTTGATTTTAAAAAGAAGTATCAAAAATGAAAAGGGTGAATTCACCACCAATGATGAGGAAATTAAAGTAATTAGGAGCTATTTTGCTCAATTGTATGTCAATAAATCTGACAATCTAAGTGACATGGATGAATATTTAAATATATATGTAAATACACACACATATAAATATGTGTATATAAGTACACAAACATATAATATTATACATATAATATATATGTGTGTGTATACATATATATAGCCCAGATTAACAGAAGAAATAAAATACTTAACCTCTTTTATAAAAGAAAATTGAAAAATTCATCAATGAACTCTCTAAGAAAAAATCTCCAGGGTCACATGTATTTACAAGTGAATTTTACAAAACATTTAAAGAATAATTAATCCTAATACTATATAAACTTTTTGGTAAAATAGGCAGAAAAAGAGTCCTATCAAATTCCTTTTATGACACAAATATGGTGCTGATACCTAAGCCAGCAAGATCCAAAACAAAGAAAATTATACATCATTTTCCCTAATGAATATTGATGCAAAAATTTTAAATAAAATATTATCAAAGAAATTATAGCAATTTATCATGAAGATAATACAGTTATGAACTGGTTGGATTCATAAAAGAACAGCAGAGCTTGTTCAATATTAGGAAAACTTTTAGCATAATTGACCATATCAATAACAAAACCAATGGAAATCATATGATTATCTCATTACATGCAGAAAAAGCTTTTGACAAAATATAATGCCTATTCCCATTAAAAACACTAGAAGACACAGGAATAAATGGGGCTTTCCTTAAAATGATAAGTAGTACCTTTCTAAAACCATCAGTAAGCATTATCTGTAATGGAGATAAACCAGAAACCTTCCCAATAAGATTAGGGGTGAAATAAGGATGCCAGTTGTCATGATTATTATTCACTATTGTACTAGAAATGTTAGCTTTAGTAAGAAAAGAAGAAAATGAAATTGAAGGAATTAGGATAGGTAATGAGACAAAACTATGACTCTTGGCAGACGTTATGATGGTACAGTTAGAGAATCCCAGAGAGTCAACTAAAAAACTTTTTGAAATAATGAACAACTTTAGCAAAGTCCCAGGATATAAAATGAAGCCATATAAATCATCAGCATTTCTATATATAGCCAACAAAACCCAGAAGAAAAATTCCAATTAAAGTAACTGTAGACAACATAAAATATTTGGGACTCTACTTGCCAAGACAAACCTGGGAACTATACGAACATAATTACAAACACTATTCACACAAATAAAGTCAGATCTAAACAATTGGAAAACTGTCAAGTGCTCATGGATAGGCTGAGCTAATATAATAAAAATGACAGTTATACCTAAATTAATTTACTTATTCATTGCCATACCAATCAAACTACCAAAAACTATTTTATAGAACTAGAAACAAATAATAGCAAATTCATCTGCAAGAACAAAAAGTCAAGAATTTCGAGGGAATTTGAAAAAAAAAGTACAGAGGGAAGTGGCCTACCTGTACCAGATCTAAAACTACATTGTAAAGCAGCAATCATCAAAACTATTCGGTACTGGCTAAGAAATACAGTGGTGGACCAATGGAATAGGTTAGGGGCACAAGACAAAGGAGTAAATGACTATGGTAATCTACTGTTTGATAAACACAACGACTCCAACTCCTGAGGTAAGAACTCAGTATTTGACAAAAACCTCTGGGAAAATTGGAAATTAGTATGGCACAAATTAGGCATAGAACAACATCTCACAACACGTACTAAGATAAGATAAAGAGCAAGGAATAGTTTACCTGTCAGATCTATGGAGAAGGAAAGAATTTATAACCAGACAAAGATAGAGAACAATATGAAATACAAAATGGATAATTTTGATTACATTAAATTAAACTAGTTTTGCATAAACAAAACCAATACAACCAGGATTAGGAAGAAAGCAGAAAGATGGGAAACAATTTTGACAAGTGTTTCTGATAAAGGCCTTGTTTCTCAAATGTGTTAAGAACTGAGTCAAATTTCTAAGAATACAGGTCATTTCTCAATTGATAAATCTCAAAGGATATAAACAGGCAATTTTCAGTAGAATAAATTAAAGCTATACATAGTATTATAAAAAAAAGTTCTAAATCATTCTTGATTAGAGAAATGCCAATTACAACAACTCTGAGGTACCACCTCACAACAACTAGATTAACTAATATGACAGAAAAGGGAAAAAATAAATGTTAGAGAAGATGTGGGAAAATGGGAAGACTTTTTGAAAATTGATGATGTTGTGAACGAATCCAACCATTCTGAGCAATTTGGAACTATGCTCAAAGGGTTACAAAACTGTGTATACCCTTTGATCCAGTAATAACACTGCTGGCTCTGTATCCCAAAGAGATCATAAAAAAGGGAAAAGGACCCACATGTACAAAAATATTTCTAGCAGACTTTTTTGTGGTGGCAAAGAATTGGAAATTGGGGGGATGCCTATCAATTGGAAAATGGCTAAACCGGTTGTGCTATATAAATGTAATGGAAAACTATTGTGAAAGATATGATGAACAGGTAGGTTTCAGAAAAACCTGAAAAGACTTACGTAAAATGATTCTGAATGAAGTGAGCAGAACCAGAACATTGAATAAAGTAACAGCAACATTGTGAAATGACCAGCTTTGATAGACTTAGCTCTTCTGAGGAATGCAATCATCTAAGACAATTCCAAAACACTAATGATGAAAAATGCTATCCATGTCTAGAGCAAGAACAATGGAGTCTGAATACAGATCAAAAAATTCATTATTTTCACTTTTGGAGGGTACTTTTCCCCTCTTGTTCTGTTCCTACTTTCACAGTATGACTAATGTGGAAATATTTTCCCATGATTGCACATGTTTTACCTATGTCAGATTGCTTGCTTTCTTAGGGAAAAGGGAGAGAGGGAGAAAATTTTGGAACTCAAAATCTTATTAAAACGAGTGTTAAAACTAACTTTACATGTAAGTGGAAAAAATAAAATACTATTAACAAAAAAGGGAAGAAATTGAGTTTTACAAAACCTAGACTTTACCATTTCAGATGAAAAACAGAAAGAAGGCTCTTATATCTGCCCTTCTTGGTCTCCTCAAAGTTACCACTGAGCTCTTTCTTGTCAGATGATCTTCTTTAGTCTTCATCCTTCTCCCCTTATCTACTACATTTGCCAGTGTTGACTTCCCTCTTTTAGATACTTGCCTTCTCTATGCCTTTGTGACACTACCTGCTTTTGATTATATCCCACCCATTTGACCACTCCTCATTTTCCTTTTCTGGTTCATCATCTACACCATGCCCCTGAACTGTTCATGTTCTCCAGTGCTCTGTTCCTTTGCTCTTCGTGTCTCTTTTGTCTTCTGTCTCTGTTTCTTTCTGTCTGTCTGTCTGTTTGTCTCTCTGTCTCTCTCTGTCTCTCTCTCTCTCACACACACACACGCACACACACCATCCTCATCATCATCAATTTACATGGACTTAACTTATATTTCTATGCAGATGACTAACACATCTACTCTTATAGCTCTAATCTCTTTCCTGAATTTTAACCTCACATCACCAAATGCCTATTGAACATATTAAGCAGAATGTATCATCACCTTCTCAAATTTAACATACCCAAAACTCATTATCTTCCCCCCAAACCACCCAGATTCCAGACTTTCCTATTTTTCTCAAAGACACAGCCATTTTTCTAGTATCTCAGTTTTTTTAACTTCAATATTATACTGGCCTCCTGACTCTTCTTCATTCCAACTATCCAGTCAGTTGCTAAATCTGACCACTTTTTGCTCCACCATATCTCTTGTAACCTTTCTCTTGTAACTATGTAACCACAAACTTTAGACCTCTATCACTTTTTATATAGACCATTTCCAAGGCCATCTAATTGGTCTCTTGCCCCAAGTTTCCCCACTCAAATTTGTCCTCCAACCGGTTGCCAAATTGATTTTCCTTAAGTACAGATCTGATCATATCACTCTCCTACTCAATAAACACTAGGCACTCTCCATCACCTCTAGGATAATGTGTTGTCTTTTAACGTACTTTACAACCTATCTTCTCCCTAGCATTCCATTCTTATATGTTATTTTCTTTCCCACAATGTAATGTCCAGTCAAACAGGACTTCTCTTTATTCCAGACACATAGTCCTTCATTTCCCACCTTCATGCCTCTGCATTAGCTAAAGCCTGGAAGGCACTCCTTCCTCACCTTTAAATCACAGGATCTCTCTCCCTTCAAGATGAAGCACAAAGTACTGTCTTCCATACCAAACCTTTAGTCAGCTCCCCCTTCACTTTAGTACCATCCTCTCTTTCAAACTGCCTTGTGTTTAATTGCCTTGTAGTGATTGTACATTTACTTTGCATTTATTTATTCTGTGTATATTCATGTACATATATATAATTTCCCTGATAACATATAAGCTCCTTAAAAGTAGAGATAATTTTTGCATCCTCCATGCTTTGCACCATGCCTGACACATAGTAGGTACTCAATAAATGCTTTTGATTGATAATGAAATTACAGAAAACCCAGAGGAGTTTCCTAAGAAAGATGGATTCATTTGCTTGCTGGTCTTTGAGAAGTAACTCAGAGGTTCTTTCCACTGTGATGATCATAAGAGAACCAAGACAAGTAGCATAACCTCCAAAGTTTTCCCAACAGATGGCATGGGGGATGAAATTCCCATCCCTCCTTAACTACTTTTTCATCACAGGGGAGAAGAGATAGAGAAGAAAGATTTCCTATTTCTGGAGGCTAGCTTCAGATATACAAACTCACCTCCAGTGGTATTAGCAATGCCAGGCAGAGCAATGAAGGTGACGGAGCTGGCATTCCATGCTTTATCATCATGGGTCACCATGTTAGGTGGGAATTTCTCTCCTCACTCCTCTCCTTCCACAGTTCCTTTCTTTGGATCATCTGAGGGAGGTCATGCCAATGGTGGTGAGCCTTAGCATGAAAATGCTCTTATTATCCCCTTCAGTCTCTTCCTGGAATAGATGGACAGACAGACAGACAGACTGAACTCATTAAGATGCTACCACAGGGATAAAACATACTTAAAAGGCAAGCAAATGGAAAAACAGCTTTCCTATTATAGAGTGAACTCAGTTATACGTTCAAATGAGTGGGAGCAGACACATAGTTCATATAACTGCGGCTCTAAATCAGTCAGACTTTTTGACTTCAAATGGACTTTGCAGATCACTTGGCCCAATGCCCTCCTTTTACAGATGTGGAAACTAAAGGCCACAAAGGCTGGGCAACGTATCCAAGGTTACACAGCTGATTAATTAAAAAGCCAGAATGCCAATGCAGATCCACTGTCTCCAAAACCCGTGCTCTTTCAATTATACTGTTTTAGCTTTTGGAATAATATGGAAACATGTGCCTCCACATACATACATGTATCAGTGAGCACCCTAGCATACCCAGGATGACTGCTAGCACAGGTTCTTTGATCTGCTTTTCTAAAGGAAAGCAACTCAAAAGGAGTTAACAATCTTACTTTAATAATAAAAAATATATGTATATACACATATACATGCATATGTGTATATATGTATATATACATATATGTGTGTTATGTGTACATATATGTGTGTATATACATGTGCGTGTGTGTATAGTTCATTTACTTCAGGGAAAAAAATCAGCACCCTGAACTTCAGAAAATGCAAACAGAAATTATAAGCAGACAAAAAATACAATTAACACAGTTCAACAGACCAACAGACAGATCTTCTAGCTGTCTGATCATTACATACATACAGTCTTAGTTACCCAAGAGAGAAACACCAATATCTGGTTTTTCCAACCCGGGGGTCTCAATGGATGCCAGAGTCTTATCTGGCCAAATCACACAACTCTTCCCATAAGCAAGTCTCAAAGCAAAACCTCACCTCAGAGGTATATACAGCCTTCTTCAGGATCAGAGAACATCACAGCCTTCCTGACCCACTGCCTAATTACAAAGTTAGAAAAGGTGGGCCATCTTGAAAAACAAGCCTCCCCTAAGCAAGCTACTCTTGTTGTGCTCCAAGTGAGGTCCATTAAGGACTAGGGAAGATCCTCAATTTCCCTAGGTCTATTAAGGGACAGGGAAGATCTTCATATTCCCTTACCGTTATGATATGTAACACAGAAAGCTCCAACAGCCTATACATATATGCTTTTTGACCTTGGAAAAGTCACTTAACCTCAGTGCACATGCCCTACCTTTATAAGATGCTGATAAGGTGCTGACCTGCATTGGTGGAAGAAGTTCCTTACTAGGAGCTCTCTATATCAATCAAACCACCAAATGTCTCAAATGAAAATACATGTAAATCACTTTGCGAATCTTAAAATATTATAACAATAACAATTATTATCATATGTATATATATATTCATGTTTATGCACATATTGCTGTATGTATACATAGAATGTCCAAAAAGTCTTAGTGGAATTTAAAGCTTTAATAACTTCAGAAGTATAAATGCTATGAACTTCCTCCAAACAACCATTTGCATGTTTATTTGAATTTTTTGGTGCATTTAGTTTTGTGAATTTTTCATAATAACATTTTTATTTTTACAAGACAAAGTATCATGTCATTATGCACTGGCATGTACGACAAATTCTGGATGACACTTTCACAGACTAGTGGATTAGTAGAAAATGACTTCTTGCTGGCTACCTTGATCACCTGAGCTATCTCCAATAGGCTTCTTCTTGTAGGGTCATGTCAAAAATTGACATGTATACACCGAAGTCTCATTCTTTGGATGATTTTGAAGTTAGTATTATAACTTAGTATTATAAATGTAATCCCTTCAGCCACTGAGTAGCAGCTGCTGAAAGTTTTGGTAAAGTGCAAAAATCAACTGGAGTGAAGCATATGCTCGAGGTCCTGTTGAATTTTAATAGGAAACATATATGTAGTCTAAACTTCTAAATAATTGGTTAATATTTTTTATAAATTTGTAACATTTCTTTTTCTAAAATTATTAAAGCTTTAAAGTACACTAAGACTTTTAAAATACCATGTATATACATACATATTACATTCATTATACATAATACAGATATGAGAGACGAGAGAGACAGAGAGAGATAGAGGAGAGAGAGAGAGAGAGAGAGAGAGAGAGAGAGAAAAGAAGAGAAAGCCAAAGTACTTCTTCCCTGGTCTCATGAAGCATAAAAATTACTAGAGGAAGTTATCTAGAACATGGAATGTTGGTCGGGTCTTCTATAAAGAATTTGTGGGGGAACATGTACAGAAACAACACAGAATAAGAAAATACAGAATTGGGGCGGCTAGGTGGCGCAGTGAATAGAGCACTGGCCCTGGAGTCAGGAGTACCTGAGTTCAAATCCGGCCTCAGACGCTTAACACCAAAAACTAGCCGTGTGACCTTGGGCAAGTCACTTAACCCCAACTGCCCTCCAAAAAGCAAAAGAAAAAAAGAAAAAAAAAAGAAAATACAGAATTGTGATTTGTACCAGTGGATGGACTAATTATATTGATGATCAGTGGATCATGTTGAAATTACATACTCATACACATTACATATGTGCTTTCAATTGATATCGAGGGAAAGAAAGAAATAGACAGATAGATTAGATAGATAGATAGACAGATAGACAGATAGATG
>CM053593.1:327653944-327674450 GCA_028646575.1 Pseudocheirus occidentalis | reverse complement strand
ATTACATTCTTCAGCCAGATTATAAGCCTCTTGAGAGTAGGAACCATTTTACCTTCAGTCTTTCCTTCTCTCCCCAGTCCCTTGCACAGTGACTGGCAAAGAGCCAACGGTTAATGAATGCTTGTTGATTGATTCATTCAGATTTTGCAGAATTTGTAATAATTCATGTCAGATTTAGACTAGATGAGTCTACTTAGAGCTAGCTAAAGAAAGAGGGGTCGTGATCATTCATAGATCTCGGAGACCATCTGGCTCAACCCTTCCTTGTTACAGATGAGGAATCCCAAAGAGGTAAAGACAGATTTGTCCAAATTCAAAACAGGTAAAAAGGAACTTAGCCAGGACTTGGAACTGAGTCTTTAAAGGTCAAATCTAGTGTCTTTCCATTATATCATTCTGTACTTTGTGGTTTATAAATCATGTGCCTCACAACCCCTTTGTGTAACAGATGTGGCAAATATTAATGTGTCTCATTTTTAAGGTGAGGACACTGAGGATCAGAAAAGTGAGGTTATGATACTCAGCCTACAGCTACTGAGTATATTGGTTAGGATTGGAATTCGTCCTTTCTATGCCCAATATAACAGCCTTTCCTTCAGGTTTAATGACAGTGGGAAGTATTTGGGGAAGAAGATATTTGGAGCTTGTAGGTCTCCCTTAGGAACTGCAACGTGATCTTTAGGGCACATCTCAAAGTGTTGGTACCCTGCCCAGCCACCTTCTCAACCCTCCTCATGCCGCATTGCTTATGGGGTTCCCACAGTATAGCCCAGAGAACAATATTCACATTATCTCCTTCACAGCCCCTTCCATTTATAAATCTGTGACTACAGATCCAGAACTCTTGTGACTACCCCACAAATTTCCTCTTTATAATTTCTGCCTACCTTGAGTCTAGCATTGCTGAATTTTGGTCATTGATCTCCATGGACCAGGTTCAAAGGAACTCCTGAAACTGGTTGAAGGCCTATGTCACATAGGCGTAGCAGCAGGAGCCAGGGATCTAATCAGAAAATGCCTGTGGGATCAGTAGATGCCTCCTGCCAACCCCATTTTGGGGAACTAAACAGTGAATAAGTGAACAAGCCAAGTCTAGAACAATGTTGTGACCTTAAGCATGAGTATGGTAGAGAGGAGACAGCCTCCTTCCTGAAAGGCTTAAAGAATTTTCCATGGCAGGTCAAAACAGGTCCATTTGCCAACCCAAAGGGGAAAAGACTCACACTTAGCTATTTGTAGCCTCATCAGAAAGGCTCATTATCTCAGAAAAAAAAGTTGATCCCATTTGAAAGATCTTGTAAAATGAGAGAGCAAAACTGGTTCTGTAAACTTTGTAAGGCTGTGTTTACATTAGATAAATTTCTTAGAATCTCTACAAACCCCTTTAGTTGCTCTCATTCATTCTGTTCCAAATTCAGAGTAAGCATTGCTCTAAAGAGTTTTCTGGCGTCTCTAATGCAAGTTCTTTTTGTCAGTGGTGAGAACCGATCTTACATTTGGGTGAAAAATATCGAAGATCACAAGCATGAGCTGGTGGAAGGTACATTTAGATAAAAGTTCAGATAGAAAATATGAAACGTTTTAGTGGATTGAAAGCTAATAGGAAAGGTCATAACATCTAATTGTCACAGTAGAAAGAATGCTGGACCTAGAAATGATCCTCTGAGTTCAAATCCAGCCTCAGGCCCTTACTAGCTCTAGACCCTTGGGCAAGTTAATCAGCTTGTTGCCTTAGTTTCCTCATCTTTAAAATGATATTTGTACCATCCAGCCGTCCAAAAGTGTTATGTAAATGTTAGGTATCATACACATTGATTTAAGGTTAGGTGGTTTGTTCAGTCACACAGCTAATGTCTGGAGTGGAATGTAGACTCAGGGCTTCTTGAGTTCAAATGCAGTGCCCATTCCACTACACAACTCTGTCTCTTTCCAGAATGTTATCACTGTCTGCCCCTTTCCCCCAAGCTAACTCAGTCTTTGACGGAAACAAGAGGCTTGAAGTTTCCATCAGTCTTTGTCCTTCTCCGAACATATCTGGAAGAGGGAAGCCAGGGTGATGAGCAAAGTGGATGGAGACAATGCCATGAGAATATTATTAAAGGAACTACAGGGGCTTCTAGGTGGTGCTTTAAATAGAGCACTGGCCCTGGAGTCAAGAGGACCTGAGTTCAAATCCGGCCTCAGACACTTGACACACTAACTAGCCATGTGACCTTGGACAATTCACTTAACCTCTATTGCCCTCCAAAAAAATAAAATAAAATAAAAAATAAAGGAACTGCAGATAATTAGCTTGAAGAAATGACTTATGAAAGGAATGCCATCTTCCAATATTTGAAGGGTTGTCACACATGGAAGAGAAATTTTACTTATTCTTTTTTGGTCTCAGAAGGCAAAACTAGGAGCAATGGTGGAAATTCCAGAGGCAAATTTTATTTTTGTGCAAGGAAAACTGTCTTACCCATTATGAACTGACCAAAGAGACAGCTGGGTGGCACAATTGGTAGGACACTGGGCCAGGAGTCAGGAAGATGAATTCAGATGTGGCCATAGACACTTAGCTGTGTGACCCAGGGCAAGTCACATAGCCTCCACTTGCCTCAATTTTCTTATATGTAAAATGGAGATAATATCTACCCCTTCAGGGTTATTGTGAGAATAAAAAGAGATGTTTGTAAAGTATTTAGCCCAATGAAAAGTCCACAGTAGGTGATTAATAAATATTTGTTTTTAAAAAGTGGGATAAGTTGAACTGGGCAGGTTTACAGCAGAGGTTCCATATGCATTTGTTGGGCATGTTGTTGGCAATGAGGGAGGGAAGAAGTGATTCTGTTTGAGATCAGGGTAGAGACTATGAGATCTCTGAAGTCCCATCCAGCTCAGATTCTCTGATGCTGGGCGTACTTTAACCAGAGTAACTGAATCAAAGACAATGGAGGTAGCCTTCATTTTTGGTGGTCCTTGCCATTCAGTACTCGCTGGGACCATCTGGTTTGCTTTGCTCATGTTGCCTAAAACTATGCATGAACTGCCAGAATCATTCAAGGGCGAAAAGAAAACATTTAGTTGTTAAAATTCACAGTAGTGTGCTGTAGTAACATACAATACTGAATTTGGGATCAGAAAGGTTTTGATTGAATCTTGTCTCATTACTGTATTACCATGACTTTGCTTCTTGGACCTTCAACTTCCTCATCTGTAAAATGAATATTATAAGACTACTTATCGTCACTATCTTCCAGGGTTGATATGAGGCTCAGATGACATAGCAGGAGGTACTTTGCAAATTTGAAAGCACCATGTGAATGATAGCTATTATTATGTTCTGCAGGAATATAAACCTTGATATTATGTAGTGTTTCGTTGCTTTTTTTTTAGTCTCCAGAACATAGCACAGTGACTTATACAAGGTAGGCACTTAATATGTATTTGTTTAATTGATTTGGGGCAGAGAGTGGGAAAGGAAGAGGAATAAGCAGTATTATAGTACCCACTACCTTCCAGGTACTGTGCTAAGTGCTTTTACAAATAGTATCTCGTCACCACCTCACAACCAACCTGATGAGTAGGCGTTATGATTAGCCCCATTTCATGGTTGAGGAAACTAATGCGAACAGAGGTAAAGTGACTTTTAGGGTCACAAAGCTAAGTAAGTGTCGGAGGCATGATTTGAACTCAGGTCTTCCTGACTCCAGGCCCAGCACTCTATAAACTGTGCCACTAACTATCTCTGAATTAAATTTTCACTTAGTCAACAAGCATTTACCGAATACTTACTATGTGCCAGGAAAGGCAAAAACATGGTCCACACATTCTTCTGGCAAAGAATTTGCAAACAACTAAGTGTATAGAAGATGTCTGAAGTGAAAATAGGAAGTAATCTGAGAAGATGCTAAGAGTGGGAAGGAACCAGGAAAAGCCTATTTTATGAAGGGTGGAGATTTGGGTACTGGGGAATAATGTGTGAGGAACAATGAGAACCCCAGTGTCTCTGGATCATAGAGTATGTGAAGGGGAATAAAATGTAAGAATATAGAAAAAAGAAAGAAGTGGACAGGCTTTTAAAGGTTTTCAAAGCAGAACATAATTTATCTTTGAACTCAGAGATAATATGGAACAACTGGATTCTATTGAATAGGAGGATGATGTGATTAGACCTGTGCTCTAAGATCATTTTGACAGCCAAAGGGAGGGTGGGTTGGAGTGTGGAGAGACTTATATAAAAAAGAAGTCTATTGCAAAAGTCCAGGATTGAGGTGATGATGGCCTTCACCAAAGTGGCAGCCGTGTGAGTAAAAAGGGATTGGACACAGAAGGTGTTATGGAGATAGAAATGCCAAATTACTTTTTACTTGATATTAGTTTGAATACTTGGGATGAGTATGAATGAGAAGCTGAGGAAGATATTGAGATTGCAAGCCTGGGTAACAGGGAGGATAGTGGTGCCTTTGACGGTTTAGATGAAGGGAATATTTGGGAAGAAAAAGAATGCATTTTGTTTTAGATATGTTGAATTGGCAATGTGTATGAGATATTTAGTTCAGGATGTTGAATGTCCAGTTTGTGATGTGAGACTGGAGGTCAGGAATGAGACTGGGGCTAGATAAATAAATGAAAGACTCATTTACATAGATTGGATCACTGAATGCTTGAGATGATGATATCACCAGGCAGGAGAATATAGAAGGAGAAGGGAGGACTGCCAATAACAGACCATTAGCGGATATCTGTGGTTCATGGTGATGACCTGGAGGAAGAGCAAGCAAAGGAAACTGAGAAGGAGCATTTGGATAGGTAGAAAGACAATCATGAAAACTTAGAGAATATGGAGATAAGAGTGTGATTCAGAGCGTCAAAAGAGTGTAAGGGCAAGAAGGAAGAAGAATAAGAAAAGACCATTAGATTTGACAATTAAGATATTGTTGGTAACATTGAAGAGAAGAGTTTTAGTTAAATGTTGAGCTAAAAAACCAGATTACATAGAGTTACGTAAAGACTGAGGAGGAAGGGGAAGCTCTGAATATAGATGGCCTTTTTGAGGAGTTTAACCATGAAAAGGAAAATAGATTTAGGCAAAAGCTAACAATGGAAGGTGAGATCAAGTGAGGGTTTCAACACAAGTATATTTATGTTCATTAGGGAAGCAGCCAATACATAGAGAGAAATTTAAGACTAGTAAGAGGACAGAGATGATAGAGGGAACAATTTGCTAGAGAAGATAGGATAGAATTTGATCGTGGTTGCATGATCTTCTCTCCTGATGTTCCTATTCTCTTCCTTTTTTAATTCATCCTTTATGCAGTTGTCAAATTACTATCTCTAAGACACATACCAGACCATGTCATTCCACTGATCAAAAATCTCCATTGGCTCCCTATTGCTTCTGACATCAAATACAAATTTCCTGGCCCTCAAGAATATGACTCTCAAATACCTTTCCAGATATTTCATGTTACAACCCTTCACACACTTTATCTTCCAGTCAATGGTTTTGTCTTTGCATTTCCAGTGTATAGCACAATATCTTGAACACAGTACATTCTTAATAAATGTCTGCTGAATTGACTTGATTAGAAGATCTCTGAGGTCCATTCAGATTTAATTATGATTCAATGATTCCCAATCTGAGGACTGCCAGTAAAAGAATAGTCTCTTAAGCAATATGAAGGAGAAAATATGGATATACAACATTAAGAAATATTTAAGATAATAATCCTCCTTCCCTATTGGTTAGTACTGATTCATTCTGATTGATCTGGTCATAGAAGACTTACCCCAGATTGACACAGCAAGGGTCTCTTCTGCTTCAAAGAAATATTTTCTTTGCCATCTGTCATTAGCTTATATTCCAAATCTAATCCTAGAAACTATATGTGGATGCAGCATTCCTTTGGCATCACATCTGGGTCACATTCACCACTTGGGTAGAAGACCTCCCATGGTTGCCAATAGGCATAATATTGATCTAATCTGTATACTGCTCTGAGCATCACTGGTTAGTTTCAATGAACAGGAAGATTATTGGGGAAAAAGAGACAGACAGATAGACAGAGACACAGGCAGAGGGAGATACAGATATAGAGAGAAACACAAGTAGAGAAATGGCTAGACAGAGAGACAGACAGAGGGAGAAATTTAGAGAAATGGAAAAACAGAGAGAAAGAAAGATGGAGAGAAGGAGGGAAAGAGAATGAAAGGGAGGGGGAGGAAAGAAGGCAATGAGAAAGAGGATGAAGAAAGAGACAGAGAGAGTCAGAGACAAAGAGAGAGAGACAGAGAGAGAAGGTACACATTTTCATATTCTCATTCCCATCTTCTGAAAGCATGTTACTTCTGCCCATGAAATGGCTCCATTGACAAATTGGCACCATTACCTAAAGAAAACTTGAATCACTTTTGCCTTTCTTGCCTGTCCATGTATCCAAATCACCAGAAAATGCTAATTTTTAATTCTATTAAACTGTTTTCTTCTTTGGGAGCCTCCATGATGTGTAGGGATTATGTTTAAATTAGAGCAGACTCAGAGGTCTCATTTAATAGGCGTGGTTGGGAATCCTCAGGATGGACAAGGTTGAAGGGGATGAACTCCAAGTCAACTCAGAGCATAAGATCATAGGATCATAGAATTGAAAGACGTTTAGTGTCTAATCTAACTCTCTCATTTTACAAATGAGGAAACTGAGACCCAGAGAGGTTGTCCAAGGACCAAGGACAAGTCCAAGACTTGTCCAAGGTAGCACTTTGCCTAAGGTGGGACTCTAACCCAAGGTCTCTGATTCTAAACTTAGCACACTTTCCATTCTGCCAACAGAGGCGACATAAGTTGAATCATTTACCCTTCTCAGCAAAGTGGGAGTTCAATTGAAACCAAAATTAGCATATCTTGTATGCTACCTAACACATTCTGGGCATGCCTACCCACAAAAGTGGTTTTTGCTTATCAAAATCTTACTGTTGGATTCATATAGGTCCTTGTAAAATTTTATGGTTTTCTACCCAAATACAGTTGCCAAGGTTTGTGTTGTCTAGTTGTAGTGGTATGT
This sequence comes from Pseudocheirus occidentalis, assembly GCA_028646575.1. Taxonomy (NCBI): domain Eukaryota; kingdom Metazoa; phylum Chordata; class Mammalia; order Diprotodontia; family Pseudocheiridae; genus Pseudocheirus; species Pseudocheirus occidentalis. Next base: position 327,667,407 of record CM053593.1, on the reverse strand, counting down.
ATAGGGACTAACAACATGGGTTTGGAGTGGTTTGATCCATAAAGGGGGCTCTATAATGGAGACTAAATTTTAAGAGGATCTGACAGGGGTCCAGTGAAAAAGTGGTGAGGAAAGACCAGAAGCAGCAATAGCAGGAGCCAGACATGGATTCTGGATGTGCCTGATAACACATTAATATGAGTCTGTCCTATCCTTCTGCTCAAGTTTCCCCCAAAGTTTGTTGGGATGCTCAAAACCAGGCAAGATATCAAAGGAAATGTTGGACTAACCCAGAAAATATTAGAAAAAAATCTTAAGAGACCATAGCTGAGTCAACAACCCTATGCAAGTAATTCTGATTCAGAGAATCTTTATATCCTCCCCTTGCCCTGGCCTCCAGTTTTAATTTTAATGTTAATAAAGTCACACACACATACACACGCACACACACACACGTGTGTGTGTGTGTATATACATATATATATGTATATATATATATACACATATATGTATGAAATAGAGAAAAGCAGGCCTTTATCCCATACTTTGGTTTGGCACAGAAAAAAATGCCGGGGCCTTCTTTGGAGAAGGACGGCTAGAATTGGCAGTTTTCTATACCCAGTGGCCATTGGCGCCTGTTAAGTTTCACAATTCCCTTTCAGATGTTTGGATGAGCACTTTAATTCTCTGTCTTAAAAGACAGAGTCTTTTAAAAGACAGTCTTTGCCACAGAAAAGCAATCAGTCTGATGTTATCAGAAACAATTTTCTATTGTGCATCATTTCCTTGAAAGACAATGGCTTAGAGGCTAATTGATTTAGCCTCCTTGTGCTTTGAAAAGTCTTTGCCTTCAAAATCTCTCTTCCTCTTTCCTATACAGTAAGATAAACTATGCATTTAGCATTTCTAGTTAACTTACATAACTCATTTTTTCTTTCATTGCATTTCCTAGATCCCCTACTGATTTTTGTGCCAGGATCAATTTTCCTTCAGGTAGTTGTCAGGTTGTAATGCAGGACACACTGAGGAAATTGTCAGCAGAGATGTAGTCATTACTCTCTTCATGCCCCAGGAATTTCTGCAATTATATTGCCCTTGCTGGATCGATGCTTTGCTTGCTGGGTCACGTGGCTGCCTTCTAAATCCTTTCTTGGAGGTTACAATGAGCTCGCCAAATAATAACTGTAGCAATATATAGACAGAGTCTCAAGATGACTAGACTATAGCACTTGTCACGGGGTGGAGGTTGGGAGTGTGGAGGAGCACACATTGTCAAGAGATGTGTCAAAGCCTTAGAAAATGATTAAAACTGGAGAATAGAGACTGCTTAGCACTTTAGAAACCCCTGTAGGTCCCTGGGTGAGCTGCCTCCTTTTCAAATATTTGGCAGTGAAACAGAGGGTTGCAATGTTCAGGACAAAACCAGAATTCCCAGGGCAAAGCACTATGACAGAGGTAGGCTGAATTTTTTGGCTGCTGAAACCCCTACTTCTGGGCCCAGGGTTTCTTTTGATGTCAATGGTAGGATTAAGCCTGGGTCCTTTCTTTGTGACCTTCTGGAAACCTAGGGTGAACCAAACACTGTCAGAACACTTGCCCTATTCTCTGATCTAAAGGAATTCACTTCCCCTCCCCCCATACCTCCTTTTTATCGTTTTGTCCATTAGGGCAGCCCCAGGGAGAGGATTTCTCCCTGTCTGTAATTCTGGGAGACTTGTGGGCTAGCAAAAGGACCCTAAGAAGGTACAGGACATATGGAGTAATGGAGAGAGCCCTGAATGAAAATTCTAGTGGCCTGGATCTTTGTTCTGCCACTTAGTTCTGTGACTATAATATGAAGTCACTGAATCCCCCTGGACCTGCTACCTCAGCTGTAAAAGATGACTGGTGAAGTAGCTGATTTGGAAGGTCCCTTCCAGGTCTGTTACTCTGGAACGTAAAGAAATGTGTTGGTGAACACAGTACTTTGTTCCTTATGGCATATCATAGGATGAGGGCCAGCTACCTTTTGGAGGGTAGACTAGCTACTTTCAAACAAACTGGTGATAGTGGTCTAGTAGCAAACTTTTGAACACCTCCAAAAGTTTGTTTTTTAACATTAAAAATAAAATATATTGATATCTTTGGCTTTAACATTGTCTAAAATTTCTCCCAACTCCTTTTCCTTCCCCCTCCCATAGTCATCCCCAAAAACAAATAAAGTTTTTCACGAAAATGAGAATGAAGAGGAAAAAATTGGTAAAATCAATATACACATCAAAACAGTCTGAAAATAAATGTAATGTTCTACTCCCATGGACCTCTCAACTCTGCCAAAGAGTTATTTATATTTTCTTGGGGACCATGTTTGTTCTTTGTAATTCTGCAAAAATCACTTTTTACTGTTTTGTGGTTGTCATTCTTTCTGTTAACATTGTTGTAGCCATTATGTGTTTGTTTTCTTGGCTCTTCTCACTTCATTTTGCATCAGTTCATGTAAGTCTTTTCATGCTTCTCTGTATTCATTATATTCAATATTTTATAGTACTGTAATATTATATTACATCCAAATGCCACAATTTGTCTAGTCATTCTTTACTTGGTGAGCATCTTCTTTTTCTCATCTCTTTGCAGTCTTAAAGATTTTGTTGTATATGGAGATATCTCTAAAATTTTAAAACAAATCCAGCATAATACAAATAACATTTCTGATAGGGTAACTGAGTAATTTCTGTTTTGCCCACTTATTCCTTTGTTTTTGCCTTTTTTTTTGGAAGTGGGAATGCAGGGAAATTGGGGTTAAGTGATTTGCCCAAGGTCATATGGCTAGTTTTGTTTTAAGTGTCTGAGGCTGGATTTGAACTCAGGTCCTCCTGACTCCAGGGCCAGTACTCTATTCACTTACCCACCTAGCCGTCCCCTGCCCACTTACTCTTAGGAACAGACTAAAGAAACTTCCTAGTTGGAGACAATGGAATTGAATACAACAGAGGAAGGAACGCTTTTCTCTTTTCTGTCCCTAGTATAATAATAACAATTATAATGCCTTAATTTTGAATAGTATTTTATAGCTTTCAAAGCATTTCCCAATATTCCATCTCATTTGATCATCATAACAATCTCATCAGGTGGAGGAGAACCCTTATTTTTATTCACACTTTATATATAAGGATGATAAAGGTCACAGAATCAATGAATTTTAGAATTGGAAGGGACCGCATTGGTCATCCAATCCAATTCATACTTAAAAATGATTTTCCCACTGCATCTTATGTGATAATATTTATCCAGCCTCTGCTTGAAGACCGACCTCCCAGTGAAGATGAAATCACTCCCAATTTGGGTCAGCCCATTCAACTTTTCTATTTTGCTAATTTTTAGGAAGGTATTTTAACTTCAAGATTAAACTTATCACTTTACAAGTTCTACTCATTGCTCCCTGTTCCCTCTGGGTGCCTAAAATGTTTTCTACATGAAAGCCTTAAAGTAATGCAGTACAAGATAGCTATTGTTTCCCTCAATTTCTTTTCTCTGGGTTGAACATCCCCAGTTTCCATAACTAGTTCTTATATGACAGGATTTACTATCCTTATTTTTTGTTATCCTTTTTTTTACCACTATTTTCCCTATTTAGTACCTTACTACATTACTATTTACTATTTTACTATACTTAATATTTTTTACTACTACAGGTTTTACTAGCCTGATTTTCTATCCAGATCTCTTCTGAATGCTCTATGTTTTATCACTGTCCTTAACTGTGGTGCCTATTTCTTACAATAACTACATATGCTCAGGCCAGAGCAGAACAGAATGAGGACATCACTTCCTTGCTCCAGTAGTTATACCTATCTTAAAATTTTTTTTTTCAAATTTGGGTGGTTTTTTTTTGCTTTTTGGAGGTGGGAGGGCAGGGCAATTGGGGTTAAGTGACTTGCCCAAGGTCACATGACTAGTGTTAAGTGTCTGAGGTCATATTTGAACTCAGGCCCTTCTGACTCCAGGGCCAGAGCTCTATTCACTGTGCCACCTAGCCACCCCTAGTTATGCCTATCTTAAGGGACCCCAAACTCATAGTTGGATATGTCAAGTTATCGGTTTGGGGTGGTCTGGTCCATGAAGGGGGCTCTAATTGTATAAATCAAGTCATGATTGACATCAGCTATAATTTTCAGGTATGCAGGGAGCTATACAATTCCCTGTACTTTCGAGATCAAAGTTGATTTAATGATCACCTCATTGGTCAGAAGTATTCTTTTAATGGAAAATTTTCATTAATTTAAAAAAAGAAGAAACAGAAAAACAAGAGAAATTTTACAATATTTTTTTTCTTAAGAGAAGATAAAAAGAAGACTATGAAATGTAGTCTACAGGACTCAAATTACAACATGTAGCATCTCCTCTAGGGGCTACTTCCCCAAATCAACATTCATACTCATAGATTGGATACTAAGGTGATAATTACTTCTGAAAGATTCAATGATACTCTGTAGGTCCATTCTTCTAAAAGTTGTAGTTGACAAGCCCCCATTGATGTGTTAACCTTTAATAGTCAGCCTGTTGATACAGTTTACTTAGTAAAAGTATTTACTAAGATGACAGAATACGAAAAATTACCCAGAACTCCCATAAACCTTGGAAAGGTGGTATACTTTCCTATAAATGCAAAAAGCATTGGTAGCAATTGTATATACTGAAATAGAAAATACTGGTAGCAAGGCACATGTATAGGCAAAACAGGCACAGATTCTTCAGGAGCCTCATGAATGTATGCCATAAATAAATAGAAACAGGAGGCAACATGTGCCAGGCAAATAAAAATTACATTGACCAACACCTCCCTTCAGATCTTAATGGAGATAGCCTATGACACTGAACCCAAGAGCCCTGGGAATAGCACTAACCCAAGACCACCCTGCTTCCAGGCCATCATTGAAAAGTGAAATAATTGTGGAGCAGTGGCTCATTTTCCTTGATACCATCAACACCAACTAATGACCAACTGCTACAATCAGGTATCTATTCTCAAGGTCCTAGAAGCAGTAACACCTTCTGTTCCTGCTTCTAGTCTAGCCCTCAAAGCTATCCTGGTTAACAATCCCTGGGAAGTATAATATAGCAATGATTTGTGCTTGCTTCCACAACAATAACAAATGACTAAGAAAATCTAGTTCTCTCTACTAAAATGTTTACTGTCAAATGCTTCAGCATCAGAAATAGACATGATTATCAGTAGAAATTACATTAAAGAATATACATTATATCTCTTTTGGTGCTACACCCTAAGAACCATGGGACCTTTTCATTTGATTTGCAATTCATGCCTATATATTTTATCTGCCCTGTTACAATATAAGCTCTTTGAGAGAAGGGATTATTCTCCTTTTCTATTGATACTCCCAGTACTTAGCACAGTGCTTTGAGTATGGTAAGCTTGTATTATATGTTTTTTTTTCATTCATTCATTCATTCCAGAAGAGAATAAAACATTACCAGACACAGTGAGTGCCAAATAATATCATAAAATGAAATGAACAATTTCTTAATGGACAGAAAATTACTCATAATGGATAGAGGATTCATATTAGAATCACATGTCTCCATGTGGTCAAATCACCAACTTAATAAAGCAAAACCAAATCACAATCAAATTAAGAGAATGGATAAAAATAAAAAGACATTTCAATAATTATTATAGTTTAAAAAAGACCTATTCAAAAAAGTTACTGATGCTATAAAACTGGACATGGAAAGGAGATTGATCATTGACTTTAAATATCCTGTGAAAACCTAACTGCTACAAACCAATCACCAAAATAAGGAGGCGAAAAAAGTTCAAAACCTAGCTTAACCAGGAAACATTTGACATTTTTTCCAAGTGAAGAAATATGTTAGTTGAGGGTAATAGCAGAAGATTAGAATAAGAAGTTATTTATATAGAGAATATATTTATACTACAGAGAATTATGGAAGAATATAAGTACTATTATCTCAAACAGTTAAAGGCAAGTCTACAGAAACTTTGCATGACCCCACTAAACATATCAACTCAAGAAGAATTACTAGAAGAAACAGGTAGGAGGACAGCAGATGAAAAATGCAATGAAATTTTGTCTTTGTTTATTTCCATCATCAGTAATAAGGGAGTCACCAAATATGCAATTCTCAAGCTTCAATGAGCTACAAAAGGAAGTTGAACTGGCAATGAGAATAATGAAGTTGAGAAGAGCAGGTGGACAAGATGAAGTCCAAAGTGAGAAAGTCTATCCTGGAAATGATATAATATTGAGCACAATGAGGGACTTTTTAAATAAGTTAGCTCAGGGAGAAGAAGCTATCAAAAGAATGGAAAAAATAGGGAGCCATTGTTAATTAATACTATTTATTATTGCATTGTATCTATGATGGGATTATGAGGAAGAAATGGACAAGTTTTAAAAGATAATTTCCTAAATTACTCAGAAGAGATAATCACAATACTGCTAGGTTTATTGTTTGGTGAATATTTTTTTAATATTTTAATCAGGAAAGCAAAGTGCAATCTCCAAAACAGAGGATAGAGGCATCTGATTCTAATATGAATCCTGTAACAGTTATGAGTCATTTTCTGTCCCATAAGATATAGTTCATTTCATTTTGATGATGTCATTTGGTGCTCACCATGCCTGCCACCCTTTTATGTTCTCATCCATGTCAAGATCATGCAAGATCCCACAAATACACCAATAGAGAAGTCTACTCAATGTGCCATGATCAATAGAGTGCTGAATTTGGGGTCAGGAAGAACGAGGTTTAAATTCTACATTCTCATCCTTGTGGGCAAATCATTTTGCCATTAATTTTTTTATTTCTGAGGATAAGAACTGAAGCTGTGATTTCATTAATATAGGGGACTTCTGATGAGGACACAAACACCCTCTATCTGACTTGATGCAGGTCAGTGCCTTCTACGCATCTTATAGGGTTCAAGGGTTGTATACAGCACTGAGAAGTCAAGTAACTTCTTAGTGTCACACAGCCAGGTTGTATAAGAAAAGGTACTTGATATGTATACATTTATAGCTATAGAGAAACATACCTAAACTTTATTGTGCCTTTTTCAGGGGGATTTTGGGGGGAGGGGAAAAGGTACACAGTAGAGAACAAAAGCAAACTCATAAGGAAGCAAAGATGGACAATTCTCAACACAATGAGTTTTTCTTGAAATGAAACTTTATTGTTACATATTTTGAATCCTCTCTTATGTTCTGTTGTACACACAATATTCTTTTTTCCTCTCTAACCTTGTATTTTAAGTTCCAGTATTTAAGTTTATGATATGTTTTTGTTTTTTTCCTCTATTTTATATTTGTGTTCTGGCATTTGAGTCTAAAATAAAATTGAAAAAAAAGAAAAGGTTCTTGAATGCAGATTTTCCTCACTCTGACTTCAGCTCTCTCTCTCTACCTCTCTTTTCATCAATTTCTTCACTAGATGATATTAGAGTAAGTAGCTAAAATAGTGAATTGGATAAAGAATAGTTCTTGGAGCCAACAAGAACCAAGTTCAAATCCTTCCTTAGATACTTACTGGTTATGTAACCCTGGACAAGGAACTTAAACCCCTCGGACTCAGAGTCTTGATCTGTAATAGCTAGTTGGCAGGTGCTAATAATAGCACCTGCTTCGTAGGGGCGTTGTGAGAAACAGATTAGATCAAATGAGACTATATATGAACAGCATTTTGAAATTGTGAGCGCTATATAAATGCCAGCTTGCTTTGTAAGGTTGATATAAGGTTCAAATTAGATAATACATGTAAAGTGCTTTGTAAACTTTAAAAATCCAAAGAAATACATACAAATATTATTATTGTGTTGTTAGCATCAAGTAGGACATAAATTAATGTATTATTTAATAGCTAGTCAATGTACCATTCAATATATGTCTAGAATTATATATATATATACATATACAGATATGTGTATATACACATATATTTAACTTGATGGTGATATGTGTATATGCACTTGTGCAAACATAAATATGCATGTGTGTATGTATGTGTGCACATATGTGGAAAGAAGGAAAGGGAAGGGGAGGGGAGGAAAGGGGAGGGAAGAAAAGGGGAGGGAAGAGAAGTGGAAGGAAGGAGGGGAAGAGAAGAGAAGAGGAGAGGAGCAGAGAAGAGAGGAGAAGGGAGGGAAGGGGAGGGGAGGGGAGGGAAGATGGGAGAGAATGGAGGAGGAAAGGGAGTGGAGAAGGGAGGGGAGGACAGAGAAGAGGAGGGGAGAGAAGGAGGCTCAGCATTTTGAGTCTTGACATGTCTCCTCTCAAAGTGCATCCTAAAATTGCACTTGCTTTCTTGGTTATTATACTTCATAGCTGGCTCATGCTGAGCTTATAGCATGATCTAAATCTCAGAGTTTTTTAGATGAAGTGTTTTCCCAATGTCTCTGATATCTTATACTTAGGAAGCTGATTTTGTTTAACCCAAGAGAAAGACCGTATTCATCCCTATTGAATTTCATCCTATGTAATTTGGTCAATTGTTTTGACCTGTCAAGATTTTTTTTTAGATTCAGTATCTGTCATCTGGTATGTTATCAATAGTTCCTAACTTTTGTCATTTACAAACTTGGTTGAGTTCTATTTTTGCCCATTTCAGTGATAAAAATGTTAAACAGCACAGGCCAAGTATCTATCCTGACACACTGTTAAAAAGTTCCCTCCAAATTTACATTAAAGCATTAATGACTATACTTTGAGTAAGCCCATTTAAACGGCTTCAAGTCTACCTAAATTTTGCAGGAAAAAAAAATGGCATGAGACACTGTAAACCGCTAAGAATTTTTTTAGCAAAATTAGCTAACAGCTAATGTGCACAAACTTTGATAAAATCTAAGTAATCTGTATCTACAACATTTGCCTGAGTTTAGTAAGCCTTTTCAAAAGCTCATATGTGGTCTGCCTAAGATAGAGTACAGTAAGATTATTACCCTCATTGATCTGAACATTGTTGAGATGAGACAAGGAACTCCTGTGATTGATCAGGGGTTTCCATGATCACCCTCCTAATGCTTCTAGTAATGCAACCTAAGATTATATTTGTTTTTTGGTTAGCAGGCTGTTCTGTTGATTCATATATATACGTGGTACACTAGAATTTTTAGAGTTTTTTTTTCATGTGAACCCTTGCCTATTAAACTTCACACACCCTGTTCGTTTAGGTACCAATTAGAAAGAATAATGAATCCCATGAAGTAGTCAATGCTTTCAAATTTGCACAATTTGGCATTATCATTATATAAAATATGGTAACTGGTTTCAGCCCAGTGGAATATGCAGTGTAAATTTGAATATGATCACTTCATGGGGTTCTCTATTTGCAGTAATTGAGACCTGGTTGTAGAACAGATTTTTTAAACTAAGTATGAGACTTAACCTTTTTTACTATTGAGTTTCATTTCCATAAATTCAACCCTTCATTCTCATTTTATGTAGACTGCACACACACACACACACACACACACTCATTCATTCATTCATTCGATGTTGTTATATCATGGTTTGGAGCCAAGCTGGTTGAGTTGTGCCTTATTTTCATCCTAGAGTAAAATGACTCTGGGCAGAAATTAGCCCCTTGTTTGGGTGGGTAGGGTGTGTATGTGCTTTGACTATGATAACATGCACGAGAAAAGGGGTGTCTCTTCCCCCTTGCTCTCTTGCTCACTTCTTTAAACAGGAGGCCAGATTAGATCTCTGTGAAGCAGCCTTCAGAATAAAAGACTGCCATGAAGCAAGGCAGGTGATCCCAAACAAAAAGCCTTGATTGAAGTGGCCACAATGCACAGAACCACTAATGTGATTGCCAGTGCCATTTGAGAGCGCCATAACAAAAACAAGCCCAGGCCAAAGCAAAAAGTTTTGAAAATGGAATGCTTCTATGCCCATTCTCACCCCCACCGCACCACCTCTAAGTCTCTCTTTCTCAGCAAAGGCTATATTTAAAGGGTTAGAACATCCTTTAGAAATGGATTTCCTGGACTGTTTTCCTCTCTACGTAGTCCCTCTATCAAAGATAGCTTTGTCAATAACCTCTCTTCCTCTGTGTGTGTTTGGCGATCTTGCCAGATTAGCCGTGCTGCCATGGAGACATAGCATTGGCAATCCTTGTTCTCTTTCTGTAGGACCTCACTAGACCCTTGTCTCTGGCCTCAACTGCATACGGAAATAATGAGATATTCAACATAAATGTTACACTTGGAATGAGGCTGACAACCAGTTAAATGTCATAATAGTAATTAGTGTTCTCATCAATGCTTCCTGTGATTTCTTTTGAATGTTCCAATGTTGTTGGAGGGGGGAAAGGAGTCTCATTCTTCAATTCCTTGAATTCACTGTTAGCTATTGGCTGAGTGAAGCCAAATCTCGTGTTCAATTGTCATGGCTTTTTTTTTTGGCAGAATCAAATCCTGGGTACCTTTCTTTTCTACCTAAGCATTTCTTGATGCCACAGTGGGTCCTAGAAAAGGTGAACTATAAGACAGGCTGAAAGGTTGGGCTGGGAGTCAAAGCAGGAGAATGAATGTACATTGAGAAAGGGGGGAATAATGGTAAGTCAGGAAGATGAGGAGCCATATTTCATTGACAGCTGCTATCATCAATAAGTGAAAATTTACCACACAATGAAAATTTAGTAGTGGCCAAAGTGGCAAAGAAGACTCAGAAATGCCTGCTCCTTTTGTCCATAAGTACCACTGTTGCAGCTACCACTGTAGCTACAAATAGGGACAGAGATATGGATATAGTTACAGCTCTGGATCAAGCTCCACCTCCAAATATATAGCTATAGTGCTCTCTCTCTCTCTCTCTCTCTCTCTCTCTCTCTCTCTCTCTCTCTCTCTCTCTCTCTCCCTCTCTGTCTCTCTTTGTCTCTCTCTGTCTCTCTCCCCCCTCCCTCTCTCTCTCTGTCTCTGTCTCTCTCCCTCTCTTTTTCTCTCTGTGTATATATGTATATAGATAGATAGATAGATAGATAGATAGATGTGTATATACACACACATCTATAGATAGAACAATTATAGATAGCACTAAAGATATGGATATAATGATAGCTATGTATATATATGGACATGAATATAGATAAAAATAACTATAGTTAAAGCTATATGTATAGAAAAAATTAAATAGAGATATAGAGAGATATAGTTGTAGATTAGATATATGTAGGTACAGATTCAAAAATTGATACATTCTTAGGTGTAGATATAAAGACCTCATATATAAATGTAGACATGTATATATACACAGACTTGGTATAGATATAAGTAGTTATAAATGTGTACAAATGAGTATATAGAGTTATAGATTAGATATATGTGGTTGCATATACAGAAATTGATAAACTTAGACATAAATATAGAGACTTCATATAAATAATATATATTTAGTCATAGACATATGTAAATATATATACACAGAGGCATAGATAGTTATGTATGTGTGTGAATATTACATATAGTTACAACTTTATATTTGGAATTTCTATCTGAAACATAAGAGATTAATAGGTAAAGACAGTTTAGTTCAGTTCTAAATGAGTTTAGAAAGCAAATTCACAAACCTTCGGAGAACTATTCAGTCTTCACATTCCTCAAATGATGTAAAAGAATATTTCTCCCATTCAGACTTTCTGTGTGCACCAAGCTATGAATATAAATGTTATCTGCAGCAGTTGACGTCTGTGAGGCTAGCAGGTATGATGGAAAATCCCAATGCATCACAGACATCCCTCTCTCCCACTTGCACATGTAAAGACTATTCTTTGGTCTGTAGTTTTCAATGCTCTTTTGAAGAATCTGTTGTTTACTTCTCTGTCTCTAACTCAAGACTCACCTGAAATCTGTGCTCATTACCAGCCATCCCATTTCCTGATAGCACCTGCCAGGCTCTCCAGGGCCTCCGGTAGAAAGTACACTAGATAAATGCTGGAGAGGATGAGGAAAAATTGGAACATTAATGCTTTGTTGGTGGAGTTGTGAACTGATTCAACCATTCTAGAGAGCAATCTGGAACTATGCTCAAAAGGCTATAAATAAGTGCATACCCTTTGACCCAGCATACTATTTCTAGACTTGTATCCCAAAGAGACCATAGAAGTGGGAGGAAGACTCATATGTACAAAAACATTTATAGCAGCTCTTTTTGTAGTGGCAAAGAATTGAAAATTAAGGGGATGCCCATCAATTGGGGAATGGCTAAACAAGTTGTGATATATGAATGTAATGGAATACTGTTGTGCTATAAGAAACAAGGAGCAGACGGACTTCATAATGACCTGGAGAGGTTTATACAAACTGATGCTCAGTGAGAAGAGTAGAACCAGGAGAAATTTGTACATAATCACAGACACATCATATGTGTGACGACCAACTTTGATAGACTGGACTCTTCTCAGCAACACAAGGTTATAAGACAACTCCCAAGGACTTGTTACGGAGAGAGATGTCTACATTCAGAGAAAAAACTAGAAAGAACAAAATTTGAATGCAGATTGAAGCAAACTACCTGCTCTCATTCTTTTACTTGTTTGGTTTTGTTTCCTCTTTCCCATTGTTCGTTCCATCAGCTACAATCTTTCTTTACAATCTGACTAATGTCTAATGTGAAAGTATTTGCACATCCTATACTTGACTGCATGCTGCCATGGCAGGGGGAGAGGTGGGGAGGGTGGAGAGGGAGGATAGAAAATTTGAAACTCAAGGGATTGTGGAACTGAATCCTGTAAACTAAAAGTAAACAAACAAATTAATAAAGACAAAAAAAAGAAAGAACACTAGATTTGCAGTCAGAAAATCTGTGCTTGAAATTTGGAGCAAGCTGCTTTATTACTTTGAACTTCAATTTTCTCATAGATAAGAAGGGAGACTTAGACTAGATAAAACCTAAAATCACTTCTGTCTTTAAATATTAAGTTTACTTTTTTTTTCCCCTGGGAAGTTCATAGTCTGTCCACATCATTTGGGGCTGTATTTCTATATATCCTTAAAATCTGCTTATAAGTAAGTAAGTAAATAAATAAATAAATGCACACACACATATCCTTCTTCCTACATACATGTAATTTCATGTATTATATTTTGTGATTATATATACATATCACCTTATCGTCTGTGATCTAAGAACTTTTTCTAGAATCAAATTATGGAAAGTATTACTGGATTAATTTTGATTCTTCACATACTCTACAAGTATTCTTTCCCACATCTGGAACTTGAGTTGGTACTTAGCAGGGAGACTGAGAAGCAAAGTTGCAACTAGGGAAGGGCACCTTGAATCTTTTTTTTTAATTAAATTGATTTGTTTATTTACTTTTAGTTTACAAGATTCAGTTATAGAGGGGCGGCTAGGTGGCGCAGTGAATAGAGCACCGGCCCTGGAGTCAGGAGTACCTGAGTTCAAATCTGGCCTCAGACACTTGACACACAAAAAAAACTAGCCGTGTGACCTTGGGCAAGTGACTTA
>CM053593.1:327608622-327653444 GCA_028646575.1 Pseudocheirus occidentalis | reverse complement strand
ATAAAATATATGTATATATGTATATAGTTATTTCTTTACATCATGTATCCTCCCTATTCCCAACACAATGTAAGTTCCTTCAATGAAGAAATTGTTTTTCAGTTTATCTCTTTATTCCCAAGTACCTTACATACATATAGTAGTCACTTAATAAATGCTTATTGGATTGAATTGGGTTCTCCTTTGAGAGAGGATTCCTCATAGAATTTTGCCAGAACATCTCTGCTGCACTTACCACATCCTTTTCGGTATTTTAGCTATTTACATATACATCTTTTCCTCCTCATTAGACTATAAGCTCTTCTATAGTCTCTCCTATCTTTCTCTGTATCCCCAATAGTTAGTACAGAACCTTGTGCCAAATAGATGCTTAAGAAGTATTTGTTTAATTGAATTAACTGAATCATATGAGTAATGACTTAAGATCTTATTCACAAAGAATTATCATGAAAAATATTAATCCTCTTTTCTTCTGAATAGAGGAAATGGACACAGGCTGTGGTATGAACAATATGTTAACTTGAGAAATAATTTCCTGCCTTTTAGGGGAATTTAGTATTGGAATGGGTTAATGAGAGAGTTTTTACAATTTCATTTTCTAGAGATTTCATCTTATATTTTGAGAGCTAGGTACAATAGATTCTGGCTTGAAGATAGAAAGATGGATTGGAAAGTTTATTCCAACTCTCTGATTCAATATTCTTGCACATATATTTTGCCATGCAGTAGTATAGAAGAGAGAAGGTGAAATTCCTTATTCATCAATGAGCTTTTTCCTCCAGATAAGAATAATGAAGTCTGGCCAACAAACCTCATTACGGAGTGGCATAGTGGAAAGACCATTAGCTTTGAGGTCAGAGGGCCTGTACTTAAATTCCCTTTGTGATGCTTACTACTTAAGTGACCTTGGGCAAATCACTTGGCCTCATTCCATTTCCTCATCTGGAAAATGAACAGATTGGACTCAGTGGCCTCTGACGGCCTTTCTAGCTCTAAATCTATGATTCTATGATTTTCCTACAGGGAACATGAATGATTCCTTTCCTATAGAAACCCTGACTTGCACATTGCTAAGGGAAGGGGGAGCAACCACAGCACTGAATGGACAGTTGAGCAAATCAGGAAGTCATGAACCATCAGGGCCTGTGTGGAGAGATCAAGAGAGCAGGCATAAAGCACTATGAGTTATAAAGGAGGCCTTCCTAACGGAGGAAGTTACTCCCTTTCCATGCACGTCTCTCAAGAGGACATTGCTAATTTGCCGCTGGCAGAGGTACAAACAATACACTGCCTTTTGCCAATCAGGAAGAGCAAGTAAGACCTGTGCAAAAGACCAGGCAACTTCATGTGACTTAAATGGGAAGAGAAACAATGTTTTACACTTTTTTTTCCTTGCAAAAAGTTCATCACAACCTCTTGAGAGATTGAGGATAGGAAAAGAGGAAAGAACTGAGGGACTGTTGTCAATGGCAGGTCTTTGTTCCCAGAAGAGAGATAAAAAGGGGGATTTCCTAATGTTCTCTTTTGGGGCCAAGGGCCTTAGGCAGCATCTACACAAGTGATTCTCAATCTTTTTTAAACCTATGACACCCAAGCTTTATTTCTTTTGTTTCATAATCCTTATAACAGTGAAGGATTGTCATATAGTCACTAAAATACATTAAAGTGAGATGAAAACAATTGATTTACAACTCTATTTATTTATTTCATGATGCTCTGGAATTATTGCCAAACTCAAGTTAGGGAATTATCTACATGATTACATACAATTGGATTAAAATGAAAAAACTCAGCAAATATATGTGTGTGTGTATATCTACAAGAACATGTATCAGATAGTTTTTCAAACCTATAGAGTTTAATTGAAGTTTTCATGAGAATCTTCAGCCTAGAGCTGGATTGAACTTTAAAGGTCATATACTCCAAATTCTCCATTTTATGGGAGAGAAAACTGAGCATATGAGACATTAAGTAATTTGTTCAAGGTCATTGCAGTAGTGATAAAGGTAGCATTCACACCTGCGTCTTCTGATTCAAAGTGTTGTCCTTGCTTTGCAGTAGCCTGCTGTCCCACTTGTTCTTGGCTTTATATAGATACTGCATTATTGAAAAAGGCTAGCAAGTACAATTGAGTCAGCCTAGCAGTGAGCATTTGTACTAAGCTCCTGAAGAACAAAAGGTTCCCATGTTTTAAGAAAGATTTGGAGACCCAGTTTTTAACTGAGGTGTACTATAGAGCTAATCAGGTCATTCCCTATCTCTGCCCACTCTAAGGTATTATAGGTGATAAGTATTAATTAGTTGATTTTTGAAGTTCTTTGCAGGAAAGACCCTAGGTAAGTAGAATATGAAATTAATTAGTTAACACCAAAAAATGTGGCTACAGCCAATATGTTTGATGTTACTACCAAATGTTGAAACTGAAGATGGGGGAGAGAGAATAAAATTAGATGTAAGATTCTGCCTGATCTACTTCTGTAGCTGACTAGATAGTAGGAATGCAGATTCAAATAAACTGGATGGATCTTTAGTCAATGACATGCTACGTATCTTCCATTTTCAAGGTGAGATTGCTTACCACAGCAGTAATTTGAAGAGTCATGAATTGATTACAGTGTGGTTGAACATAATAAGTACTTGCAGTTTATAGAATACAAAAATTCTACCATTCTCCATTCTCGTATACGTGACCCATCCTTCCCACTTACATAGCTACCACACTAGTTCAGGTGGTGACTCTACTTTTCTTTCTCTACCATGATCCCATTCAAGTAATTTCTTGGTCTTTCTACTTTCTACTTTCTGGTTGAAGACATACAAAGTAGGAAGGCAACATTACCTCAAAAAGTGTTCACAAAAAGTGCTACCACTGATCTAAGAGATGAGAAAAGATTAGGAGCAGATTCTACTTTCTTAGTGTCTGTGGGCACATAATGGAGCATCTTTGTGAACTTTCTTTGCCTCTTGAACAAATGAGTACACCCAATTCTCAGGTATTCACAAGTATCAAAGTATTATGATAAGTAAAGAAATAATCAATTCTCCAGGGTGCTTTACATTGTAGGGAATGGACATCTTATAAACAGGCCATAGAATTAAAGATTATGGACACCAATGGGATCAGTTCAGCTAACTGCTTGAGTTAGTGTTGGGCAGGTTGAGTTTGGCCAATCAGAAAAAACAAAACAAGCAAGTGGCCAGAAGTCTGAGCTATGATCCTAGGCCTGTTACAGATCCATTCCTCTTACAACTGGTAAGCATGATTCTCTCGTTAAACTGGACATTTTCCACTTACAAAATGAAGGTAATAGTATTAGCCTTCTAGCAAATGGTGGCATCACCAGTGTCACATTGGAAGCCACTGAACTCTGTTTGGCTTTATTGACCAAAGAGGTGCTTAGTGTTAGTCAATCAACAAACATTTATTAAGTGCCTTCTAGGTTCTAGGCACTATGCTAAGCTCTCATGTCATGAGTTCCGGTAAGCAAAAAATTGCATTTTTTTTCACCCAGACATGTGATTTCATATTGACATCTCTCAATGAGACCACTTCCTCTATCAAATCAACTTGGCATATACTTGGTAACATGGAATCTCAAAAATTTTTTTGCCGTACACAGAGTTTAAGTGACTTGTATATGGTCACAGTGTCAGACTGTGCTAACACTAGGACTTGAATCCAGGACTTTCTACGTTCCTGACTCTGAGACCAGCTCTCTCTCTCTTCTACATCATGGGTTTCAGTTTGAATTTTTCTGATGGATGGGAATTGGCATGAGATCTCTTCCTCCTCTCGAGCTGAGAAAGAGATGGTTTGAACTGAGAATGCATAGGTTAAACACTAAAAACCTGCCAACAACCATGAGGCTCCATGATTGGCTCCTAGGAAACATTTGGAAAAGACACATTTGGCTGTTTGCTAATGGCAAAATAAACATTCTCTAAGCCTCTGCAATGGAGAAGTATCTCTTCATTTCTTGGGTTCCCATTGGATATTGAGGCTGCTTAGATTTTTATCTCCGTCATTTAAATGTGTTTCAAGTTTAAAATATATGTGTGTATTTGTTAGACATATAGATGTATATAAAATACATAGGATATATAAAATTGTATATATATAAATATTATACATACATACATATATATGAGAGAATATATAGAATTAAAAAGCTTAGAACTAGAAGGGAACATAGAAACTGATCGAGTCTTTAGAACAGTCATCTATTGTTATTTTCATTTTATGAATGAGGGGAAAATGGTTGTAACATATTTAATCTATATTTTCAACATCCACAAGTATGAGTTGGATTATAATTTTCTCGCAGTTCCTCTAACCTGCAGTGAATAATCTACCTCATATATCAAAATCTGGAGGTAGGAAACTTGAATTCAAATCCCATCTTAGATAATCGTTAGTTGGATGACTATGAGCAAGTCACTAAACCTACTTAGGCTTCAGTTTTCTCATCTTTAAAATGAAAGGTTTGTATTTGAAGGCTTCCATGTTCTCTTACAAGTCTAGTCTATGTGTCTAAATCCATGATCTTATGAACATAAGGATGGGCAGCTAGGGGTCAGTGGATAGAATATCTGGCCTGGAATTGGGAAGGCTCATCTTCTTGAGTTCAAATCCAGACATTTACTATCTATGTGACCCTGGTCAAGTCTCTTAACCCTGTTTGCCTAGGTTTCTTCATCTATAAAATGAGTTGGAGAAGTAAATTGGCAAACCATTCCAGTATCTTTGCCAAGAAAATTCCAAATGGAATCATGAAGAATCAGATATTACCAAAAAATGATTGAACACAAGACCCACAGTCCTTTGAATAGCACCCCTTCCCTATACCCCATTGGTCTTGCTTCCAGTCTAGCTCTCGTAGAATGTCATGGCATCTCCTCCCTGATGTCATGATCCTCTTCAAGAAGAGAGGGCAAACAAGCAACATCATAGCCATCATCCAGGAAAGTAATCACTATATACATTCTACTGGCAACTCTCTCCTGCATATCCTGAAGACTCCACCTCTTCATCATTCACAGATACCGAAGACCTAGAAAAGAAGGCTTTCATATCAATGTCCTTGGTGCTGTCCAGTGATTCAATATGGCTCTGCCTGTAGAAATGATACGAAAGATGCCATTACTATCTGCTTTGCTTCCACATAGTATGGACCATGGGACTTTTCCATTCGATTTTTAGCTAAGATCTCCTCTGTGAATATGAGACCTTTGAGAGCAAGGTCTGTCTCCAATTTTCTATTTGCATCCCAGAACTTAGAGCACAGTACTTTGCATATAGTAAGTGGTAAGTAAATACTTATTCATCCATTCATTCCTATTGTTTCCAGTATGGACAAATAGGTCGACAGCACAGGGTTAAGACCATTTGTGCAGCAGCTTGCTGTCTGGGTCATACCCCCAGCCCCCTCCAAAGTCAGGATATGCAGCAGGGAAAGAAGCCAAGTTGAGTCAGCAGAAAAGAGGGATGAGCCAGCAGCAGCCTTCATCCCAGGTTCATTTTGGCCATCTGTGGCAATGTCATCATCAGTGTCCTGTGCTGGCAGATCCCAGTGCACTGGATTGGAGGTCACAGGGTACAGCAACACTTCCCAGAACATAGTCTCACTCAGCAGCTACACATTGGAGGGAGGTTCCCCTGACCTGTGATCACTAAGATAACTGGAACATCCAAAGCCATGGCAGGAAAAGCTAGCTTTACCCATTTGAATAAAACATGCACTGAAACATTTTGAAAACTTATCCAATGAAGAACATTTTTAGCCAAGCTCCAGGGGGTTGAAGAGCTGGCTTGCATTAAGCCATAGAGAGGTGCCTTCCATTGGTTCTCACAGTGGGGGAGAAGGTCAGACTATGGGGGGGGGAAAGGCATGTGTTGTAAATTTTGAGGATGAAATGGGTTTCAGTTTGAATTTTTCTGATGGATGGGATTTGGCATGAGATCTCTTCCTCCTCTCCTCTTGAGCTGAGAAAGAGATGGTTTGAACTGAGAATGCATAGGTTAAACACTAAAAACCTGGCAACAACCATGAGGCTCCATGATTGGCTGAGAGTGAAACTGTCTTTACAGAATGGGCAAATTCACATTTTTCCAAGAATACAAATGAGCCAGTCCCAAATCAAGGGGAGGTGATCTGATAAGAGTTTTCTCTTTATTGGATTTACTAAGGAAGGAAGAAGATGCTTTGAGGTCCCTGAGGGAAACTACACAGGCTCAGGATTCATCCCAAAACCTTAGATAGTTTAAGATAAAATTACCTAGTCTATAATGACTATTGTCTTTTCTCTGTGTTCTTGTATATTACTAAGCTGAACACTGAAAATGGCACTATAGAACAAAAACGTAGAGGTTAAAAAGAAATCTTTGTTAGATAATATTTAAATTCTTTTATATATGTAACCATACAACACACTTGGGATTGTATTTAACCACTTGTAAATAAATGCAAACGTGTTGAATATATCTAGTATCAAATTTAAATATTGCTGGCCCATATTGATGGTTGTGCATGTGTGTGTATACACACATACATATATATATATACAAATATACATCTACATATGTATGCACATGTATTATGTGTGTGTACATTTGCAGAGAAAGTACTGACCTGTGTTTGTAGAAAAAGACTTCTCATCTAGGAGTACTCAATACCAAACAATGAAATCACAGGTCTAGCCCCTGGCCACATAGCTATATAAATACGTATGTCTACATGTATGTATACATATATGATACACACTTGCAAGTGTATACTGCAGTCTACTTGTTTTGTCTTAAGTTCTGCCTTAAATCTTTAAAATATCCCTTTTTACATTTTTATCTAATGGGTGAATGTTGAATTTGCAAGATTCTCATGTTCCAAAAAACCCCATATAACTCTGAATTTTAATATATTCTCACAAAGCTCTACCAATCTTCTTAATCTATATTATCAATAAAATATCTAGTCACTTGTTTATGCTTTCTTTTTTGAGCTTGTTTGTTTCTGGTTTTTGCTTGAACTTTATTCTAGTTTCTTTATCTGATTTATTTTATTTTATTTTTTAAATTTTCTCTAAGACTTTATGAGGTCATTCTTCTTTTAGTGCCAACCCTTAAACTCAAATCACTCGGGCTGTCATTCATTGGCCAACGATAGGTCCCAGGCCAAGCCCCAGCTGGTCATCATTTGGACCCTGATTAGCTCAGAGTGAATGTAAATAACACTTGTTTCCCCTGCAGTGGTTCTCAACCTGTGGGTCGAGACCCTTTTTGAACAACCCTTTCACAGGGGTGGCAGAGGTCACCTAAGACCATTGGAAAAGACATATTTCCAATGGTCTTAGGAACCAAGACCCTGCTCCTCTATCTGTCTCCAGGCGAGTTGGCCCACATGCAGACACACCCACATACAAGTATTAAAGGATCACGGCATTAGGAAGGTTGAGAACCACTGCTTAGGGTCTTCTTTTCCCAGATTGATTTTATTTTTTGACTAGGTAAAAATGGTCATTCTCTGCCTCATTTTTGCCCTAGCCTTAATCACCAAATATGCTTTGCCTCAGTCAAATTGAAACCTGGAAAAGACTTTATCTTAAAAAGACCAAGGTTGCCCACTGTATCCAGAGGTCATCTCTAGTTGTCCTGATTTATGTCTTGTACTTGACCCAGATGGCTCTGGAAGAGAAAATGAGGTTTGTAACTTGGCAAAGCCCTCCTTCCCTTAAATTGAATTTATCTGTCAGTGGTAGCATCACCCTTCTGATCCCAATGTCCTCTTTGAGAATGAAGGACAAAAACAACAACAAAAATACCCAGCATGCTCTTAATCAATGCTTGTTGAATGATTGGAGCCAGGAAGGGTGGAAACCAAAAATAATGGAAGCAGGTAATAATTATGGATCACTCCTAATGGATCTTTGAGGTCAAAGACCAAACCTAGCTTGGAAACCATGAAGATCAAGGGATATGGTACCTCAGACCACAAAGCAGAATAAAGTGAGAAAATATCTCTGAGAAGGAGATGATTTCCTGGGATAATGAAGTTTTCAACAGGGCTTAAGACCTAAAGTAGTTCTAGATGTAGGAAAGTGATAGCCCTAGCATGCCCCACCTCCCCATCTAGTTAGATTACATCTGGCAATGAACTCAGTTCTTGTTACCACAATTTAGTAAGGCCATATAGTCTAGAGCAGGGGTTAGGGTTCACTTTGACCAGAATAGCCAGGGGGATTTAAGATCATGCCATGCAAGGAATGATGCAGAAACTGGTAATGTGTAGCAAAAACTTAGAAAAATGGTGGCAGTTTTTGAAGTATTTCATGAAAAAAAATAATTAGATGTCTTCTGCTTGTCCCATAGGGGAGAATTAGGAGCAAAGGACAGAACTTTCAGAAAGCTTTTGGAGCCTAACTGTTATTTTGATGTGTAATGTGATCTGCCCTTGAAAACTTCAAGTGAGGGAGATCTCACTTGAAATCTTCAAGGGCAGATCAGACGACCACGTGGGCATGTTGTAGAAGGGTTTCTCAATAAGTTGTGAGTTGGACTAGATAGCTCCCAAGGGGTTCAGGTTCTGCAAAGTCACTTAACCTGTGAGAACTTCAGTTTTCTCATTTATAAAATGGAAAGAATAATTATGGCACTACCTACCCTCACAAAGTTATAAGGATCAAATGAAGGAATCTATGTGAGTTTACTTTGGGATAGGAAAGTTCTACAGTAATATTAGTTAATATTATTAAAGGCAATAGTCCATGATGCTAGTTATTTTATAAGATTGCTATCCAAGTTCTGTGATATGCAGGGCATCCCAAAAGTCTTAGTGAAGTTAAACTTACCTGATCCCCTTTTTCCGGATTACTGTCTTTCCTCACAGACATCTATTAAGCTTTATTGGAGGATCAGACTGCACCATGACTTGAGACATATTGTATATGAAAATTCTTTAAGGTCATAGAAGATAAGTTTTAATAATTTTGGTTTCCTAGGTTTTAATAATTACATTTTTGTGCATTGGTTACCAAGTAGAGACAGAAAGGTTGTGGTTATATAAGGCATTGGAGTCTCTTTTCCTACTGAGTTGTTTTTGGCATAACGTAGTTGAGTTTATCATGGACACCTTTAAAGGAGGTTGTTTTGCTGAAATAACCAGAGGACCTCATTATAAAACTATTTCTGTGACAGAAGGATCCTATGTCATGGTTCTTGAAAATTAAAAAAAAAAGTGGCCAAGAAAAAAGGAAGCAGGTAATTATGGATCACTTCTAATGGATCCTTGAGGTCAGAGACTAAAATTAACCTGCAGACAGTGAAGATCAAGGGATATAGTACCTCAGAATTTAGGGTTACTAAACAGTGCCATTTACCATTCAAACAGCTCGAGAACTATATTCTTCTCCTCCTTTTCTTCCTCCTTTTCCTTCTTTTCCTCCTCCTTATCTACATCATCATCACATTTATATAATCCTCTAAGATTTGCAAAGTTCGCTCCTCACATCTCTTGTATGTATGTGTGTATATATATATATATGTGTATATACATATATATATATATATATATATATATATATATATATATCTGCATTTGGGCTTCACAACAACCCTATGAGGCATCTGTTATTATTATCTTCATTTTACAAAGAAGGAAACTAAAACTGAGAGGGGTTGTGACTTGCCCAGGACCAAATAGCTATTAAAAATCCGAGAAAGTAATTGAAAACTTACGTCTTCCTGACTCCAAGTCTTTCATGAAACTCTCCTTGAAATGATCTTCAGACTTTAAAATGACTGTTTTTCTCTTATACTCTTCTCCTACTGGGGAGGGGATTGGGAAAGCTTGGACTATAGTTATTTGTGTATAAATCCTCTCTGTCTCTTACTAAATTGCTTTTATCAAGCACCTACTATATACCAGGCCCTATACTAAGTTCTAAAGATACAAAGAAAAAAGTGAAACCATCTCTTCCCTAAGAGTTTACATTCTAATGAAAGTCTCTCTCTCTCTCTGTCTCTGTCTGTCTCTGTCTCTGTCTCTGTCTCTCCCTCTCTCTCTCTCTCTCTCTCTCTCTCTCTCTCTCTGTATGTACATATACACTGTATGTATTCAACCATGTATATGTGAGTATACCCACAAAATGAATACAAAATGGATTGGAGAGATAGGGCAACTAGAAGCTTGGGGATTGGGAAAAGTGACTTGTAGAAGGTGGCATTTTATCTCAGTTTTGATGGAAAGCAGAGATTCCAAGAGATATAAGTGAGGAGGGAAAATGTTCCATCTATGGGGAAAAGCTAGGATGAAGACAAAGAGTTATGTAGGGACCATACCTTATTTACTCTTTGCACTTACCCAAGTGTCTAGCATATGTAATAGGCACTTGATTCTGCACTGGACATTTATAAATACTCATTGAATTGACTTTTCAAGGAAAATAACATTCAATCCATTAATAAAAACCATTTATTAATATCTGTCTCCCCCCCAAAAAGTGGACCACTGCTTTAAGGTGAGAACAGGCTCAAGAATTAAGAGGAATTACTCTGAAAACTGATCTTGCCATTTACCAAATAATAAAGTTTATCCCTTCACAGCAAAGCTGGAAAGCACAATGTTGCCAAATGAAGATTTAATCAGTTCAGTTCTTGCTGGGTTTTTTGGAAACCCCCTCAAAGGCCTAATGCTCTATTTTCATCCTACTACCTTCTTTCAACTGGTTCTGCCCTGTTGAGTATACATTGGGATCATGAAGTTTCAAACTAATTGTGACTCATACAGACAGGAAAACAGATGTGCGTTGCTTTGCTTTCTTTTTCTTAATCTTTCTATTTTAAAAAATTTATATATTTGCCTTTGGTTTACAATATTCAGTTCTACAGTTCCTTGAGTTTCAGATTTTCTCCCCCTCTTTCTTCTTCACTCTCCCAAGGTGGCATGTGATCAAATACAAATACTTCACATTAAGCATTAGTCAACTTGAAAGGAAGGACAATAACCAATGGAGTGAACAATGAGAAAGAAGGGACAGAACAAAACAAAACACAAAAGAGAGAGAGCAAGTAATTTGCTTCTATCTACATTCAGGCTCTGTAGTTCTTTCTCTGGATATGGACCTTTGCTTTTCTTGGGGGAGTAGAAACTCAAAAGAAGATACCAAATAAAGCAAGATAAAACCTAGAGCTCTCAGATAAGAGTGTGCACAGAGATAAGGAACCATATAAATGACAAAGTATCACAAATGGACTTCTTAAAGATGTTGTATTCTTCATGAACAGATCTCTGCATTGAGACCATCATTTGTTTTAATAAACCTCATATTTGGAGTGAGTTTTTGCATTTACAGAGCATTATCACATATTTCTCTTTTTATCATAATAATCTTTTGAAATAGAAACAGTAAATAGTTTTCTTTTTCTCTCTTTCTGTCTTATTTATAGATGGAGAAAAAACTGAAAGAGGCTTAGAAACTCTTCTAAGTTCACAATTGTTAGTTTGTAGTAGAGCTGGGGCACCAGATTTCTTGACCTAGTCTTTCAGCTAACCTGTACTAACTTCACTGGGACTGTCCTGTTTCAGAGTCAAGTAGGCTGACCAATATCAGGGACAATGTAAGGCCCTGAAGACTCCACAGTGCAGGAGTAGAGAAGTTCAAAGGAATAAATTGAAGGACAACTATGAAAACAGAAGTTAAAGGGCTTTATTAGTACTCCTACCTACCACTGCACGTGAGAGCTAGTGCTACAAATACAGAAAGTCAAACTTTGTAGTCACACATTTCATTTAATTATGGGAGATACCTGTTCTCCACCCCACCTCTAACTTTGTTAGATAAGAAAATGAAAAAGGGTTGAAATAGTTGCCACTACACAAATCTGTCTCATTGTATTTCCTTCTTTCCTTCCTTCCTTCCTTCCTTCCTTCCTTCCTTCCTTCCTTCCTTTCTTTTTCTTCCTTCCTTTTTTCTTTTTTGGCATGTTCAGTGATATGAAGAAAAATATATAAATTTGACTACAGTCTAATTCTAATCTGTAAAATGGTGATACCTCTCAGGATTTGTGGAGGAAATTTCTAATACAATAATTATGAAATGTTTTATGCATCTGAAGTGTCAATTCCTGGCAACTGTAGTAGGTAATAATTGAGGCTGATATAAAGAAATATCTATTCCAAGAGGATAGTTCAAAATGGTTATTACACATCATCTATCTTACTTATGGATAGAACAATTTATGAAAAAACAAGAGACAGAGCAGTGTGAGATGTAAAATGGATCATTTCAATTAAATTAAAATGTTTCATACAAATAAAGTCAATGTATCAACTTAGAAGGAAAGCAGAAAATTGAAAAAACCCCCACCAATATGGAACATATTTGCATGATTGAATTTTAATTAATTAAAGTTAAAGGGGTAGAAGATGGAGGACAAAAAGGGCATACTGTAGTGGGAAATTCAGACAAATGTCCCAGGCTACATGTTTTGAGATCTTCTATTGAGGAAGATTCATGGAGAAGAAAAGAGGTAGATCTGCTATCTGACATACACACATATGTTATATGTATACATGTAAATATACACATAGTATATATACATATATATTCATTCATTAATGAGGGATATATATCATATATATATGTGTGTGTATATTATATATCTCCCATGCCTCAGCCTTGCTGAAGCCATTCTTCTGTCTACAAAAATCCAAACCTTTTCCCACATCTCTACTTGGGCCAGGATTAATCACAAAATGAGGTCTAGAAGCTACCAATTTTTCTTTTATGTAATGAGGGTGGGGCGGGATAAAATGATAACATAAAAAGGAGATTGAGCAATGGGGGAAAGTTTGGACAGGAAGAAGCTAGACCTCATAATGATGGATGCAGAGGCAGAATCATCTCCTCTCTTAAATACTTCCCCTCACAGGAAAGTAGGAGAAAGAAAAGCTTAAAGGAATTGGATACTCAGTGGGAGCTACTCCTCCCCCACCTTCATGTGGAGGTGGTGAGGAAAGGAAAAGGTCTAGGTTTGCATTATCTCACCAAGTGCCACTCTAAGCTTTCAGAAGTCTTTGGCATCTCATCAGTCTGATCACTTTTCCCTAAAGGAGCAAACCAGCAAAGTCTTAGGAGAAAACAAAGGACTAGACATCAAAGGGTCAGACACCCCAACTCTTCAATATGGCCCCATCATGGAAAACCAATTGTCCTTTTCTAAATTCTCTCTGGGAATTCTGAAAAACACAATCCCAGAAATCTAAGTCTAAACTCATTATCAGCTGCTGAACTCAAATGATCTTAGCACCATCTATTTATCTACAATTATCATACTAATTAAAATGAGACTTCCCTGTTCAATAAAGAAGGAAAATAGGATCATGGGATCACAAATGTCTAGATGGTGGAGGTCTTATTTGTTAGTAGTTAAACTAGAGTTCTTATATCTCCATGAAGTGAAGATGAACTCAAGCATGCCTCTGAAATTACCCATCATGCTTTCTTTCTCATTAGTGATCAAGCTATTATTATCAATTCTCATGGAAAGCATTCAAATGCAGTTGGGTTCTCTTATGGGACCAGAATTATAGAACAAAGAAAGATTATAAAATTCTTGTTTGATGACATAATTGAATTTTGGAAGCAAGTCTTATTCAGATGGACCTCTTGAGAATCAGACATCAAAAATGAATAATAACCTTAAGTATGACTTTTTACTCTCTAAAAAAATCTTCATTTTTCTTCTTTTCTGATTCTCAGAGAAAATAATTTCTGTAAAGTCAAAGCTAAACTATTCATTTTGGTCATTTTTTCTTGTTGTTGTTTTTAATCATTATGACTGCAAAGGATGTGTGTCCTCTTAAGTATTTCCTGGTATACTATTTAAAAAAGAGAGAGAGGTTAAACCAGTGGGAAAGTGGATGGGAAAGCACCTAACTATAACTAAATGTGATGGGATAGCTATGGGATTAGAACGCTGAGGAATCAGAGTCCTCCATGCTTGAGTCCTGATGAGGGCAGTCTGCCCTGTGAAAGGCTTAGACCCTAAGTCCCTTCAAGAGCCAAACACCAAGAGTTCTATGGGTAAATGGTTTTGCAGATTTCAACATTATTCCACCAGAGAATGGGCCCTAAGTTCTGTTTAATTCAATAAATGTCATGTCTACTACAAGCAAGGTACTGTTCTAACTACAAAAATAATAACAATTCCTGACCTCAAGATCTTACTTTGTAAAGAGAAGATATAACATGAGTACAAATAATACAAATAAAATTGAAGAGGAAAATTACATGAACAACTGGAGAGATCAGAAAAAAAGTGTCATAGAGAAGGTATGACCTAAGCTGTGAATTGAAATTAAAGACAAGTTGTACATAATGGATTTGCAATTTTATGGGTAATTAGGGTTTTTTTATTATACTATGTTATAGAAATACTTATTTTATTCCATAAATTAAACATAAAATTAATTAATTAAAGTCCAAATTATAAAGATGAGAAGAGTGCATTCTGGAAAAGAGTGGTAGAGAACAGAGGGATATTTGTACAAACCTATAGAGTCAGAAAATGAGATACTGGGTTTAGAGAACAAATGGTAGCTCAACTTTCTAACTTGTACAAAGACATACAAGAAATATGCCTCTCCTATGTGTTTGTTTTGAAACTTCTCCCTGTCTCACCTAGGCTGGAAGTGCAGAGGCTACTCATGGGATTGATCCCACCTCTGATTGGCATATATTTTAGAGATGAGCAATCCCCCAAACTGGAAGGCAACTGTGCCTTTAGAGGTGCATTCTCCCTTACTGCTAGATCAAACTGCCAACTAAGAGGAGACCAGGGAGACTATTAAAGTATTAAATATGTGTGGATCTTCTGTACAGTGGTAGGGGGGCTATGGAAATGGTACATTGTATATGCTGCCCAATTTGGTCAATCTGTTATTGAAATGTTTTCTCTCTCTCTTTTTCAAAAGAATGGTTATGGAGAAGGGGTAGGTATTTGTTTAGAAATTCAGGTGAGAAGGGAGAAGGAAAAAAAGCATTTATTAAGCACCTACTATGTGTAAGGCACTGTGCTGAGGACTGTTAAATATTATCTCATTTGATCCTCACAACAACCCTGTGAGTTTGGTGTTATTATCCCCATTTTGCTGTTGAGAAAACTGAAATGAGCAGAGGTTGTGTCACAAAAACCAGAGGTATTCAAGGCTGCACTTGAACTCAAGTCTTCTTGATTCCAGAACCAGTGCTTTATCTACCCAGATGCAAAATATGTGCTCTCTCTCTCTCTCTCTCTCTCTCTCTCTCTCTCTGTCTCTCTCTCTGTCTCTCTCTGTCTCTCTGTCTCTCTGTCTCTCTCTCTGTCTCTCTCTCTGTCTCTCTCTGTCTCTCTGTCTCTGTCTCTCTCTCATTGTTTCTGTCTCTCTCTGTCTCTGTCTCTCTCTGTCTCTCTCTCTGTCTCTGTCTCTCTCTTTTTCTCTCTCCCCCCTCATCTATCATCATTATCCATTTCTCTTATCTCTCATTATTATTATCTATCTATGTATCTATCTATATATCATTTGTCACCATCACCATCATCATCATCATTATCATCATCATCATCATCATCATCGTCATTAACTGTCTATCATCTATCATCATCATTATCTACCTATCATTATCTATTTATCTGTCTATCTATATATCATCTATCACCATCATCATCATCATGATTACCTCTCTATCTATGTATCTGTCTATCTAGGTATCTGTCACCATCATCATCCCCTGTCTGTCTGTCTGTCTGTCTATCTATCTATCTATCTATCTATCTATCTGTCTGTCTGTCTGTCTATCTCTGGTACAGAAGAGTAAAAAGCAATGTGACCTGATTTTTCAAGTAATTTCCTACAAAAGGCTTTCCTTTCCTGGGAAACTATTGCTCTATGTATATTTCTTCTATCCACATTGTCAGTCATCCCATCAATAAGCATTTATTAGGCACTTACTGTGTGCTAGGCACAGTACAAAGTCCTGGGTATACGAAGAAAAATAAATAGTCACTGCTCACAAAAAGCTTACATTCTAATGAGCCCAGTATGGACACAATATTTGACAGAGGCACTGACTGAGAAAAAGGCTTTCTTCCTACAGTCAGAGCATTGTTCTTAGACAGCTTGGTGTGTATGAGGTCAAGGGACCTGAAGGGAAGTACAGGCTGATGGTTTGATCCAATCCTGCCTGACCTGGTGATGAGAGAAAGGAACCTCAGAAGACCAGAATCCCTGAGAACTTGGTTTTTGTTTTGGGGGGTTTTGTCTGCTTTGGAGGGAGCATAACCTACTAGACACCATTCATCTGATGTTGAAAGTGCTGGCTCAGGCAGTGTGGCTCTGTTTTCTGAAAGCTGGTATAATAATGGATGAACTGTTGATGAATACTAATGGCATGCCCTGTATGTTTACACAGTTGGCTGAGTTGTGCCTGCTGAATGGCAAAATCTACCTCCATGGAAATTACCTGTCTTCTGTAATCAAAGCACCAGAGACTGTGTGAGGCTGCAGAGTTGGCTCCAGGTCCCATTTCAGCAACACAAAAGATGACTCATGGCCCCAGTTATGTGCACGGGTGTAGGATGCTCCAGGTGCTCCAAGTATCCATTCTGAGAACCCAAGGACAACCCTCTCAGATCCCTGTAGAAATAAAAGGAAAAAGAAAGAGAAAATGGAGGGAGGGAGGAAGGAAGTAAGGAAAGAAAGAAGGGAGGGAGGAAGGAAGGAAGGAAGGAAGGAAGAAAGGAAGGGAGAGAGGGAGGGAGGGAAGGGAGGGAGGAAGAAAGAGAGAGAGAATGAGAATGAGAATGACCTGGCATAGTACAGGGAAAAAAGGGCTAGGGCTCAGCATCAGGGGACTTGGATTCAAATCCCAACACTCCCAATCTTTCTGTGAATTTGGATAAGTCACAACCTCTGAATTAATAGAAAACTGGGTTCTGGTTTCCTATTCTGTAAAATGAAGGGCTTGGATTAGATGACCTACAAGATCCTTTCTAGGTCCAAATCTATAATCCTGAAAAAAAGAAAAACAAGGCCAACTATTTGCATGCAAATTTGAAAACTGGAGCTTCTCCTTCTGGGCCTGACTTCAAAAGCACAAGGTCTGAACTTGAGCTTGCATCTTTACTTGTGATGGTTAGATCACCAGTAAAATAGGCTCATTTATGAAAAGGAAGGGAGAAGCCCCTCCGTTTTGATTTTCACCTCCTCAAAGTTGTTCTAGATCACCACAGAGAAGCAGCTAATCTCATCCTGGAGCAAGTGTATTCACTTTTTCACCTTCATATCTGGATTAGGTCAAACTTCAGGAAAAGAACCTGGTTTCCAGGGCATCTTTTGTACAGTGACAGTCACTACCAAAGTATTTCTGACTGTGTTTTTCTGCCCTTCCCAATCCAAACAAGCGCTCGTGCCCAGGACTGTTCCCAAGTCTCCCCTCCCTTGCTTCTTCCTGCACCTCAGGCTCCTTGGAGGGCCTGGCAGCTTAGTCATCCCTGTGAGGTTGAACTCTATAAAGATAGACACATAGACCCAAACACCTGGTCCCTTCAACTTGCCTGTTCAAGTGAATGTGTGACTGGGTGACTGTGTACGTGCAGTTATGACTGTAGAGAAGGGGGTGGGAGGCACCATGTTGATTGAGCCTGGAATAATCCCATTTGGTGCCCAACTTTTAAACATTCTAAATGTGCACTTATACATGAGCAGGAGTGTAGAACCTTTGGCCTCAAGGCCACAAGTGGCCCTCTAGGCCCTTAAGTGCAGCCCTTTGACTGAATCCTTCAGTGAAGTTTGGATTCAGTCAAGTTTAGATTCAGTCAGAAGGCCATGCTTGAGGACCTAGAGGACCACACAGGGCTTCAAGGACACAGGTTCTCTACCTCTGTGTATGAGTATAGATATATTCAATATAATACATAACATATAATCTGTACATAGTAATGTAATTTCAATAATAATAATATTATACTGCCTTACATGTATGTGGTAGTTTATACTTTTAATAATACTTTGGGGTAAGGGAAGAAAAAGAAGGAAAAAATTTACATTTTATATATTTACAAAGAATAGCAAGATTTATGTAATAGATTTGCAGTTTTGTGTGCAATCATCTTTTTTCATTATGCTGTGTTATGGAAGTGTTTGTTTTATTCCATAAATTAGAAATAAAATAAAGAAAAATTTTAAAAATTTGGATATATTATCTCATTATATATGTATTAGTTTATCCTTCATACACAAAGTCAGCACTGTTGACTTGCTGCCAATAAGACCCACATAGGATGATAGATATGGAAGAGACCTTCAAAATGAGTCTAACCCCTTAATTTTATGCATTTATCAGCAAGTATTTGTCATATTTCTCCTAAGTGCCAGGCTCTGATGCTGGAAAAAAAAAACCAAACCAACAGTTCTTCACTCAAGGACTTTATTGTTCTCATAGCAGAAGACAGTACACATATAAATACACATAGTTTTACATACAACATATTCAAAAAAAAGTAAAAGGTAATGGGGTGAAGGGAGGCGGAGGCATTAACAGACAGAAGGTGTGAGGAAAAGCTTCATTTAAGAAGGAACTGATACCAGGAGAGATGAAGATTAACCAAAAGGTTACATAAGTGCATCAGACCGAGGGTTAAATATAAGAATAATAGCTATAATACTAATGGCTAGCATTTATATAGCATACACATAAAATGTATACATATAGCATATATAAATGCACATGCTAAATACACACATACAGTATATTGCTTCTGTTTATCATAGACCTCATGCTTTTTAAAAATTATTGATGTTCAATGGCAAGGCAAAACTCAGGAAAGTTGGCAATGGCTTGGGATGTGGTGGATGACCTTGGCGTCTTCAATGTCCGACCAAGCTCTTAGCTCTCCACGGTGCCAGCTTCAGCCGCCTTCGTTGCTGTTGGAACAAATTGTTCTCATCTCCCTTTTCCACTAGAGAAGACTTGACATTCTTGGGGTAGACATTCCACTAACTCATTGACAGGTTTGAGGCTTGTTGATTACGCTCAACCTGGCTTAGCCCCTCTGCAGAGACGGTTTGCTGGGGTGTGCCCACTGTGCGTGCTACAGCTTCTTGGAGTGACAGGTGAGAGTACAGTGCCAGGTGGCTACCAAAAGGGGGATGAGCAAACTTGAAGAGGGCTTGGCAAGCTCCCACACCTGTGGCATAGTTCTCCCTCGAAAGCCACACACTCCCATACAGTATGTATGCATAGAACTTATAAATATATATACTCTGCATGTGTTGTATCAATACTATGTACCAGTACTAACCACTTTACAAAATTTTTCTCATTCAATCCTCACAAAAACCCTGTGAGGTAAGTGTTATTAGCATTATACTCATTTTACAGTTGAGGAAACAGAAGCAAACAGACATTTAGTGACTTACCCAAGGTTATAGACCTTTTCAGTGGGTAAGGATGGATTTGAACTCAAGTCCAACTCCAGACCTAGTATTCTATCCACTGCACTGCCTGACTCTGAGACTGAAAATAGTGGCACATACCTGCAGTCCCTGTTGCCAGAGGAAGTTGAGATGGGCAGATCTCTTCAGCTCAGGAGTTCTTAGATGCAGTGGGGGAAGCCCATTTGGGCAGTTGTAATAAGTTTTGGCATTAATATAGAGCTCTCCCCTGAAAGATGGGCCCGCCAGGATGCTAAAGGAGGGACAGACTGACCCTGGTCAGAAACAGAGCAAGCCAAAGCTCCTGTACTAATCAGAGGTGGTACTGAAACCATCAGTGGTCACTGAACTTCTAGCCTGGGTGAGACAGGGAGACCCAGTCTTAAAAAACAAGCAAGCAAATAAACCAGGTCTTCAGACTCCAAACCAGCACCTTTTCTACTACCCTAGGAGTGCCTAACCTTCCAAAGTATGAGGACCCCTTTTTAGCATCTCAAAACTTCATAGACAACTCCACCCTGGCATGATAGTGCTTATATACTATAGTATTCATTTCCGAGAAAAATATATGAATCAGTTTGCTTCAATAAATAATAATAACCCAACACTCTATGCATTGAGCCATCTAGTTACCTATATAAATTTCATTATTATTTATTATTATATTTCATATATTTTTATGATGATGATGATATATGATATTGAATCTGATTACCTTTTTTTGGTTAAAGTTAAATAAAGATCCAAATCGTAATGCTTGGTGTAGGTATATATTTATGTATTTCTTGCAACATATCTACCAAAAGACTGGGGACCATTGTAATGTATATGCTTTGATAACCTCTAATTGGAGTGTGTGTGTGTGTGTGTGTGTGTGTGTGTGTGTGTGTGTGTGTTCTGGCAGTGATGTTGGCTCACCAACTACTCCTATACTCTCATTTTGTAGATCAGGAGACAAAGGCTTTCAAAAAACAAAGATCAGTGACTTGTCAGGGACATACAGAAAGTGCAAGATTGGGGTTCTGAACCCAGATTCTCCAGGTTCTGTTCCAAATCCTTTAAGTCCTGTACTCTTCCCATCCTGCTACAATGCCTCTAAAAGAAATAAGAAAAACAGGCAGATTCACTACAATGCCTCTAAATGAATCCCTGGCACCTAACCAGAAGGAACCAGGTGCCCGGACCAAGAGATACTCACTCAGGATCCAGACTTAACCCTCTGCCCGTCCTTATCATTGAGCAATTTTAGTTGCAGTGAAGATGCCTGGATGAATAGTGTCTTCTCAAAGCTCACCAGCCCACAGCTGTCAGGAAGGCATAAAGATGCAAACTTAACAGGGGTAAGATAATGAGGCTGGGTCATCAGTACTTGGCACCTATGCATGTGTAGACTCTGACCCTTTCATCTGATCAGCTGAAGGCCCACTACAGTGCCTAGCTCCATTGTGTACGTTTTCACAAGGCAGCATCTCTCCATTAGTTTTGAGTCATGGCCTTGGCTCTGAGGAGCCTTTACAAACAAAGTAAACAGCTGAGAATTCAGCAAGAGAGCCCGTTTCTTGGCATCGGTCTTTTTTTTTTGCTTTTGTCCACTTTAGGATGTGTGCCAAGAAAAGGAGGATGGAGGTAATTCCCACCTCCCATTTATAACACTTCAAAGATGGGGTCCAGGCTTTTCTCAATTTATAAAACCTACTTTTGATCCTCAGGATTTATACTGAAACTAGAAATTAAAACATATATTCAAATTAACTATCACTGAATCAACAAGGAAACTCAAAGGTAAATAAAATCAGGATGTGATAATACCCCAAAAACTTTGTTGAAATGAAAAAGGATGTTTTGAAACCTAGAGGTCTAGGAAACCCCACAAATAAAGTCACAAAAATTTATGACTAGAAGGAATCACAGAGTACCTCTTGTCCAACCCTCTTACTTTACAGGTAAGGCAATTGAGGTTAAAAGGAGTTGTGACTAGCCCAATATAAAAAAACCAAGTTTGTATCAGAACTGAGATTCTAACCCAAGCATCTCAATTCCTAGTTGTCTTTCATCATAATAAAGTCAAGAGGTCAAGAGGTTCTGAGAACCAGTAGCACCTACTTTGTTTTTTCTACAAGTGAGGACAAAAAAAAAATACCCTTTCACACATGAAGAGATAGTATTTTTCTTTTTATCCATCCCTTCTATCTTTTCTAAAGATTAATAAAATAGGCATAGCTAGCAATTATTTAGTGCTTTAAGGTTTGCAAAGTGTTTTCCAAATGTTAGCTCATTTTATCCTCATGAGAATCCTGGGAGGTGGGTACTATGGACATCCCCATTTTACAGATGAAGAAAGGAAGACATACAATGGTTAAGTGATTTGCCTGAGGACATAAAGCTGATTAACATCTGAGGCTGGCTTTGAATTCAGGTCTTCCAGACTCCAGGTCCAGAGAGAGCTCTGTTCACTGAACCATCTAAATGCATCTAGCTGATATTAGAAGTATAATGGAGACAAAAAAAAAAGAAGGGGAGACTGGCTGCTCTGCTTCAGCCTTTCGCAAAACTAAGGGCAATGGGCGAAAGTTGAAAGTTTCATATCAATTTAAGGAGAAAAATCCGCAGACTTCTAGCACTGTCCAAAAATGGAATGAGCTTCTAGAGAAGATAGGTCAGATCTATCATTTGTCATTGAACAACCTCACCAACTACTTGTCCAATGAATTGTCAAGAAGATTCTAACGTGGGAAAAAGCTGGCTTTTGAGATCCCATCTAGCTCTGAGATTCTGTAAACATATGAGTTTCCCAGAACCCTTTGGCACAAGAACTAGAAAGAACCAGCATGTTATTCCTTAAATCAAGTTGCCTCTTCTTTACTAAGGTGCATGATGGTCTTTGTGAATCAAGCAGCCTGCCTCCTTATAGTCCTAGTTTTCAGGAAGAAATAGTTCTCTTATGACCTCCACCCCAAACCAAAGTGTGAGCCTTCTGATAGCAGGCTCAGATGAAAAATGGTACCTCTGCTGTCCACTCATTGACATATTTTTGTACTATCCTATCAATAATCAATTTCTGGAAAACATGAAACTGGGTGAGATGATGTTACAAGGGGCAGGTCCAAAGAAACAATGTGGTACAGAGCAGAGAGCTCTGAATCGGAAATCAGAGGATCCAGGTCATTGTATGACCTTGGGCAAGTTATTTTATCTGTATCAGCTTTAGATTTCTCTTCCATAGGGTTGGACTAGATGGCATCTCAGGTCCCTTGCAGCTCTAGAGTCATGACTATGAATGAATAATATAAATAGACATTTGGCTAAATAATGTGGCTTTATATTGAGGTTTGCTTATAATATAAATATTAGCAACATTATTATGAAATAATTTTTATCTGGACAATATAGCAGGAATACAAATGTTTCCTCCAAGTAAGAACGATGAATAAGGGAAATATGAACTTATGGTAGACAAAATCTCCCTACCAATTTCCCTGTTTCTCTTGATTATCATTTGGAGCTTGAGCATCATCTTCCCAGCCACCCAAACTTGATATCTTACCTCCATCTTTAATTCTTCATTTGATCACATCTCTTACATCCAATCAATGGCCCAGCCCTACCAATTCTATCTCTGATATCTCTCATCTGTGTCTCTTTCTCTCCATTCACACACCCACCACACTATTTTAGATCCTTATCATCCTTTACTCGGTTTATTGAAATCATTTCCTAACTGGCCTCAATCTATCCCTCACATAACTGCCCAAATAATCTAATAATCTTCCTAATGCAGATTTCATTCTGTGTTCGAAACTGAATTATTAGTGTGTCCCTGATCTTTTTTTTTGCCTTCTTCTGTTAGTGTGCATTTGGACAGGTTATCTCCTATATCTAGATTACATTCCTTCACATAACTGCCTGTTGAAATCCACTGTTTCCCCTTCCTCTGAGTTACCACTACACATTTATATTGACTAATATGACAGAAAAAGAAAATGATAAATATTGGAGAAGATATGAGAAAATTAAAACACTAATGCATTGTTGATGGAGCTCAGAATTGATCCAAACATTCTGGAGAGCAATTTGGAACTTTGTCCAAAGGGAAATAAAGCTATACATATCCTTTCATCTAGCAATACCACTACTAGGTCTGTATCCCAAAGAAATCATGAAAAAGGGGAAAAGACCTACATGTAGAAAAATATTTATAGTGGCTCGTACTATGGTACAAAGATTTGGAATTTGAGAGATGATTACCAACTGGGAAATGGCTTAACAAGTTGTGGTATATGAATGTAATGGAATACGATTTTGCTATAAGAAATGAGGAGCAAGTGGATTTCAGAAAAATCTGGACTTACGTGAACTGATGCTAAGTGAGGTGAGAAGAACCAGAAGAACATTTCATGATGATCAACTATGATAGACTTAGCTCTTCTCAGCAATAAAATAATCAAGCCAAATTCCAAAAGACTCATAATGGAAAATTCTGTCCACATCCACAGAAAGAACTATGAAGTTTGAAAGCAGATAAAAACATACAATTTTTGCTTTTTTGTTTTTTCTTTCTCATGGTTTTTCCCCTTTTGTTTCTTCTGATTCTTCTTTCACAACATGACTAATTTGGAAATAGGCTTAATATGATTGTACATGTATAATCTATATTAGATTGCTTACTGTCTTGGGGAGGAGGGAGGGAGAAAAATTTGGAATTCCAAATCTTATAAAAATTAATGTTGAAAACTATCTTTACATGTAATTGGAAAAAATAAAATACTATTAACTGAGGGGAAACAATCACAATATCAATCAAAAAATATTTGTTGAACTAAACTGAATATTGAGTTCAGTTAAGTGAATCTCTTGCATAAATAATTAATGTTACTGAAATTTTACTGTTTGCAAAGTAATTTTTCAATAATAGGATGCTGACAGGATCACGTATCAGGAGGTGAAAGTGACTTCAGAGGCCATCTAATCCAACCAATCATTTCACAGAAAGGAAAGTTATGTCCAGGAAGTTAAAGGAGTCACCCAAAGTCACACAGGCAATGCTGATCATAAATAATCAACAAGCAGTTATTAATTGTTTACTATGTGTTGAGATGCATAAGATCGTGGGCAAACCATTTAACCTCCCAGTGCTCTAGGCCACCTGTTTAGGCCAGCCTTTGCAAAAATGATGACCTGTACTAGGAGAGGTATTTTCCTTACCTAGGAATTGGACCACAGGTCAAATACCTTTCTCTATTCTTATTGCTTATTAAAAAATAACTAGTTAATTAATTTGTTAATTTTTGTTTATTTGATCATTCATTTTAAGCATTCTTTTTCTAAAATGTTGAATTCCAAATTCTCTCCCTCTCTCAAGCCCCTTCCTCCACTGAGAAGGCAAGCAATATCATGCTCATTATACATGTAAAGTTATGCAAAACATATTTCCATATTAGCCATGTTGCTACACACACACACACACACACACACACATACACAAGAAAGTGAAAAAAGTATCTTCAATCTGAACTCAAAGTTCATCAGTTCTCCTTCTTTTGATAGCATTTTCCGTCATGAGTCCTTGGGAATTGTCTTAGTTCATTGTATTGATCAAAGTAGCTAAGTCTTTCACAGTTGACCATTGCTACAATATTGCTTATCCTTTATTAATGTGTCAGGCATTGTGCTAAGCTAGGGCTACAAAGACAAAAGAGAGACCATTACTTCCTTCAAGGCAAGTATGATTAAGGAAGGGGCAAAGTACTCTTAACTTTCAGGTTAATGGACAATTTGTGTGTCCTAGCAAGGGGACCAAATACTCCCCATAAAGGCAGGCAGCTTTTTTCTATCTTGTGCCTTACTAGCAATGACAGTGAAGGCACACTCTATGTCCTTTGAGTAGCCAGTCCTATCGCAAAACCTATTTCCCAAGACTCATTCGTGGGATCATATATGTATAACTGGAAGGGGTCTCTTACTGGGTCATCTAGTTCAAGTTCCCTGTTATTTTACAGATGAGGAAGTTGAGACCCAAAGGGGTCAGGTGACTTTCTCCAGGCCACATATGTAGCTAGTGTCAGAACAGAGACTGAATCCAGGTCCCCTAGAGACTGAATAGAGATCCTCTGACCACAAATTTAGCACTCTGTCCTCTGTACCAAAGTGCATTCTTCCCTGGCCAGAGGGCAATCACTCTGGGATGAGGAAGGCTCTGTCTGTCCCAACTTGACTGAGTGCCTGGTATCCCCGCGGCTTCCTCCCTTCTCTTTGCAGTGATGAAGAAAAGACAACGAGGAACTGCATTCTCTATCCCACACCATAGCTCTGCTATGGAACTCCCTTTGGATGCTAAATTTTCGGGAACTTGCCAGCTCATTTTCTAACTTGTTTTGTGATGTGGCAACAGCCTCAAATTACAGCCGCCTGAACAGCCCAGTAAATATTTACACAAACCTGCTGCTGATGGTAGGAGCTGACATGCATCCCCTTTTGTGCCCATGGTGGTGGTGGAGGGGAGGGAAAGAGGAGGGGGAGACACTGTATTAAGAGCCAACCAGCTAATGAACCTGATCCCGGCCACAGCTCAATACAGATGGCTCTTTCAATATTGGTGGCTTTCAAGCTACAGAGAGCATAAACTCAATAGCCGTCTTTAGAGGCCTCGGTTTAAAGCCCCTGAATTTTGTTTGCTAGAGGCTAGGGCTGCCCTATCTTTGTGCAGCCAGCAGCTGGCTCTGGCTTAGTGGTTTTGCATTTAGAAATAGTTCCCTCTTGCCATCACTGATTTCTCCCCTCTTTATAAAGGCACCAAAAGTAACAAACTTCTTTCTTTGTAGATCATAGTAAATAAATGGGCATATGGTTCTTTAAAATGACCAAAGCATGATCTTTATGGGGTCAAAAAACACAGGCTCAGTCATTCTGCAATTAGAAACAGGTCTCTGGTATCCTCTGTTTTGGTTCCACCACTAAATATTTTTTGGCTCTCATCATCAATAATGTTTTGATAATTATCATAAATAATTATTAAGGATACTTATAATAATAGAAGAGATTTCTAATCATTATTAAATGAACTTATTATAATTGTTAAATACATTTATTTTACTATTATCACCATACATACTTATATTTAATATGATTAAGTATATGATGCAATCATTAAATATATTTATATTTAATATAATCATTAAATGTGTTTAATATGATGATATTTATAATTATCAAATATATTCCTACTCTTATACTAAATATATTCATGTATAAATATATTTATATACCTATAATTATAAATAATAGTTGTTGTTTAATTATTATTGATAATGAGAGTAAAAAGATGCTTATTACTTAATGTTTCCCAGTACAAATGTCAGCAAAGCTCTGGAATATAGGCAAGAGAAGAGGGCTGGAGCAATACTATTATCTCACACCATATGAGTGTTATGCCTAAGGGTCAGAAGGAACAGAATCCGAGGAAACAAAGGATTTAGCCTCAAAGGTCTAGAATCCTCAGTCTTCAGGCTTTGCTTGAGTGAATTTGGAGCAGATGCCCTCTTACCTTGACAGCTGTCAACCCTCTGTAAAACTAATTCATTTAATAAGTATGTATCGATGTGTTCTCAGCATGGTACTTTGTGTTATGTTGACTGCAGAAACAGTAGAAAACCTAGTTCCTGTCCTCAAAGGGGTTACTGTCCAGGAAGAATTGGGAAGGAAACTTCAATAATCAATGAACAGATGAGGAAGTTCAGTGCACAGCTGGAAATGGGAACCCAGATCTCCTACTGCCAGCCAGTGCTGCTTCCTTCCAGTGAATTGACCAGAACTACATAATCAAATCACTGGCATGGGAAAGTGGAGCTGTCTACCTTTAGAGCCCTCTTTGCTTTCTCTAACACTATGTGACACAAAGCTTAAATGATAATGGACTTTTAGAATTCTCCTTTTCAGAGGGGATTTATCCTTGGCAATCTCCACAGGCTATGACAAGGGGGGGGGGGAAATGGGATGGTAATGAGCCATTGGGAGGAAGTACACCGTCTCTGAATAGTGACACAGTCCCTAGAACACACACCTACACAATGATGGCTATTGATAAGGAAATATGGTTCAGTGATCTGTATTAGCCAAGAAAACCTGGAAATTGAATCATGAGTTGGTTGGCAAGAGCACATAGTTATCCAGTGTTTGGGGATAAGGCAATGGGTACGATTAAAGATCAATCACACATATTGTGGAGGAAGCAGGTGGGAGAATAGACAGAGTATGCCAAGCACTGTTCTGATTGCTAGGAATACAAATTGAAAGCCATATAGTCTTTGATCTCAACCAGCTCACATTCTGTTTGGGGTTGATAATATTTAAGGAGAGTTCAGCTGCTAGGAAGATGACACAATCCAGGTGCCCTTAGGGTGCCCTATTGGTAAAGGGACATGATGGTGAGATCTGAGCTGACAGGGCTCAGGAGGGACAGTTGAGGAATATAGCAGTTCTATAGCAGTCTGGTGGGTGGGCTAAGGAGTAAATATATTGGGCTAAGGAGTAAATGAGATACCATATGTAAGATGCTTTATAAACTTTAAAGCACTACATAATTGCTGGATATTTCTTCTTCTTCTATTATTATTATTTTTAATGCCATGCTTCTTTTTGTAATGTGAGAACTACAGAAGGCTAGGGTTTAAGCTGGAATGAAGGTGCAAGCAGAATGAGCTAAAGGCCACTGTTAAGAAGACTGCCATGACATTATAATGAGCCAGGATGAGCATCACATCCATATGAGGTAGTCTGGCCCTTTAACTGTGTGAGAGATAGAGTGTGTAATATAGCCAGGTTCCAATCAGCACAAATAACAAAGCTCCCAAAGTGGTAGCATGCATTTGACTTTGAACTATTTGAAGTTATAATTATGTAAAATATAGTAATCGGTTCCAGCCCAATGGCAATATGCAGTGTGAATATGAACAATGCCACCACTTCAGGGGAATTCATTGTTCACATTACTAAGGACTTAGTTGTAGTACATCACCAGGAGATCCAAGGAACATAGAGTAGTAGAGCCTGAAGGGACCTTAATTAGAGATGCCCGTGTCTAACTCCATTGTAACAGATGAAGAACCATAGATGATCAATCTGATCGAGTCAGAAATGAATCAACCGATAAACATTTAAGTTACCGTTAAGCGTCAGGCACGATTGTGTCAGAGGAAATAACATTCATATAATTATATGTGTGTAAATATGAGAGAGAGAGAAAAAGAGAGGGGGGAATGAAGGAGGGAGAGAGAGAGGGGAAGAGAGAGACAGAAACAGAGACAGAGACATAGAGACAGTGAGTGAGAGAGAGAGAGAGAGAGAGAGAGAGAGAGAGAGAGAGGATGAGAATAGACTATAAGATCCTTGAAGGCAGGAACTGTCTTTGTTTTTATTTGTAGTTATGTTGCTGATTTTATCACAGTACCCAGCACATAGTAAGTGCTTAATAAATATTTCTCACTATTAATAACTAGATATTAGGTAATTTTGGCCAGGAGGCACTGACAGCAAAGGAATCAGAGAAACCTCATGTCATGCTTTAGTTGATCTTTGAAAGAAGCTAAAGATTCTAAGAGACAGCGATAAAGAGAGGGTCTTCTAGGCAGGGAGAACAGCCTGGGCAAAAGTGCAGAGATGGGAGATGGATATATAAAGAACAAGAAGGTGAGTAGAGTGTGTGGAGAGGAATCATGAGCACCAATAAACTTGTAAAAGAAGATGGGAACCAGATTCTGAAAGGCTTTAAAATGAGGAAGTAATTTATCTATGGTCATGCAGTTAATTATTAGGATGTCTAGAATTAAAACCCAGTTCTCTTAACTCCCAGTCTAGGATGCTTTCTACTGCATCCCTCTGCCTCTGCAATAGCACCCAAAGAATAACTGGAGCTATGGGGTAGGGAAGTATTTTTGTAATAAAGGTCTACAGTTTGTTCACTTTGAGGCATGAGTTAAGTCCATCAGAGAGAGGGGGGAAATAGGTAGGAAATTGCAATGATTGTGAGATAAACACATATGGATGAGAATACTGAGGTTCAAAAAGGTTTCTAGAGGATTGCCCAGATAGTAGGTGTTAGAGGTAAGATTCTATCACTCTTCAAGTTGCTTGATGATGAGCCTTTCTAAATTTAGCTATGTTTCCCGGGCTGCCACCCCTCCATCCCCTTTGGGGTATGAGACATACCATCAGTCATCAAGTCCCTCCCCAGCGCCTTTCCAATTCACTAGTGCTGGCAGTAGCTCCTACTCTGCTGTCTTAGACTTCAAGAAACCAGCCACCTTGGTGACATGATGAGAGACTGAAGGACAACTCTAGTGGAGGGTTTTCATTACAATGATCATTCAGGTATTCAATTTAAAATTAAAATTTCAAATTCAAAATTTTCTGCCTCAATGATTTCAGACATTTAAGACTGTGTTGAATTCTACCCTGAAAAAAATCAGATTTAGTAGAAACTAATACCAACAAAACTAGTTTTAAGAGTTTGCAATAACTTTCTTATTTTACACCAACAAAAAGTAAAGAAAGAGAATATAAATGTCAACTTCTAAGTAAATAAAATT
Organism: Pseudocheirus occidentalis; assembly: GCA_028646575.1. Taxonomy (NCBI): domain Eukaryota; kingdom Metazoa; phylum Chordata; class Mammalia; order Diprotodontia; family Pseudocheiridae; genus Pseudocheirus; species Pseudocheirus occidentalis. The sequence goes on along the minus strand of CM053593.1, from coordinate 327,623,398 downwards.
TGTAAGTTGGTACATATATGGCAGCTTTCTCATATTAATAAAAATAGCAACAACAAAAATAATTCACAGTTATATATAACTTTGAGTAGGCAAAGTTCCTTGCATACATTATGATATTTGGTCCTCATTACAACTCTATGAGGTAGGTCCTATTATTATCCCCATTTTATAGGCAAGCAAATTGAGACTTAGAGAGTTTAAGTGACTTGCCCATGGTCACAGTTCTAGAAATCAGAAGCAGAATTTGAACCCAGGTATTCTTGAGGTCCAGTCCAGTATTCCATTGCTAGGTCATTTTGCCTCTACCACAGAATCTACCCGTGCCCCTATTTCATGATCAAGTGAGATAAAGGAGTGCAAGGGTTACTATAACCTTGAGTTCTGGGGATGAAAGTACTTGTTTCATTATACATTCATGAAAAGAACTTGGAAGAAGAGAAAGGCTGCCTCTCTGTATCTGATCTGGAACACCTTGGACAAGACTAAAGGGATATGTACCTGATGACTAGGGGTTGGGTATGAAGTCAGTAGTACTTAATGAGTTGAAAGAAAATGGAAATCGTAGAAAAGTTAGCCAGCATTTGGTTTCCTTTTATAATCCGTTCATACTAGTTTTCTAGATGTATTCAGAGACTTGGAAGGAGAGAAAGGGCAAGAATGAAGAGTTCTTAAAGTATTTTCTTCATAGATTCCAAATCTTTGGATTTGTAATTTCCTTGATGCATTATTTACTACACATGTGCGCGCACCCCCCCCCCACACACACATACACACACACAAGCAGAGAATGCTGCTCTGGTTGCCTCACTCTCCTTCAGGATGGCTTGCAGGCTTTGCAGACAGGGACAGGTCTAAGCTTGTCTCAGAGCTTCCTGACTGATCTTTGTTCAGTGATAGCTAAGTCTTATTCAGCCACCCTTCCACCAACAGGAGACAGCAGCCCTACATGTTTTCCTTCTTCTGGGCAATTCCCTTCTAACTTTTCCCCTCATTTATAGACTGCTGCATGATTGTAGTACTAATTTGTAAACAGAGAATATCCATTTTTCAAGGCTTAAAATTAAAAAAAATCAAAGATATGTATTAAACACTTGTTATATATGCTCCAGATAGACCTGAGTTCTAGTGTAATTTTTTTTTTCTTACTTCAGCAAAGTGAGAGAAGGAAAAGTTGTGAGTCCAGACTTGTAAATGGTATAGGGCAGTGGTTCTCAACCTTACTAATGCCGTGACTCTGTAATACATGTATGTGGGCATATCTGCATGTGGGAGGACCCACCTGGAGATGGATAGAGGAGGGGTGTCTCGGTTCCTAAAACCATCAGAAATATGTGTCAGATTGAGAACCACTGGTATAGGGAATACTCAGTGTGGAAACTCCTTTCACAAATGCAAATCACAACTCTTAAGCAATTTAAGGTCTTAAAGAGTTGACTGGGGTTCTTTGAGTTTAAGTAAATTGACCATGACCACATAGGTAGTAAATATCAAAGACAAGACCAAAACATAAGTCTTTCTGATGTTTTCTAATGCTAAGGCCAGCCCTCTAACCAATATGTTGTACTGATGCATGGTCCTAGAAACAACGAATTTTTGAGCTAGAAGGGATTGAAAAAAAATCATTTCAGTAACCTAGATATAGACAATACTTGCTTGTCTCAGAAGAGGAAATTGAGATCCAGACATCTGCTTAGGCTTCCATAGTGAGTTAACATCAGATTTGGGGGCTAGAATATAACAACAACAACAACTACTACTACTACTGCTGCTGCTGCTGCTCCTGCTGCTGCTGCTACTACTACTGCTACTATTACTACTACTATTGATGCTACTGCTACTACTACTACTACTACTACTACTACTACTACTACTACTGCTACCACTACTATCACTGTTACTCCTCCTCCTCCTCCTCCTCTCACTACTACCACTACTACTACTGCTTCTGCTGCTGCTACTACTACTACTGCTACTGCTACTGCTTCTGCTACTGCTACTATTAGTACTACTAGTACTAGTACTAGTAATACTACTACTACCACTACTACTACTACTACTACTATTACTACTACTACTACTACTACTGCTACTACTACTACCACACTACAATTACTACTACTACTACTACTACTACTGCTGCTGCTGCTACTGCTTCTGCTACTGCTACTACTACTACTGTAACTACTATAACTACTGTAACTACTACTACTACTACTACTACTACTACTACTACTACCATTTATATAGTACTTCAGGGTTTTCCAAATGAGTTACACACATTATCCAGTTTGATCCTCACAATGACCCTGGGAGGTAGCTGCTATTATTACCCCCATTTTACAGATGAAGAAACTGAAGCAGAGATGAGAGGCTTGCCCAGGGTCACAGTTACCAAGTGACTGAGGCTGAATTTGAACTCGGGTTTTTTCTGACTCGAGAACAGAATTTGGTCTCCTAAACCTTAGTCCTGTGTGTTACCTGTAAGTCTGCTGGCAACTTGCTGAGCAACCCTAAACAAGACACATTCTCACCACTTCAGTTTTCCTCACCTATAAAATGGTGCATTTAGATCAGATTGAAATGACTTCAAAACTATTTCTGGAAGGTTATGTTACATACAAGGCTCTAACTGCATATGTTGAGGGTGATATATATTTTTTTAATTGTAACGATGCTGCTGGCCACAAAATCTAATCTGTTTCCAAAACCTATCCCAGCTGTCATATCCATTGAAGACTGTGCAGTGTTACATTATAAATGTCCTGGGTTTGTGGCAAATAGGGCTGGTGTTTTGTATAGTTGGGGACTGGGCAGGAACAGAGCATTGTGATAAAAACAAAAGAGCAAGAACATGATATTGGAGAAATAAATTGTTTTTGCTTCTCTTTTGTTTTGTTTTTCAGGGTGGGGGGAGGTGGTTAGGAGATACCGGCTCTGTGATGCCATTAATGGAAGGAAGCCCAGGTGAGGAAGTTTCTACCTTTGGTGCAAATCTGCAACCATTCAGCATCTTACATGATCTCAGAGCTTTGCCTGAGCAGAGAACCAGCACCTTGGCCAGGGAGGAGAATTACATTTGGAATATGTAATAGTCTACAGCTATAAATGTCGACTTAAGGTTTTCATTACAAGTATTGAAGTGAATCCTGATATTGTACCATTTACTTCCAAGTGCTAGATTTCTAAATTCAATGTTAAATTAAATTTTAAATTAATGTTAAATTTCTAAATTTATGTTTACCGAGGGCAAAATTGTATCTCTCCACGCCATGAAAACCTGACTCTGATATGGTTCTCCCTGACATGTCATTTGGTGCCACAACCCCTGCATTACTATTTAGCTCTCCTCCTGGGCCCATTCTGCATCTGACAGCATTAATCAAGACTGATAAAGAGACCCACTGGTAGATTGAGTGACCCACTATACATGGTCAGCAAACCAGGCTTACAACATTTGGATTATTTGATTAATAAACTAAACCACAGCAACATCATTAAGAAGTAGCTGAGTCAAAGAAGATTCTGGAATAATAAATGACTGCTTTAGTCTGTTTCAAACAGAGGCAAACTTTATTTTCAGAGAAGCATTAATTGGAGGGCGAGGCAGAATTTTGGTTTTCTCAGAGTTCTTACTGAGGCAGAGCTCATATCCAACTCCAAATAACTGGGGACAAACTGAAGATCCAGACCTGGAATGGCCCTCAGAGACCATTTAGTCCAACCACCTCCTTTTACAGATGAGGAAACAAGAAGCTGATAGCTTTATAGGTGGCATTCTCACAATTCATCCAGGCCTGCTAGAATGCCACTGAAGTGATGGAATCATATCTTGCTTGCTAATGGTAAATCAATGAATGTTATGCTGAAAGCTTTTTAGAAGTCAGCATGAAGAATAACCACCCCTCATCATAGGAGCTCATGGTCTCATCATGGTCTCGATAATCTTGAAAATATTCCTTCAGGGTAGACAGTGAGCATTACAGATGGAGATCAAAGACACAGAAAAGCAAAAAAGGGTAGAAGGAACAATAGGTAGGGAATCGGGGGATGCAGAGACCTGTTTCATCTCTGCCTCACAACGGATGAGTCATTGGTCTTCTCTGGTCCTTATGCCCTTCAACTCCAAGAAGGTTGGGTTGAGTTATATCATCCCAGGTCTTTTCCAAAGCTGAAATTATTTGATCCCACAACTAACTGGGATTTGACAGAACCGTGTGTTTGGCTCTGTCAAATAAAAGAACCGTAGCAGAACTATTTTTAACAATTTGTCGAGTTGTTCCAGTTTTGTACAACTCTCCATGACCCCGTTTGGAGTTTTCTTGACAAAAAGAGGAACTGAGGCAGAGTTAAGTGACTTTCCGAGGGTCACACAGCTAGTAAGTGTCTGAGGCCAGATTTGAACTTAGGTCCTCCTGACTTTAGGCCCAGTTCTCTATCCATTGCATCACCTAGCTATGGTTGTCTTTTAAATTAAAAAAATTAATGTAAATAAAACACTTAAATAAACATTTTAAATGAAAGTTTTAAATAAAATAAATTTAAATAAAATAAGAGTTAAATGAATGTTAAAATATTTTAAAAGTATTTTATAGTTATAATGTCTATTATGAGCCATGTACTGTGCTAAATGTTTTACAAATATCTCATCTTATTCTCAGAACAAGGGGGATAGGTGTTATTTTCCTAATTTTATAGGTGAGGAACATGAGGCAAGAAAAAAAGGTTAAATTGCTTGTCCAGGTTCACACAGCTGGTAAATGTCTAAGAACATCTTTGAACTAGATTCTTCCTGATTCCATACCTGATGCTCCATCTACTGTATCACCCAGCTTTTTCTTTAGGTCCCTAAGGAAATTCTAATTTTTTAAGATTTCTACAACTGAAGATGGTACCATATAATGAGTGATTATGTGCTTTGTATAGGCTAAAACATCAGGTCAGTTAGTGGGAGAAGTGGGATTGGAACCAGGCCTCTTCGCTCTTTCTTTAAAACCATTAGGTAATGTTCCTAGGTACAATGTTTTATACTAAGCACATAACTGTTTAATGTCTAGCACCAAGGTCACCTTCTAGGCAATATGTTTTTTGACAATATTCCCTTTTTCTCACCTTATACTTTCTACAGTCTCATCTTCTCTCTTCTTTCTGGAAACTCCTGTTACATGGGCATTCCATTGTCTTTATCCTACCTACCCATAGTGCCCAACCCTTGCCCACCCTTCATCCACAAAAAATTTCCTTCTTATTCCCATTGGAATACCAATTCCCTTAGCTCCCTCACAGAAGGATGAATTCATATATATATATATATACACACACACACACACACACATACATATATATATAATATATATAATAATGAACTATTATGAACTAATACAAACTATTATGAAATGACTAGAATTATAGAATTAGAGATGGCAGTTAGGTGGTGCAATGGAGAGAGTGCCTGGAGTGGAGTCAAAAAGAACTTCATAAGTTAAATTCTGGTCTCAGACATTTACTAGCTGTGTGACCCTGGGCAAATCACTTCACCCAATTTGCCTCAGTTTCCTTATCTGTAAAATGAGTTGGAGAAGGAAATAGAAATCTGTTCCAGTATCTTTGCTAAGAAAACCCCAAATGGAGTCGTGAAGGGTGAGACTGAAAATGACTAAGCAACAATAAAATAGATTAAAAGATAGAAGGGAACTCATAAGTCATCCAGTCCACCATCTTTTTCAGATGAGAAATTGAGGACCAGAGAAGTCACGTGTCCAGAAGTCACCACAAGTCTTCACTGACAGTGCTGTGACTGGAATTCTAGTCCCTTGATTCCATATTTCACGTTCTTTTCAGATTAACATGTTTTCTTTCCCAAGAAATTTTGTATTTTAGATGATGCTTTGAGCGGCTTAGATGTGACTTTGAGGGACGTCTTAATACCGCTTCTTCTCTCTTTCATTGTCTGTCCATCACCATCAAAGATTGCATGCATGCCTGTCCCAGGGCCCTCTGCCATGCCATACCAGCCCACATAGAGGAAGTTCCCAACGGTCAACAAGATGGAGCAGAAGCATAAGCTGTCCAAGAAGTCTCTGATTCCCTCGTAGGCGCTCGAGATGCCGCAGGATTTCCATGGTGTGGCACAAGCACATTTTGTAACAGGGAACAAAGTTTTGAGAATCTTGACATCTGAGGGACTTGCCCCTAATCTTCCTGAGGACTTTTATCACTTGTTGATGCTCACAAGCATCTTGAGAAAAATATGAAGGATATAAATTGTATGTTCCACCTTATTCTAAGTAAGAGAAGAATTCACAGGCAGTGACTGGGTGCTAAAGGCCAAGGGCATATTCCCAGACAATTGGAAATATGATTCATTCAAAGCTTTCTGCAATCCTTACATGAATGCAGATTTATATACTAAAATAATAAAGTCACATTTAGCTGAACTACTGAAAAAAATCAGTTTTGGGGAAATTACCACCTAATTTATTAAGCAGATCATTCCATTTGGGAGGAGCCCTAATATTCAAGAAGATTTTCCTTGTACTGAGTCCAAATCTCCTTCCCTGTAATTTCTTTCTATTGGCTCTAGATGTTTTTCATGAACTTCACAGAACTAGTTTTCCCTTCTCCCCTTCCAAAGGTCTACTTTCCAAGGGGATGGATGACTTTCTATCCCTGATCCCACTTCCAATCTAGCTATGAAAGGAAAGAAATAAGCAATTATTAAGCACCTAGTGTGGGAAAAGCACTGTGTTAAGCACTTTGCCAATATTATTTCATCTGATCTTAACAACTCTGAAAGGTAGGTACTATTATTATCCCCAATTTATTATTGGGGAAACTGAGGCAGACAGTGGTTAAGTGACTTGTCCAGGGTAATAAGTCCACTGAGCCATTTCAGACCCCATCACACATAGGAAGGGGGAGGAATTGGAGAAGAGGGGAGAGAAATTCCTTCCTGATATCTCTAAAAATAATAATGTATAGACTTTCTTCTACTTCACCAAAACACAAAATTAGCCCTTGCCTAATGGCATACCAGTCATACATCGTAAGTGTTGTAGCTATTTCCAATAACCAAAATTACTTTGTGTGTCTGTGGGATTCTCTGCCCATTCTCTTGTTATCCTGACTTTTATGATTAATGTTGAACACAGCTATCTTTTCTTCTTTGAAGGACTGATCATTCTCTGAGCATATTTATGGGTCAAGGAATTTTAGCAAAGGAGGAGAAATAACCACAGAGAACATTCCAATTTCCTGACATCAAATATATACACACATATACATACATACATATACATATACACATATATACATTAACATAAATATTCTACATACAGAAAAGGAATTTGAAAATTGGCAATTGATGGAAATGTTTCTCTTTCTTGTCAGCTCCTTCTTGATTAAGCTCATTTAATTTCAGTTCCATTTCTGCATTTCTTTTAGATTTTCCATCCACCACGCCTTTCATTCTCATGACTTTCCAACAGCTAAATCTTCATGAAAATCCTCATTCATTCCAATGTGTTTTTTTTCCTCAATTCAAACATTATGTTCCAAAAGGATGACCCAGACTTTGGCACCTTCTCTCTGCCATACTCATGGTTGCATGAAACAGCTGGTAAGACAGTCCCTGTTCTCTTTAATGGCCCATAGAGAGGCTATTTCCTGACATTTTAGTTCCTGGAGAAGTTCCAAATAAGTTTAGTTTCAACTCTGTTCAAGCTGTCCTCTGAATGAACTAGAACTCAGGGCCCCCCAACCAAGAGTGATGGTGGTCTTTGGATAGAATGTTCATGAAGTTCTTCATCCCAAACACATCAGTTGTCTCTGACAGATGCCCAGGTCAGTGCCTCCCAGTCATTAACTGCTGGGAAATATTTTGAGGGAGGAAAAGCAAACACACTGTGTACTTCTAGTGATGAATTGGCCTCTCAATGAGTTGGAGGATTCAATTCAGTGAAAGATATAACAGTTCAACCACATGAGCAAAATTCTTGAAATATTTGTGGACTTGTTGCTTTGGGGACATGTATGACAGACATGAGAAGCAACAGTATATTAAAAAGAACATGTAGTTTGGGGGTTGGGTAGAGAGAAGGAGGAGAAATAAATATGCAAAACAAAGAAACAAAAATGACATCTTTCAGGTCAATTCCATAGAATCAGAGTTCTTAACCTAGAATCCAAGGACCCCTAAGGGGTCTATTAACATGGGTGGGAAAATATATCTTTATTCTCATTAATCTCTAAGTGAAATTTAGCATTTCCTTCTATTATGAATTGAGAAGAGATCCACGGGCTTCACCAGAAGAGGCCTGGCTACAAAAAGAAAAAAAAAGAAAAAAAATCTCCATTGTAATCTATCCTTCATCAATCCCTTAAAGTTATTTTCCTAACACATAGGCCTGACCATGCCCCACTCTTTCTTAATAAATTCCATATCATGGTTGCATGAAACAGTTGATAAGACAATCCCTGTTTTCATTATTCAGCCATAGGGAGGATATTTCCATAATTCTGTAATATCTCCCTATTAACACCAAAATCAAATACTAAGTCTTTTTGGGTTGCATTTAAAGGTCTTTCTAACCTGACACCTTCCTACTTTAATAATAGCTAATATTTATATAGTGTTTACTGCGTGCCAGGAACTCTGCTAAGCACTTGACAATGATTATTTCATTTGATCCTTACAACAACCCTGGGAAGTAGTGCTGTTATTATCATCCTTCTTTTACAGATGAGAAGCCGGAGACAAAGAGAGGTTTAAATGACTTGCCCAGGGGTCACACAGCTAATAAGGCAGGGTGGATTTGAACTCAGGTCTTCCTGACTCCAGGACTGGTGCTCTACCCACTGTAGCATTTATACTCCATTCCCTTTCACACATTTTATGACCCAGCCACCCTAGACTATTTGCTGTTTCTCCACTTCATGTCTTTCTGCACTGGTTGTTCTTTCTGCCTGGAAGGCTCTAACTCCTGACTTCAGACTTTTTGAATCCCTTAGTTCCCTTAATATTCAGTTTAAGTACCACCTATTCCATGAGATCTTTCCTGCTTCATCTAACTGCTACCTCCTTTAAAGTTTCCTTCTATCTACTCTGTGTTATTTTACATGTAATAATTTACATTAATTGCCTCCCCCATTAGAAGGTAAGGACTATTTGTTCTGCTTTTTGTATGTCCCCACACGATTTAGTACATTGCCTGGCCCATGGTAAGTACTTAATAAAATGCTCATTGACTGATTGATCTAGCCCTACACCTTTATTTTGCAGATGAGGAAAGAGGTGAAGGGACTGAGGTCGCATAGGTACTAGGTAGCAAAGACGTGATTCAAACCTAGGTCTTTGGACTCCAATTCCAGGATGGTTTCCCCAGTAAAAGTGCAAGTTTGAGACTTTGCTTTCAGAGATAGGCATAATAGATAGATTCTGGAAAATTTGAACTATTCACAACTATACACACACACACACGTAGTATATTGTATACATGTATATTTATACTGAATATATATATATGTATATATGTCACAGTTTTTTAACCTAAATAATTCTGAATGAAAAATAGAAATGTTCTAGTTAATTAGCTCTCAAAAGGATTCACCTTCTTCTGAAAAGTCAATGTAAATTTTATGATTACTCCTTCATATATTTAAATGCTTAAGTAGGGGGAAGTAAGGGGGCACAAAGACTAAAATCACCAAATATCTCAAGAGAAAGAAAACTCAAAGTCCTTGAACTTAAGCAGATAAACTAACAGGGAAAATTTTGAAAGCAAAAGGAAATACGGCCTCCAGATCTAATAAGAGTCCAGACAACCGTGAATAAATACCACAAAACAAAGGAAAATTATTTAACAACTGATGAGATAGAGGACCCTGTGGATTTTGATGAGCGCATGGAACCAAAGGATGCTTTTCCTGAATGATTAAAAGAGAAATGAGAATTGTGAGAACAGAGTTATGGCCTCAAAAGCAGAAATAATTGGCAGAATAGAAAAACTTAAATTCACAGTGGCAAGTCTGACCAAAGAAACAAAAGAGAAGACAACTGAATGGGAATGCAAATACATAGAAGTGCATGACAATCTAGAGAAGAGATTCAGGAAGCAATAACATTAAAAGAAGGCATGTTATCCATACATGCAAAACATAAAGATCTTGAAGTCAGGATGAATTAAGCAAATTTAAGGATTCTAGGTCTCCTAGAGAGCACAAGCAGGGAAAAAACCCTTGATCTCTGTAATGAAAAAAATAATATAGGAAAACCATTCAGAACTTCTGAACACAGAATAGAAGTGCTAAACTAAAGAATTCATAGAAAAAAACAGGCTGCAAACTCTGATACAATGGTTAAATTTAGCAATTTCACTGAAAAAAATAAATTCTGCAAACAGCCAAAGACATTTACCTATAAAGGAAAATATAAACCTAATTCTCATAATTTTAAATGTGAATGGATTAAACAAACCAATAAAATGAAAAAGTGACAGACTGGATAAGAAAGCAAAATCCCACAAGTTATTTTGTATATATTTCATAAAGCAAGACATATACAGAACAAAAATTAGAGGCTAGAAAAAATGTACTGTACATCAAGTGAAACCCCCCCAAAAGCAGGAATTGGAATCATGCCATCAGACAAAGTAAAACAAACATTCAAAACTTTAAAAAGGATAAACAAGGAAACTATGTTAAGTTGAAAGGAACCACAGACAGCAAATCTATATCTAATTAAATGTATATGTTCCAAATTCCGTAGCATCAAAATTGATGAAGAAAATATTAACTGAGCTATAAGAATACATAGGCCATGCTTATTGTTCTTATTTCTTGAAGAGGACCACAATGACATCACCATGTTAGAATCAAGTTACAGTGTGTCTAGTCAGAGTCATGGCAGTGAGAAGATGACTGTACGTAGGGTTATGACTACAGCTCTGAGTGTCTTGGTGCTTCATCGCTTGTCAGTTGCCACAGGACTTTGAGATAGGTAAAAATGATAAAATGATATGGGTGATGTCTTTTGATTGTTGGGTAAACTGGATTTAAGTGAAGCAGAGTTGTGCAAAGTTATCAGCCTTATTCTCTCTTCTAGAGTCACAGTCCAGCGGCAGGACAGAGTCAAGATGATTGGTGATGGCTCGAGACAAAGTAAATGACCTTGGCGTCTTTGATGTCAAGCTCTGAGCACTCTGCAGCACCTGCTTCAGCTGCCTTCATGACCATTGGAACAAATTGTTCTCATCCGCCCATTCCACCAGGGAAAGTCTTCACATGCTTGAGGTAGACACCCCTCTAACTCACTGACAGGTTTGAGAACCCTCAGTTACCCTCAACCTGGTTTAGCCAGTCTGCCAAAATAGTTTACTGGGGTGTGGCCACCGTGCATGCTACAGCTTCTTGGAGCCACAGATGAGAGTTGGGTGGATCAGGTGGATGCTAAAGGTAGAAAGCAACCCTGAAAAGGTCCCTGAAATTTTCACACCAGAGGTATTAGTCTTCCCCAAACATACCCTACACCCCTCATATGAGCCATAAAATAGATCATAACACAACAGTGACAGATTTTAATGTTTCTCTCACAGTGAGTCTGGACGGTTATATAATAGTTATTTAAAGAAGGCCACACTTGTAATAGATATAAAGAACCTTGTAAACTATAAAGTTCTAGATTAATATAAAATAGCTGAAATAGAAAACTGCTTCTTTTTCTTCTCCATTAACTGACTGTTACAATGAGTGAAAAGAGCACTGATTTAAAATCAAAGAACCTAAATTCATTTTCTGGTGGTATTATTTTACTCCACCTCTCTGGGCCTTAATGTCTTCATTTGTAAAATGAGGGGGATGAACTTGAAAATATCTAGGGTCCCTTCCAATTTTACAGCCTATTTAATGTAAACTTTAAGCATATACCATACCTTTTAAGCTAAATATATACTCTAACATATCTTTTATATATACTTATTTCTGTTCAAACTTGGGATAATCATTTACCTCTTTTTAAGCCTCAGTTCCTCCCTCTGTAAAATAATGGAGATGAACATAGTGGCCTCCAAGGTTGCTTCCAGCTCTGATTCCTCAGTTAATTGTGTTCTGAACCACGAGAAATAACATGGCTTCCTTAGTTTGGAAAACAGTCCCCCAGTCACCCACCAAATAAATTAATTCATCTCTAATTTGATATGACTAAAATATGGTAGTTTATATTTCCTCACAGATAAGGAGCAAGGAAGATTTTAATGTTGGACTCATGCCATTCCCCAGAGAAGTTAAGGAAGGCATGACTCAGTCAGTTCCTATAAATAATGCAAAGTTTCTAGAAATGAAGGATGGAAAACCCATGTTTACAGAAAACTTTTTCAAGCCCTTAGGTTTTGTTTGTTCAATAAAAACCTAAGTTAATGAAACTGGGGAAAAGAAGGAAAATTAGCAAAAGGAGCATTAAATATATGCAATAGTAATAATAGAATTTAAATAACATCTTTAAATTTGAAAGCACTTTCTGTGGGTAATCTCCTTTGACCCTCACAACAATCCTGTGAGGTAGGTTTTATTATTATCCCCACTTTATGGAGAAGGAAATAGCATGAGCCAAGTTGATTGACTTGTTTAGAGTCCTACATCTGGTAATTATCTGAGGCAGGATTTGAATTCACAGCTTCCTAAGTATAACACTTAATCCTCTTGGCCATAGTGCTTCCTATATATATTAGATATCTCTAGTGCTGGATAAAAACATTGGCTCAGTAAGATTCTTCTAAGAGTTTCTTAATCCCTTATGTATTAGGAACACTATCTTAGCCAACATTTCCATACAAATTGGAAAGTTTTTTTCTTAGAACATTTAAAAACATTATTTGAGATTGTGCTGGCTTAGGGGACTATGGGCTAAGATTTTTGATGTCTCTTATCACCTGATTCCAAAGCAGCCATGATAACCTTGGGGTAGAGGAATTTTTGAGGCTTAGCTGGCAGGTCACTATGGCTAATTCAGACAAGAGAAGTTTACTCAACTGAATGGCCTTGGGTTGTCCTCAATGCCTAACCTTGTGTCCTATTATGTTCCAGTGCAGAACCTAAACTACCAGGGAACTTGCTCAGTCAGGCCAATGCCAGAATACCATATAAGGATCAGATTTTATATCTGTTGTTAATTTCCTGGATCTTTCTGTACAGTACAGCCATATATATGTGACTTGGACTTATCAAATGTTGTAATCTAGACCAATTCCGCTGCACTTAAGTTTAAAGAGATGAAATTTCATAGAAAAAGAAAATGAGACGATTATGTGGCAAGAATGTGGCACAACCAGTGAACTGCCAGTGTGATCTGCTTGTACTTTTTTTTAAAAAATTAATATACATTTTTTATTTGTTTTCTTGCTTATATAATTCATTTCCATGAGGTTTTTGAGTTACAAAATTTCTCCCCGTCTTTCCCCTACCCCAACCCCAAAACAGTGATTACACTGAAAAGCCCCTCCCCCGATCTGCTCTCTAACTTTCTGGTAGGGCAGGGAGGGTCTCCCTACCCCAGCCCCCATATGTCTTACTTCCCAGTTGCATGCATTGCAGAGCTTTAAATTCTAGATTCTTTCACTTCCTCCCTTGTCACCCACCCCCACTGGAAGGACAAGCAATTCAATACAGGCTGTGCATGTGTAATTACACAGGACATCTTCATAGTGGACATATTGTGACAGTCTGATCATATATCCCTCCCCCCTGGTTCTGTTCTCTACCCTGTCCCTGTCCCTTTACTGAAGTGTGTGTTTCCAGCATCCCTCCCTCAGACCCTCCCCTACCCTCCGTCATCCCGTCTCTCATCCCCATACCCCCTACTCTCCTGTGTGGCATGATGCCCAGTTTATAGTGTATGTCATTCCTTCCCTAAGCCAGATTCAATGAGAGTAAGTGAGAGTACAGTTGTAACAGTTATCCCTACCCTCTTCTATATGGGATGATTAACCCCATTTTGTCTCTCTCTGTCTCCTCTCATTCTAGTCCTCTCCCACCTCAGAATTTCACCTTTTAAAGTATCATCACTTCGAATTCAATTGATCCTACACTCTCAATATACACATATACACACCTGCTTAGATATGTAGTCATATGCATATATAGCCTCCTATACAGACGTATGTGTAAGTACATATATATATATACATACATTTGTATTCCCTTCCCCTATCCTCATACTAAGACAAGTTTCATAAGTTACTATTATAGTGTTTCCATATTGGTATGTAATTAGTTCAACTTTAATAAGTTCCTTATGATTTCTTTCCCATGTTTACCTTCTCATGCTTCTTGTGCTTGATTGTCAAATTTTCTGTTCAGTTCTGGTTTTTTCAGCAAGAATGCTTGAAAGTCCTCCACCTCATTGAATAACCATATTTTCCCCTGGAACATTATACTCAATTTTGCTGGGTAGGTGATTCTTGGTTTTAATCCCAACTCCCTTGATCTTTGAAATATCATATTCCAGGACCTTTGATCCCTCAGTGTAGAAGCTGCCAGATCCTAGGCTATCCTAATAGTGTTTCCACAGTATTCAAATTGTTTTCTCTTGGCAGCCTATAATATTTTCTCCTTTAACAGTGGATTCTGGAACCTGGCAATGACATTTGTAGGAGTTTTCTTTTGGGGATCTTTTTGAAGAGGCGATCGATGAATTTATTCAAGTTCTATTTTGCCCTCTGATTCTAAAACATCAGGGCAATTTTCTTTGAGAATTTCTTGAAGGATGCTTTCCAAGTTCTTTTTTTTT
>CM053593.1:327523272-327598777 GCA_028646575.1 Pseudocheirus occidentalis | reverse complement strand
CATCCACAGCCTGTATTGAATTGATTGTCCTTCCAGTGGAGGTGGGTGACAAGGGAGGAATTGAAAGAATCTAGAATTTAAAGTTCTGCAATACCTGCAACTAGGAATTAAGATATACAGGGGCGGGGATAGGGAGACCTTCCCTGCCCTACCAGAAAGTAATAGAGCAGATCAGGGGAGGGGCTTTACAGTGGGATCGCTGTTTTAGGATTGGGGCAGGGGCAAGACGGCGAGAAAATTTGTAATTCAAAAATGTCATGAAAATGAATTATGTAAACAAGAAAACAATTTTTTAAAAAAGTAGCTATAACCCATCTTTGGTCATATGACTATTGATGGGCATATCCTTTCCCTGTTACCAAGGGGTAGCTTTGATTTTATTATTATTCCCGGAGCTAGAAATAAGCATGAGCAGGGATATCACTGCCCATCAACTTGGCATTAAGAGAGCTGGGGGGCTAACCATTTTACTTTCCTATTCACTTACTCCCATTGACTTCTGATTGGCTCTAGGATAAAAAATATAAACAAGTTTATTTGGGTTTAATAACATTTTTTCCCCCTTCGTAACTGTTTTTCCCCCAGGCTCATCATACATTACTCCCTTTCCTGCACTCTATGGCCCAGCCAAAATGCTTCCTCTATTCCTTCTGCCATCTCTCATCTCCACACTTTGACACCAGTTATCTTCATGCTTGGAATGGACTCCCTCCTCACACCTACCTTCTGTAGCTCCCTTCTTCCTTCAAGACAGCCTTCACATCTATCACCCACACAAGCCTTTTCTCATGCTAATGACTAGTATTCACCCTCCTTAACTAAAAGTTTTAACCACTTTTCACTTATTTTGTATTTATTTCATTTATATTTATTCCATATACATACATACACACACACACATACATGTACATGTCATCCCCCTTGATAGAGAATCTGCACTCCTTGAGAGTGGAAATGATTCTGTTCTGGTACCTTTGTCTTCAGAGCACCTAATTCCCAGAAAGGTTGTAAGAATAAAAAGAAGTAAATATTTGTAAAGCATTTGCATTGTGCAAACCTTGAAGTGCTGTTGCTATTATTATGAGTGTAATGCTCAGCACATGGTGGATTCTTTTTTTTTATTTCATTCTGAACTTGGGAAATAAAACAAGCATTTCCATGACATAGTATAATAGAAAAAAAAAGATGATTGTACATGAAACTGCAAATCTCTTATGTATAACTTGTTACTCCTTTTAAATATCTAATAAAGTTATCAAGTAACTTTCTTTTTTTCCCTCTTTTTCCCTCTCCCTCCACCCTAGAAATGGCTACCATTAGACACAAATGTGTGTGTATGTATGCAAAATCATTCTATATGTCTATTTATCAATTCTTTCTCTGGACATAGATAGCATCTCCATTCATATGCCCTTTGTAGTTAATTTAGGTATTTATAATAGTCAAAATTACTCAGTCAGTCAAAATTGTCCTTAAAACTATATTGTTGGGGCGGCTAGGTGGTACAGTGAATAGAGCACCAGCCCTGGAGTCAAGAGGACCTGAGTTCAAATGTGACCTCAGACACTTGACACTTACCAGCTGTGTGACCTTGGGCAACTCATTTAACCCTGAATTCCTTGCCTCTCTCCTCCCCACAAACCCCCCACCCCCCACCAATATTGTTGACATTCTCAAGACAAGCCCCGGGATGCTAGCAGCCTCAACTTCTCACACTCCCTAAACTAGGAGAATTGTAAAGGACCTGAGAAACAACACAGTCTAGTTTCTTTTACAAATGAGGGAACTGAGGCCTAGAAAACGTCTGTGAGATGGCTACAGACTTTCCAGAGTCCACTGCCCCGACTACAAAGGAGACCCAAAGAGCAGCACCAAGCTAAGCACGGATCACCTACTTTCAGGTTCATGACCAACAGAGTACTGTGACTATATACCTGGTGTTGCTAAGTGTAAACAGTGGTTAGGGAAGAGTCTTCCAAGTGAGTTTGCAAAACTCAGTGTAGAAAATTCACCCAAATGAGAACGTGGAACTGGGGAAGGCCCAGGAATAGCAAGAGAAGAGGAGGAGAAGAAAAAGCAAGAAAGAGGTGGAAGGGGTCAGGATCAAACAACAACAAAAAAAGAGGAAGATGACAGCTCCGCGAAAGGCCACAACAGCCAAAATTCCTAGAGTAAAGAAAACATTTGTGACAAGAATCTATAGCCTCGAAACTTTCGAGACTGACCTTAAAGAAGGAGGATGGTTTTTTGCTCAGAAATTCTCCTGCAGTACCTCAATTACAGGGGAGGGTAAAATCATCATTCAGGGAGACTTTACAGGTGACCTCATTGACATAATTCAGAAGTGAAAAGTGAAACCAGAGGGAGGCCTTTAAAAACATATTTATATTCATATATATATATATATATATATTTATTCATTCATTCATTCATTTATTTGTTTGTTTATTTATCCTACAGTAAAACTGTAGACTATCCTTATCCTTGGCATTTCACTATTCTGTACACAGCTACTTGTGTTTTTTCTTTTGTTTTTTTTCTAAATTGCCAAAGTCCAATAAATTGGGGAAATCTGTCATGCTTATGCATGAAACAGAGATTTCGTTAAATAAAAAATTTGATCATTTAAAACAATATTGTTGTATACAGTAGGTTCTCAATAAGTGTTTTTTGATTAATGGATAGATTTATTGGCCCCCGGCTACCCAAGGCCACCTATAAATGTACTGCATCTAGACGGTGTATCTAGGCAAAAATCTAAGTCAAAGGTTGGTAAACAAACAAACAAGCAAACAAACAAACAAACAAACATCCTGAGGTCAAATCCAGCCTGCCACCGATTTTGGTTTTTTTTACAGCCTTCAAGCTAAGAGTTTATGCATAATTAAAATAATTAGATATGCTAATATTGAATATTAAATTTGGTATTTTAAGATGTGAAAAATATTCTTAGCCCATAGGCTGTACAAAACCAGGTAGTAGGCCATATTTAATCCGATGGCTACATGTTGCTGACTCCTATCCTAAATTCTAACAAATCTGTCTGCCTTTACTACAAATATTTACCTTCCACGTGCCCAATATTTTTGAAGTCTTTCTCTGTCAGGTGACAATCAGTCTGATAATCAGAATAGTGCAAACGTGTATTAGCATGCTACACATTCCCAATGCAGATAAGTACTTTCTTTGCAACTCACAGGCTTAGAGGGCTCCCTTAGACCAGGGAGAGATGGAAAGACTTGCCCATGGTAACATGATCCAGTATGTATTAGAAGTGGGCCTTAAACTACAGCCTTCCTATTTCTAAAGCATTTCTCTTTCTACAGTGTGGCAATGCCTATACAATGAAACTACAAGTGTGACCACCTATGGTGTGCCCTGTGTGGTTCTAGGCACAGTGTTAGGAATGCTGCTCTTGAGGAATTCAGAGTAATGCATGTCAAGCAAGCATGATGCCTGGGACAAGTTCAATTTGAAGTGGCCAGACCTTCTCCCCCAGGATACAAGACCCTCTGACAGGTGATATTTGAGGGCTCAGCCACATGGTACTGGGAGGTAGAAACCCTGAGCTACTTCCCTGAACTAGGTCACTGCTGAGAAACCCAGGACCAAGTGGGAAAATGGGGTGGGACCAGTCAGGGAGGTGTTCACTAGAGATGCATCCGCTAAAGTAGAAAATAAACCATGAGGCAGTGTCTTGTTTTTATTAATCATTCTTACTAAGTATATTCTAAGGCTGCTTGTTTCTGCCTGCCAATGAAGTCTGAGCACCTTTTAAATTTTGTCTCTTTGAAACAAAGCTCTGGTTCTTCTACCTTAGTTATAGTTCCAGTAAATTATTTAAGACAGTCAGACTCTAGTGAGTTATAGGTCACACCAGTGTCACTGGTTGGTTGAATTATCAATCACAATTAGAACAGGAAAGGATCATTTTAATTCATTATTACATAGTACTTAGCCAATGGGTTCTCTGGGACTACAGTATGATGGTGGATTGGTTGCTTTACATCAGTTTCCTCATCCAGAAGGCTGGTAATTTGCAATGATAACTCCTATAAAACAAACTGATGTGAGCTGCTACAGGAATAAAAACTATCTTGTTATTTTAGGCCCCAAACATCCCCTAGGAAGCACATTCGTCTGCCCTGACTTACTAGATTATCTTTTCCACATTTATTTTTCGGCGTTGTTCTTTTAACTTATTTTCCATTCCTCTGATCTCTTCCAGGCTCCCCTGAGTTGATTCCAATTTGGTAAGCATCATAGTTGCAGTCAAGAAGACCAAATTCTAGTCCCTGCTCTCCAGCAATGTAGACACCAAATGTAACAAGGGAACACAATTTAGAAAAGGGTACATGTGGACTGGTAGGCTGTTTGTTTGTTCATTTATTTTATATTAAAAGCAAGACACAACAGAAAACAACAAAAGAGGTTTTTGAAAAAAACCATTAAAGCAGGATGTAGTAGACTTCTTCACAATAAACAACAGAAATAGCCAACATTAACATTAACACTTAAAGGTTTACAAAGTACCTTCTATAGACAGTCTCCTTTGAGCCCCACAGCTACCTTTTGAGCTAGATCCTGCTCTTTACAGATGACGAGACTGAGTCTCCTTTACCCCCATAGTATGTGACAGAGGCAGAATTTGAATGTCAGATATTACTGATTTCAGGTCCAGATTCTTCTCACTACACCATGATGCTCTCTGAGTCACTTGGCATTGTCTACAATTACCCCTTCCACATCGCAACTTTACCCATCATGGTTTTGATATATGGTGGGTTGGCATAAGAAATTAAATGAAAATTTTGGGGAAGTTTTGCGTGAGCTGCATTTGACATGTGAAGAACAACAGATGACACATAAAAAGTTCAGAAACTCAGAAATGCATAAAATATGTGTATAGTACTGTATAATATCAACATATTTTATCTTTTAATATTGTAAACACCCCCATAAAAGAAAAAGAAAAAAATTCAGACTTCTCTGGTACAAAGAGAGGGCCAAAAATTTTTATTTAGACCTTCCAGATTGTGGGGAGACCACTCCCCTAATCCCCTGCAATGTAGACAGGAAAAATGTGGTTACATGAGACCAGGAGGAAACAAAGTGGTGCAACGGGAGCAGTGCTAGACTTTGTTCCATTACATTTTCCTCCTCATCTATAAAGTCAGGTTAAGAATGATTCACTATCTACCTCATAGGGCTGTTGTGAGGAAGGTGCTTTGTCTTATGGAGCTATGCAAACATGGGCTGCTATTATTTTATGGGTGGTCTTAGGAGTGTGAATAAAGAAGCCAAGGGGTTCAACTTGACTTTGAGCTGGAAGGAGGCTTTACCATAGCATAAAAGCAAAGAAGAGGGCTTTCCTGAAGCCTTAAAGTCTTCAATATCTCCCTGGTGAAACTGAGCCATTCCTTTCTTTATTACTTGCCTCTCATAACTTTATGGTATTGAATGAAGGAAGGAAGGACGGAATGAATGAATGAATGAATGAATGAATGTATGTATGAATGAATGAGGAAGCATTTCTTAAGCTCTTACAGTCTTATTTCTCCAGGATCTTCTATTCTAATAAGGGGATACACAGGAAAGAGGTTTTTAGTTCTGGGCAGTCACAGGAATTGGCAGTACAACCATAAGGTGGTGGATATTCATGTCTTTCCTTGTAACAATAGAAGTATATGGTCATTGTTCCCAGAGTCAAAGCAATGGTATGAAAAGGAATGGGATGTTATTGTGCTATAAGAAATAATGAGTTTGATGATCTTAGAAAAAACATGGCAAGACTTGCATGAAATAATGAAGAATGAAATGGACAGAACCAAGACAACATTGTATACAGTAACAGCAATGTTGATTTAAGAAAAATTTTGAGCAAATAAGTCATTTTGACAATTATAAATACCCAAATTAACTACAAAGGACATATGAAGGAAGGTGCTAACTGTAGCCAGAGAAAGAACTGATAAATCAAAGTATGTATAGAATGATTTTACACACACACATATATTTGTATCTAATGGTAGTCATCTTGGTGGGGAGGAAAAAAAGAAATTTACATGATAACTTCATTATATATTTAAAAGGAATAACAAGTGGTATATAATAGGTTTGTAGTTTCATGTACTATCATCTCTCTTTATTATACTATATTATGGAACTGCTTTTTATTTTTATTTTATATTTATTTATTTTTATTTTCTTCCATAAATTAAAAATAAAATAAATGACTTGGACATTTTTTAAAGAGATGGGTAAAATGTCACCTACAACATCCTATCAGTTACCAAGTCTCATCCATTTGGTCTCTAGGGTAACTCTAGTATCCTTTGCCACCTCTTCATTCCCACTGACATGCCTTGTGGATAAAAACAGGGCAAGAGAAATGGTGAGGTGCCCGTGCTGGTTAGGTCCTGGTGTCCTGGTGACTATCAGGATGGGATGCAAAGTCTGATCTGGGGCCATCAAGACTGGACAATTCAACCTCAGAGCAAAGCCACAGAGCCAAGAGGATGAACACCAGAGGCTTGGGAAGGCATGGTCTCTTGAGGTTAGGGTTGGAAAGCCCTTATCCCTAGTGGAATGAAGGTGCCAAGTTTATATGCTAAGAGATAAAGATGAGACATAAAAGAGAGTCAGAGTATTTTGGTTGGAAATCACAGAGATGAGTGAGGGGAGCCATTGGGCAGGTGATTGTCATACCTTTTCCAGAAGCAATATTAATATAACTGTTCCTAGGGCAAGGGGTGTAAAGTGGGGAAATTGAGGTAAGGGGAGGATCCTAGTAAGGAGAGAGAGAAATGTAGACCAATAGGGCAGATGGCAAGATGTATGAGGCAAATGGGTATGGAGCAGGGTCTGGAGTCAGCTAAATAAAGTGGGTTAGGTGATTTTGCATTGACTCACTCACCCATCAGGACAGCTGGACCCAGGGCAGAATTCCCAAATCTAGTGAATTAACTCTCCAAGAAAAGGAGCATGGTCTCTGTAGGTCTAGTTTGAAGGATTCTGTTCCAGATGGGGATAGGAAGACTGCGAGAGGAGGGACAGATAGCAAGTTATCGAGGGTGGACAAATGGTGATAATGCCAGTACCTCCGATGAGGGCACCAAGTAGGAACCACCGTTCCAGGTTTTCCTAACCAGATGCAGTGTCATTTGGTAGATGGTTAACTGAGTTTAAGCCCATAAGACACCTGTTTTATTTTTATCTTTATCTTTTTACTGACTTTACTTCTCTACTGAGCAAGTCACTTAATCATGGTGTGGCTGCTTTGATAAATGAGGGTAACCAGACCTGTCATCCCACCTTTACCTCTTGGAGACATTGCAGGTTGAGAGATCTCATTTAGGGTGGGCGTTGCACTCCATGGGGAGTAGGAAGCCTCTTGTTAGCTTCTGATTTATAGAGCATGCTTATGTCTTGGGCCTCTGGGTGCATGTACAAGAACAGAAGCGATTAATTAGTAGGACGCCCAGACTCCCCTACCAAGTCGGTCCCCCCTGCATGAATCAGGCGGCTGGGAACAGATGGGCTTTGGCTCATGCCTTGAAGGCAGATGGGCTCAGGCTTTGTCAGACCATGAACGGAAGCAAATTCCAGAGACGTTGGCACTACATGGAGAATACCCTAGTCCTTGTGCCCCATGAGGACCTGGAGACTGTCAGCTGATCCCAGCTGCATCCCTCAGTATGTGGAGAGAAAGGTGATCTCTGAGGTATAATTACCTAATTAATAAATTAAATAAAATGATTATCACTCAGTCTGAGTCTCAGAAGCACAATCAACACCTCCCTTAAGGGGGGAGGGGATGTTAGTCGCACCATTCTCCACTCTAAAGCTAGAAAGCTAAGTATATAAGTATTCCCAATGGTAACATTGCCACAATTTCTTTTTTCTGCTTGCATTTCATACTAACACATACCTAGCAGTGTGGCATGGTGGAAAAGGAACCAGACTTGGTATCAGAAAGATCCGAGTTCAAATTCTGTATCTGACCTTGAGTACTTGTATCTGTACTTGAGTGACGCTGAGTGAGTCACTCTATCATTAACTCCACCATCATCATAACTGACATTTATACAGCATCCACTCTGTGCCAGGCACTGTGTTAAGCACTGTATAGCTATTATGTGATTGAATCCTCACAACAACCCTGGGAGGGGATGCTATTGTCCCTATATCACAGAAGAGGAAACTGAGGCAAGCAGCAGTGAAGTGACTGGCTCAGGGTCACACAGCTCGTGTCTGAAGCCATCATCGAGGTCTCATTTTATGGACTGACTTTTCCTCATAGTTCTTTGCAGCAGCGAACTCAAGGAATCACAGGGATATGTTTCTATTGTGTCGACTCCTTTAAATCCTTGATGCTCACTCTGGACTTAGGTCCGCTTTTCTTCTGATTACCTCAACATGTCAGGATAGAGTGGAAGCAGTCATTGGGAAGAGATCGCAGTAGAATGGAAGCTCTTAGACAGCAGGGGCCGTTTCCTTTTTGTTTGTTTGTTTGGTTTATTTTTGTTTCTTCCCAGCAGCCCCAGCACAGTGCCCTGCTCGCATTTAGTTACTTGCATATAATATGAACATTAATACATGTTTGTTCAAATGAATTGCTTGAATCCTAGACTATGTGCTCTCTTGGCTATTCTCCTTAATAGGAAACAGGAGAGTCCATTATTGATGGTGGTGCTTAAGTTTTGTATCAATTATTTACAGTGATTTAAGAAGGCACATCCTAAAGAACTCTTACTGTATTGGGTATTGATTGCATTTGTAAAGCCATACAGTAAATAATAAGGAAAACAATCCTCCTCCCAGGATCTAAAACCACTTTCATTTTAGCTGCCTCATTTATCTTTACAACATCACAGTGAAATAAGGAGAGGGTCCTTACCCTAACCTTCCAAGTGTTTATATATTGTGCTTTGTCTACTCATCCCCAAAGTGAGGAGTGATGGAAGCAAAATATGGCCTTAGTTAGGATGTGAAGCAAGGAGATTCCTCAGTCCTAGGGACCGTGGTGGTGCAGAGTCATCCCTGGACACCAGAAACGAACACTTGATGTGTTAGATCCAGGTCTTGGTCTGGATATATGGCAAGCATGACAAAATGGAGAAAGAACGTGGAGAAAGATTTGGGTGAGAAGATGGGGCAAGTATGTTGGCACAGACTGGAGGTTTAATAATAAATGTTTATTGGTTGATTTGACCAAGGTCACGCAGGTAGTAAGTGGCAAAGCTGAGATTTGAATCCAATTAGACCAGAGTGTAGAGGAGTAAACCCTGAAAGGGCTAGTTTTATCCCTTCTTACCCCAGTTTTGTGTATGAAAGTTTGATAATGATTAAGAATGACATGTTAATATTTCTCAAACACCTGCAAAGGGCAAGCTTCTACAGAACCAGATGTAGCCTGCAGCCAATAGAGCCTTAAAGTTCAGACAGACAAGAAGAGAATCACAGAAGGCTGGAAGTGCATACAAGGGAGACATCTTCAGCAAGAAAAAATAGATTTTGCATCTTCCTGCCTTCATTCTGAGACCCAGATGTCACATGGTTCTGGGCTTTTGCAGAATTTCAATTTCATATGTCATTCATGAGAATGACTTCTGGTCCCATTGCTGCCTGAAGAGAGTGAAGTTGTAGACAGTATTCAAGCCTTCTGAGGTTCATGTTTATTTGCTCATGAATCTGTCAACTTCTCATTTTTCAATGGATCACTCCAAAGAATCTTGAGCTTCCAAACAGTTCTCCCCAAACCAAACCAAGAGGACGTAAATTGAAATTGCAACAGACACATGTAGATTAAAGTTCTCAGAAACTGAATTATCCTAAATCTCCCCCTTCTTGCTCCCAACCCAAATTTCACAACATGGTTACATGTACATCTTCTACTGCCTATAGTAAGTATATGAGGAAAAGGGAAGTTTAAGTTCATGCATTTTTAAAATCAAAGAGGGGGAAAATCTACTCCAAAATGAGTTTAGGTTTTAATAAACTTTAAGTATAGTTGATTGTCTGCCAAAACAGAAGGGAACAAAAGGGCAGATAGTCTAAAAGAGCAGATAATCCAACAAACAGCAGAAGTGATCTGTTTTGGCAACAACTTTATCTTTCTAATTACATTTGGCCTAGGCTTTTACTAAAATGAATTTTCTTTCTCTGAGCCTACCTCCAACTGATGGTAACTTAAAGGACTCAGAAATGTCCAAGGTAAGAGAGTTTTAAAAGTCTACTGGATCATCCACCAAGTGAGTTATTCACAATCAGAATATGAAGAAATGGCAGTATCTGAAGCAACAAAAGGAGACCTGTTTCATTCAGTCTTGTGGTGCTGGTGGTGATTTTTGTTTTTCTCCAAAGTTACTGTATCCTAACGTTATTGCTTATTCAATCTTTCTGTTGGAGAGAAGGTGTTTAAGTGAATGGAGAACAGTGCTGAGAGACAGGACAATGCAGTTCTAATCCTAACTCTCCTAGTAATTTTATTCTTGCTCTGCCCTCAGTGTCTATTTAGCTTGCATTGGATGGTATGATAGATAGGTCCAATATGAATAAGTGATAATTGCAGGATAAATCCCAAGCTGAGTTTTATTTAACTCTTGTTTTACTAACAAGCTAGTTCAGATCAAACTAGTTCCAAGTACTGCTGATCAGTAGGAAAAGAGACTGATTGAAATTTTCTCTTCCACTTTTCCCTCATTACCTTCTATATGAGGTACCAATAAAATACTGAAATAGTTAACATAATGATAGTTAAGGCAGCAGAAGGACAGCTAGAGTACTGGGCTTAGAACCACGAAGACTCATATTCATGAGTTCAAATCAGGCTCTAGACACTTGCTAGCTGTGTGATCCTGGAAAAGTCACTTTACCCTGTTAGCCTCAGTTTCCTCATCTGTAAAATGAGCTGGAAAAGGAGATGGCAAATCCTTCCATTATCTTCGCCAAGAAAACCCCAAATGTGGTTACAAAGAGGCTGAAACAGCTGAATCACAACAACAACACAGCATAAACAAGGGAAATGAATGATCCACAACTTAGATAATTAGTTCTTTTTTTTTTTGATTTTTTGGAGGGCAGTTGGGGTTAAGTGACTTGCCCAAGGTCACACGGCTAGTTTTTTGTGTGAAGTGTCTGAGGCCAGATTTAAACTCAGGTCCTCCTGACTCCAGGGCCAGTGCTCTATTCACTGCGTCACCTAGCCGCCCCAGATAATTAGTTCTTAAAGAATCAATGAATAAGTTTGCTCCTACTCTATGAAAAGTGGTAAAAAAAAAAAAAGTACCAATGCATTCTACCTAGCATAAAATAAAATCATCCTCCAATGTGTATCCAGTCTTCAACTTCTGGAAGGTTTAAATTAATTCATTTAATGTTTCTTTAGTAATATTGTACATTTCTCTGTGAGAAGAGTTAAGACAGCAGTGGAAAGAGCCCTGGACCTAAAGACAGGAAGACCTGAGTTCAAATTCAGCCTCAGACACTTACTAGTTATATGACCTTGGGAAAGTGTAGTGCCAACACAATATTCACAAAGCTAATGCCAACTGTAAATATGCTGGTATAGTTCTCAATTGCAAAATATAACAGACTGTCCTTATAGAATAGAAGACTGAAGCAAAACATTTATTCAGAAAACCAAATCCCAACACCAGGAAACTGAATCCATCATAGCAGCATAGAAGTTAATACACCACAATGTAGCAGGTAGCCACACCATCCTTTACATTCCCACAAACCAACACTCACAAGCCTAGCTGTCTTCCTGGGAGTGTCTTCTCTCTCCCACCATCTAGTTGCGCTGACTCCCAGCTTCCTGTGGGCTCTGCTCTACCCTTCAGCAAGCTCCTCCCACCACAGACTCCATGTGATTACAATCATCCTATTAGGGGGCAGGGAAGATGTTCAAATTCCCTTAGGTCTATTAAGTTGCTATAATTACCATTATAGCAAGTCACTTAACTTCCATTTGCCTCCATTTCCTGATATGTAAAATAAGAATAATAACGGAACACCTACCTCAGGGCTGTTGTAAGGATAAAATGAGATAATATTGCAAAGTACCTTGCATATAGTGAAGTACTATATAAATGTTAGCTGTTATCATTATTGTTATTCTATGCTACGAGGATTTACAATTTCATGACATTTATCAATACAGAACACCATGAAAAGTCTTTTTTAAAAGGTCAATAAACTGCAGTATCTAGTTTGTATATTTCAAAAGTTCAGTATATCTGAAAATAATGACAGTGATAGTAGTGACATGGTGGTAACAAGACCTTTATTATTAATTATTTATTCATAATACATATTTTGAAAGCTTTTCTTTGCCATTATCTTATTTAACCTTTGACCAAGAACTGAATCTCTGCATTTACATGGAGAATAGATCCAATCTTGTAGTAGTTTCACAAATCATTCTTTGTTAGACACATTTCCCCCAGTAACATAAAAATACAACTTGTGTCCAGATCTCAACAGAAAAAGTAAAAGGACCCTCAGCACCCAATCAATCACTTAAGCTAACAATACGTTATACAAATGTCAGATATTATTCAACCTGATAACAATAAGTAACAAAAAGAAAGACTTATACATGAACCTATGAGTAGGCAAAATAATTCTTTTGCCCTCGTCTATGGGTGGGCTTCCCTTTCTTTCATGGAATCTCTACAGTCTTCCAGGTTTGTAAAACTTACTCTAAGGCAGAAATGCTAGCAAGAGCAATAAAGTAAAGAAATTAAAGCCTTAATTAAACACAGGCAAAGAGGAGACAAAGGTATCCCTACTTACTAAAAGCATTATGATTTACTTAGAAAACTCTAAAGAATCAACAAAGAAACACATAAATTCAATTACAAAATACTCTTTAAAAATAATGACAACTATTTGGACGACTGTTTATTACTTTTGTTGGTCTGGGATGATAAAAAAAATGAAAACAACACCCAAGTTTATATGCATACATACATACATACACACATACATATACACACATATGTATACACATATATGTCTGTGTATATGTGTATGTGTGTATATACACACATATACATATATACACATGCATTTATGTATATGAGAAGCAGTATAATATAATGGATAGGGAATCAGCCTCTGAACCAGGAAGACCTTAGTCCAAGACCTGCCTCTAAAACATACTGGGTATATACCCCTGATTAAGTCACTTAATTTCCAACTCTCTAAGGCTAGAATTAATAAAGACAGCCCTGACTTATACTGGTAGGGGGAACTTCCTCAAGTAGGAGTTTTCTAAATGAATGAAATCATAAATCTTGTCCTCATCTCTATTTAGTGGCAAACCAATCAAACTACCAAAGGGATTCAGATCTTTTATAGAACTAGACTAAATAATAACTAAATTCATTAGGAAGAACAAAAGATCTAGAATCTCAAGTTATATATGATTTTAATAATCAAAGTTATGCCATTATAAAAAACTAAAGAAAATTAAATCAAGCATCTTACACAGCCATGGCTAGGGAGAGAATTTCTAACCAAATAAAGGATAAGAGTAATCATAAAGACAAAAAAATTTTGATGATGTTAAATTGAAATCTTTTTTACATATAAACACAATACAACTAGGATAAGGAGGGAAGCTCTCAAATGGGGGGGGGATCTTTTGTGTCAAATATCTTTAAAGCTCCCTATCTATCCTAATCTAACTAACTAACTAACTATATATATATATATATATATGTATATATATATATATATAGTTTTTGATATATAGCTATATATATTTAAAATATTATATATAAAAATATATAAACCTGGAATTGAATACTATGGAATCTAATTATATATGTGTGTGTGTATGTATATATGTGTGTGTGTGTGTGTGTGCATAAAACATATATATAGTTAGATTCCATAGCATTCAATTTCAGGTTTTAGAAATATTATTACTGTTCTTCCACTTGCATTGTTGATATCATCACATACATTGTTTTCCTGATTCTGCATACATTTTTGATGCATCAGTTCATCTGAATCTTCTCATACTTGTCTAAATTCTTTAGTCATCATTTATGACTACATATATGTATATATACATACATACATACATACATATATATATATATGTCTTTTCTCTTCTCTGCAGAGTAGGGCACTATGAATGTGGAGCATTGCATACACTATCAGACTTGGGTTTTGTGTTTAAATGGTATATGGTTTTTGTGTTGGTTACTTTTGGTGAATTGTGTTTTTTTTTATTCTTTTTTTATTTTGTAACAAGGAATGATCTCTAAGGAATGAATTTATTGGGGAAAAAAATCTCAACGTAAAAACAAAGGACATCATTTTCTAAATAAAAAGAATCTCTATCTGAATCGATCAACCATTTTCAAAGGTCCAGTGAATATGTAGGACAAGGAGAGCTGTTATACCCCATCACGGAGATGCCAGCAATTTCAGAACAAAATCTTAAATGTGTTATCAGTGGTGAGGCTTATACCTTGCATGAGGCAACACTTTCTACATGAGAACAAAGGCCTCATCCTTTAACTTTGTTAACTTTTGTCAGGTTCCTCTTGGCTATACTCTTTGTACTAATTTTCTAATAACAAAATCCCAATCAAGTTAGGAGAGAAGTTTTTATTAAGTCGATATCACAGATGAGAAACTGAAGCATCTAAATGACTTGTTCAAGGTCACAAAGTAAGTTGGTGGTGAAGTCATGACAGAGCATTATGGAGGGAAGCAGGATGCTTGGAAAGTCATTCTGACTCACTGTCTTTTTCTAGGGACAAATCACTTAACCTTTTTGTCCTTCAATTTCCTCAGCTAGACAATGTTAATAATAGTATACCCCTTAGCATGTTCATCAGGATTTGGCAAAGATTAATGGGATAATAGCTGAAAGGCACCCTGAGTTGTTCATAGAAGGGCCCTGTGTAACTTATGATTATTAGATATTATTGTATTATAAATCACAGAAATGTTCATATAGGCACCTGCATTTTAAGCTGTGAGTATTCACATTGAAACTGAAGGATTTATCATTCCAAATCATAGCTTTTTTGTTTTTAAGTGGTATTTTTTAACACAACTATTAATAATTTATGGTGCTACCAAGCTCCAGCATGCACTTATGTTCCCATCTTAAATAAAATCCTTCTTTCTTGTTTGGGGAAGAAAGTGTTTTATTCAGATTATACAAGTCACATTTTCCCCTTTGGCTCTTAGAAAGAAGGCCTTTTCACCAT
Source organism: Pseudocheirus occidentalis (assembly GCA_028646575.1). Classification (NCBI taxonomy): domain Eukaryota; kingdom Metazoa; phylum Chordata; class Mammalia; order Diprotodontia; family Pseudocheiridae; genus Pseudocheirus; species Pseudocheirus occidentalis. The sequence goes on along the minus strand of CM053593.1, from coordinate 327,583,535 downwards.
CCAAAAGGACTTTATTTTGATTGGGTATGACAACATAAAGTGAAAAAGGGATTTGGCTAATTGGATAATGCGCCTTATTAAACAAAAGTCAATGGCCAAACCAGATTTTGTGACACAAATCTTGATATCTTCCTGGACCCAATGAATTGCCTTACCTATTTCATTTTGTGCTGTGTATACATCTAAACTGGGCTACACACTTCGATATTTGGAAACACAGATGATAAACAAATTTTCTCATTATTTTCCTTTTTATCTTTGAAAGATGATATCTTCCTGGTCAGGTGCAGGTAACGCCAACAGAATCTGGAGGCTGATTATTGATGAATTTGATATTGATGAACTCTTCTGCTTCTTCTGCTTTCTTTCCCTCCCTCCATCCTTCTTCTGTCTTCTTCTCCAATTTCCTCCATTTTATCTTTCTCCTTGTATTTCTCTCCATTTACTTTTCTCCTGTCACAGTCCTGCCAGGGATATTCATCAAAACTGCTTTGTCCTCCCTGGGCTGGAGAGGTGATGTTGGTCCTCAGTGCAGCTGTGGATTCAAAGTACCATTCTGTGACAGATAGGTCTGAGAAAGAAGCATGTGGGGAAACAGGGAAGATGCTAATTTTTTAATCCCTGTCTTCTGTGACATTGGAACCCAGGCAAAGGACAGGAAACTGGATACCAGAGTATGGCTCCTACAAGAGTCTACCATTGTATTTCACTGTCTTATGTCTCAGAATTAAGATAGAAACTGGACACATAACAGGAAAGAAATGGCTGCCTCAATATGAGGTGCTTAAAGGGATCTTTCATTCTTTCTCTTGCCAACAGGAACCGGGTTTCATTTGGTCTGGATTAAAGGTTTGAAGAGAGAGGCATTCAAGTCCATAAAGAGAGTGTTACATCATATGCGTCATATCAAGAATATGGGTTTTTATTGTAGGGAAAGATGGATGAACTTTCCCTGTTAATTACTTAGCGGTTCCTTTTCTTTGAAAGAAAAAGGGGAAACTGCTGCTTTCAACCAGGGCTTGATTTGCTAAATTCAACCTCCTTACAGCATCATTTCTCCAATTGAGTGCTCCTCTAATTAAAGCTCCTGACCTCAAGAGTCAGACCATCTCAATGGCTCAATAAACAGCCGGAGCCAATGTGTTCCGAAGCGGCTTTTTCATTCATTCTTCATGCAAATGAAATACAATTAGACCCGGTTAATCTGCATCTCCTTTGCAAACTCCATTGTTAATGGGATTTGGGGTAGGAGGGGAATACCCTTCAGATTAAAAAACCAAAGGTCCATGCATCCTATCAGATCAGTTACTCCTTAAATCTTTTTGCTAGGGAGACATATGGAGGAAGTATGTGGGGATTATCACCAACCCTGAGAGTATCCATTTTAGTTCTGGGGATGAGTGACTTTCACAGAGCTTTGGGCCTATTTTCCTTCCTGGGCTGTATTTTAACTCAGTCAGAGAAAAGAAAAAAAGAAAAGAAAAGTCGGTGAGGGTGTTACTTAGAGCTCTTCACAGAAAGGGTCAAGATTTGGGAGTGTAAGGTATGATTTTTTCCCAAACTATTTCTGCCAACTTGAATAAATGTTTTGAAACAAAAGTACAGCTTATAATTGGGGATGGAAGTTTGGGGTGGCAGTGGAAACATTTAACAAGGGCTATGACCAAATCTTTTCCCTGCTGAAGGATGCTGTTGCTCTAACCCTAGAATCTAGCTGAACAAGCCAGACAAAATAAGCCTTCACTTCCTATTGTCTGTTCTGAAAGGCATTGCCTTGACTCTCTGGACTAAATTAGTCCTCAATGCTTTTTAGATGGGAAATGACTGGCCTATTCTGAAAAGTAAATGGAAACAGAACTGAATTTGATGTCAGAAGACTTGGGATTTACTTTGACTTTACCCTTATTACCTACGTGGCTTTGGGCCAATCTTTGGCTTTTCACTAGCTGGAAAATGAAGGGCGTGGACCAGATGGCCTGTAAGGTTCCTTTTGGCTCTACAGCTTTGATCCTATAATAGGGATCTTCCCTTAGTCACTGTTGTTGTAGGGAGGTGTTGCTGTATGGGACCTCCAATAACAAAGATATATGAATGATTTGATTTTCTATTTACAGACTGTTCTTCAAGAGTTCAACATCACAATGAACCTTTGATTTGACCTCATTGACCTAATCAAGTAGTGGCTCAAATAAAATAATGGATGTCAAATATTTTGCAAATCTTAAAGCACTATATAAATGTCATTTATTGTTATCTGTTATTAATATTAGCCTATACTCATCAGATCTCCAGTCTTTGGGCCTTCTAGTGAATTCTTGCTGAGCTCAAGAAATACCTATAGAGCTATACAGGGGTGTGCTGGTAAATGTATAACAACCAGGTTCTCCAGAAGGTAAAAAAAAAGTATGCACACCCATGAATCTTCATCATTAATACCTTCTTAAGTCTAGACAATCAATAAAACAATAATTAAGCCCTGATTTTTTTTTTGCTAATTTCTGAAATAGAAATGCTCATACTTGGAAATTAAATAATAGAGCAAGTTTAAGTAGGCTCCAGAATATCATTGTGTTAATTCTTCTAATTATTTGTTTAAAAAAGAAACACATTGGACTGTTTATTTATTGATAGCTCTATTACTCAAAAATTAACCAGCGGAGAAAGAGAGACACAGAGACAGAAAGAGTTGGAAGGGGTCTTAGCAGTCAACTTAATCCAACTATACACAAAATGAATCCAAAAGGGCAGTCCTCTCTCTAGTATGTCAGAATGTTTCTTTACATATACATTATTTCATTTAATGTGAAATATGTATATATACATTTACATGCACATATATAGAAAGTTACACATATACATAGGGTCATATGTGTGCATGTCCATCTAAATTCGTATCTATATCTATATTCATATCTATATTTTTATATGCATTGTTGTTGTTCAGTCTTTTTCAGTTATGTCTTATTCTTCATGGTGCCATTTAGAGTGTTCTTGGCAGAGATACTTAGTGGTGTGCCATTTCCTTCTCCTACTCATTTTACAACTGAGGAAACTAAGACAGACAGGGTGAAGTGACTTGCACAGGGTCACACAGCTCCTAAAGTCTGAGGCCAGATTTAAACTCAGGAAGATGAGTCTTCCTCAATCTAGACCCAGTATTTTAAGGTTCTCAAAATCTTTTACTATGAATGAGTCATTATACCTTTCTCAGTCTTGATTTTCTCATCCATAAAATGGGGGGGGGAGGGAGAGAACAAGCATTTCTTAAGTACCTACTATGTGTTAGGAACTGTGCTAAACTGTTTACAAATATCACCTCATTTGATCCTCAAAACAACGCTGGAAGGTAGGTGCTTCTATGTTCTACAGAGCCATATTTTACAGATAAAGAAACTAAGTCAGATACTGGTTAAGGGATGCCTGTGGTTAGACAGCCAGTGAGAGGGCTGAATTTGAACTCAGGCCTCCCTGATTCCAAGTCCAGCACTCTGTATTGTGCTAACCTAACTTCCTCTGTAGAACCCCAACACCTCTACAATAAACCAAAGACTCAGGCCACAGAACACAAGTCACAGTGCTTCCATGCTGAGGGGATCTCAATGATCCCTAATGTCTCTGCCACTCAATAAGAACCCACCCTACAATGTTTCTGATGTGTGGCCATCAAGCCTTTGCTTAGAGACCTCCACAGAAGGGAAATCACTTCCAAAAGCAGCCCACTCCCCTTTCAGAGAGTTCTCATCTCTAGGTTGAGATAGCTCATCTCTTTTTCCTTTGTACATCTAATTCAAACCCGACTCTCAGATGTGGATTTTGACTTGCCTTTTCACTACCTGATGGTCTCATGATACCTAGACTCCTACATCAATAATAAGTTATTTCCATCTACTGAGACATAGTCAATTTCTGTCTTTCTTTTTTTTTTTTTTGATGGTATCATTTGGTGTTCTCCAAATCCAATCCTCTCCTAGGGAAAAGTATTCATAAAGGCATGAAGCTTCTGGATAATATCGAAGTCATTTCTTAAATTTGAACCCTAATTCCTCAGACTGACATTGAAGTCCCTTCACAACTTGACCATAGCCTGCTTCTTTGGCTTTATTTCACATTCCTCCTCTTTATACACTCTATGCTACAACCCACCTAGACTGCAAGCTGGATATTCTATCTCCCGCCTCCCTCTTCATCTCAGACTCTCAAAATCATCTTCCTTCTAGCTTCAGCTTGGAGGTCACCTTGCCTTATCCTTCCAGTTCATTCATTTCCCCTCCCTCCCCAAGTGACTGTGTATTAAAGGCAGATAGGTGGCTCAACCTCGAGTTAGGAAGTTCTGACTCTGAATCCATCAATCACAGTTAGTGTGAGTGACCCTGAGTAAGTCACTTAACCTCTTAGTCTCAGTTTCCTCATCTGTAAAATGGGGCTAACAACTAATATCTTGTTATGAGGATAAAGTGAAATTATATTTATAAAGCACTTAGCACAGTGCCTGGGGTCTAGCAGTCTTTTAATAAAGGCTTATTATTCCCTCTCTCACCTCTTCCTATTTGCTGTATATGTGTTGCTGCCCTAAAGATTCTTCTCCAACAAAGAATCACCATTTATCTACTAAAATCATGTACTGAAAGATGTTGAAAAAGGGATAACTTTGATGACCGTTGGATTATTAATATCAAAGTAAGGCACAAAACAGGGACATGTATGTGTGTTTTTTAGGTATAGCCAAAGGAAAACGTCTCAGGCAAGCGAGATGCTCCCCATTTCTTGGACTCATTGTTTCCTTTCAGACGAGCCAGGAACCTGAGAATCTTGAAGGCACTGGGGTGGAACAGAAAGAATTCTGCCACCTGTAAATCAGTCCGTAAATTAAAAGCACCTACTATGTTCTAGCACCATGTAAAAATAAAACTGTGTTACGTGCTGGGGATACAAAGAGGAAAAAACAGCCTCTGCCCTCAGCGGACTCATAATCTAATGACCTCCTTTGGGCTTTCTCCCAGGAAGGACCTTTCTCAAGGACCTCCCAGTTTCCTATTTATAACTGAAGATGTTGGGCCAGATAACTTCTGAATTCCTATTCTTTTGGTCTGACCTTTTCTCTCCATCTTTTCCAGAAGAAGAGCAAAAGACATTATTAAATCCTCTGCTAAAATCTATGTAAACTATATCTGTAATACTCCCCTGATCTAGTAACCTCATCAAAAAAGAGTTATGGTAAGACTGTCATAACTTGTTCTTCAAGAATTTATATAGCCCCTATATGATTACTTTTCTAGATATTGAACCAATAAATCAATCAGCAAGTATTTGATTAAATAAAATATCACCTGTCCCCAGGAGGCTTGCTCTCTAATCTGAGAAACAACATATATAAACCAGCATATAAAAGATAAATCCATAGCATTTTCAGGATTATCCTGATAAGATGGGAAGAGCAAGACAGACCTTCTGGAGGAGGAGGCATTAGAGCTGAATTTTAAAGGAAGCCAGAGATTCAAAGAGTCAGATCTTGGGAAGGAGAGCCTTCCAGGCCTGGAGAATTGCTAGTGTTGTTAATCATTAGTTCCACTAGGGCATGTTTGCATGCATTCTGGATAATGGACAATGCTCTTGTGTTTTTCCAGTCATCAATGGAGTGAAGCAGGGCTCTGTGCTTACTCCCTTATTTTTTTAGGATGACATTTACAGCACTGGCAAATCCCTTCAACAATAATGAAAACAGCATCAGGGTTGGCTACCACACTGATGTTAAGTTACTTAACTTGAAAAGTCTACAAGCCAAGACTAAAATGGAAGGAGTGTTGGTAATAACTTTTTGTTCCAAGTGATTGTATACTCAATGCAGCCTCTGAGGCTGAGATGCAACAGAGTATGGATCAGTTCTCTTCTGTCTATGCTAATTTTTACCTGACAATTAACTCCAAGAAAACAGAGATTCTCCACTAGTCAGCATCACACTCTTCATACATGGAACTATCATTTATAGCAAACGAAGAAATTTTGAATGCTGTGGATAAGTTTACTTACCTTGGCAGTATACTTTCCAGGAATGTCCACATAGTTTGAGGCACATAATTCTAGAGCTAGCTCAGTGTTTGGGAGGCTCCAAAGGAAAGTGTGGGAGGGAGAAGGTCTGCTGACCTCTTAGCTTATAACTATGAAACCTGGACAGTCTACCAGCACCATGCTGAGAAACTGAACCACTTCCATGTAAATTGTCATAGGAAGATTCTAAAGATTGCCTGGCAAGAAAAGGTACCAGACACTGAGATCCTCTCTCAAATTAAACTGCCAAACATTCAGACTATTGCCGAGAGTGCAACTATCATAGACTGGAAACATTATTTGAATGCCAAACATAAGTTTGCCTAGAAGACTTTTAAGGAGAATTCACACAAGGCAAGACCACACATGGAAGTCAGAAGCAATACAAGGACACTCTCAAGGTCTCTCTGAAGAACTTTGGAACTGATTGTGAAACTTGGGAGACATTGGCACAGGACCACCCAGCATGGCATGCCGCTATCGTGTTCTATGAATAAAGCAGAATTGCACTGGCTCAAAAGAAACATGACATGTGCAAATTTAGAGACACCATGATTCCAAATGTTCATACAGACTATTGGTGCCTGACCTGTGGTAGAGCCTTCTGAACTCCTATTTGTCTGATCGATCACACTGGTCAGCGGTTGTTGGCACATCCATATTGTATATTGACCCCAATATATTGATGTCATCTTGGTCTTCTTCAAGAATGAAGGACAACCATCAGGACAAGAATCAAAGTCAAATTCATTGTCCTGTCAATCTTTGCAGATTCCACTCAATTCTTTTCGCATTCATCTGTTTGAGGTGGGGATATTCATCTTCATTTGCATCAGCACCTTTCCCATTCTTGCCACTCAAGGCAAAAAACATTTAAGTACCACATATGTGCCAGGCACTGTGTTAAACCAAACATATACAGAGAAAAGCAAACAACAGTTCCCACTCTAAGGGAGTTCACAGTCTCATGGAGAAGATGACATGCAAAACAGCTATGTAAAAAAAAAATACAGGTCACCTACTGCCAGTGACTCAGAAAACACATCTGCCATATGATTTAAACATTTTATAATTATTTCTCTCTTCATTATAATAAACACAAACATCTTTGGGTTAGATTTTCCATTTTTTTTAATAAAAGCATTAGTGAAAAAAATCAGGCATTGCTTTTTTTTTTTTAAAGAAAATGAAATGCTATCTAGCATCTTCCCATCCATGAAAAACACTTGTTTTCCTATTCATTCTCACCCCATTCATGACCCCAGGAACTAATTTTACAGCCCATTTTCCCTCTTCTCAAGTTCTGTCTATATGAGCTTTATTTTCTACACAAAACCCCATGGAGAGCTGGAGGCCTGCTCTTACTGCACTCCCTATGACGTGTGTCTGAAAATTTCCATCTTCTGTAAATTTCTATTTCCAATAACCAGTTATTACAAGGTCACAGAACTGAGCTCTCCTCCCGGCTGGAATCCCAAAGATGATTCGTGAGATGCATTAACCTTGTGACAAGACAGTAATGCCTGAGGATATATAAACGAAATGTTGAAGTCTCTCAAATATATTAATCCAGAGGTCAAAGGGCGGTACATGAGAGCCCACAGGTACTCAGGATATGTGAAAACACATCTCCCTTAGGGAAAATCTTTTGCAGTGTAGAACTTATTACGTTTTTCTCCAGATACTAAAATATTGCCTTATGTTGCTTTCAACAGCACCTCTTCCCAGGGTCAAATTACATCAAAGGGCAACCGGGCCTTTGCCCATTGATTGATAGGATAAACTGTATATTTTAAAGTTGTCCGAGAGGACAGAAGGAAGCAGCCCCTGGAAATCTCTACCGAGTATTCTGGCACCTTGGGAAGTTCCCTGCCCTGCTGTGCCCGTTTTCAACGTCTCCCTACCTACCTATTTTTGGTTTTGTTCCACAGATCACATAGAACTGACGACAACCTAGAGTAGGTATCTGGGACATTTTTGCAGACTCACCACTGGTTAGCTACCCTCCCTAAAGCTAAAAGGTTAGCTTTACTTAACTCTTGGCATTTCCTATTGCCCTGGATCAGACAACTTCTTGGAGCTCAAACTGTCTACACCAACCAGGCAATTCTATTCACTATCCAATGTTTACCTGTAAAAGACCAAGCAGAACTTCTCTATACCAGAAATATTGGTGTAGTTTCAAATTATTAAAGCTTAGTGAAGGTTTAAACTATAATAGTTATTTTGCCTTTATTTTTTGTAGTTTTAAGTTATTTAAACTGTTAAAGCTTAAAAGAGCACTAAGACTTTTGGGACACTGCATCTGAAGTCAGTCATCTATTTCTCTTCTTTACTCCCTTCTCCTGCTTCCCAATTTTCTTTCTCTCCTACTTTCAGTTGCCCAGTTAACTTGTGCTGTCCTTCAGTACCCAGCACAGCCGTATATATGTATGACTATTCACTCAGATTTGCCATCCTAACCAAATTCCCCATTTTCCAAAGTCAACCCTCCCTTTTCCCATTCAATCACCAAAACTCCTCAGTTCAGATGACTGCAGCTAGTTTTTAGTGAAAAGAAAGATGATTAAATAAATTTATACTAGATTTTGGCTGACTGATTATCCCTTAACCCTCCCAGTGGTGTGTATATCTTAAAAGACGATGGTTTACCAACTCATGATGAATTTTTAGTTAATGGCATATCAGAAACTGCAAGTAACATAAATGAAAAATTTCAGGACCCTGGAAGAAATCTTTTCTGGCAGAATGGTCTGCAAACTGCCCTTAGATCGGAGCATTTAGAACTAGAAGAAACTTTAGATTCAAATGATCTAATCCACCCCAATTTTGTGCATAAATGAGGGTTGGGAATACTATCTTTTCTTTCTGGAAAGTCTTTGCCCTACTCTTGACCAAATCTGATCCCTCCCTTCCTTCAAGAGTTACCATTGGTAATAGCTAGCTTTTCTATACCACTTTTAAGGTTGGCAAAGTACTTTATATATGTTATCTTGAAATATCTTATCTCAAAAATATTATCACAAAAACTCTGGGAGGTAGGTACTATTTTTATCCCTATCCTGTGGATGGGGAAACGGAGGCAGAAGAGGGTCAAGTGATTCACCTAGAGTCATATAGCTTTGCCTAATTTTATTTGAACTCAGGTTTCCCTGACCATAGACCCGATGCTGCATCACCTAGGGAACCATCACCCACAGTATTATGCCCGTTGAGGAACCAATAATCAGAGAGACACAGTGTGAGATAAAGTCCAATTGTACCACCTGCTCAGTATGTAAAATTCATCACAATCTGAAGTGGGAGCAGTGCTGCACCACGAATCGGGATAAATGGATCCTATTTCTGTCTCTGCCCCTAGCTGAGTGGACATACTACTTTAATTTCCCTGAACTTCATTTTCCTATAAAATGAGGTGGTTTTATCCTAGAGTTTCTCTAAGGTACCTTCCAGTATTAAAATTCTATGAAAATTGCCTCCATAAAATTTCCCAATTAACATCACCGATTCCCTATACTTTATTCACTTAACCAGTCCTTCAGGAGCTAGTGTATATGTTAAGCAGGAATAGAATCTGGACCTGTGACATTACTGATAGAGGGAACCTTAAGATGAGGCAACTCCTTCAATCAGTGGCAGCTTCTCCGCACTCGACAGTCCTATAGAATGACTTACAGCACTGAGAGATGGAGTGATTTGCCCAAAGTCACATAGTTAATATTTGGGGTTGGATCCAAGTCTTCCTGTCTCTGAGACCTAATAATCGTTAAAAATAATATCTACTACCTAAATTGCTCATTAAGGTTTGCAAAGTGCTTTACAAATATTATCTTCACAACCACCTTGTGAAGGAGGAAAGGAATAAATGTTTCTTGAATTCCTACCATGTGTTAGGCTTTATGCTAAGTACTTACCAGTAACTCATCTGATCCTCACAATAACCTTGTGAGGTAATGGTAACACACATTAGCATCTCCACTTTACAATTGAGGAAACTGAGGCAAAGAGTTGGAGTGACCTTCTTAGGGTCACACAGCTACTAAGTGTCTGAATCCAGATTTGAACTCAGGTCTTCCTAGGCCCAATGCTCTGTCTACAACACCCTCTAACTACTCTATGCATTCATTATTCCAAGAATGGTAGCCGTTTAGAGGTGATCTATTACCAACTAAAGTATCAACACAGCTCGGAAGAGGGCTACCACTAAGGCAAATAGCTATGATTTGTGAGGAAATTTACTAAACAAAACAATTAACTCAGAAGTGCCTTTTGGGACCTTCAGATATTCAATACATTTACATTACTTTTGATGATTCTGCAAGTCTAGAAGAAGGGAGAGCTAATGTTTACTTGAGCAGAAGTTATCTCAAATTAGAAGTAATCAATCTAATGGTTTTGGATTTAATGGTTTTCCAGATTGGGGTTTGAGCATATTTGCCCACTTGGAAAGAGATAGGCTCATCTTAAAATGGTGGCATTTGACAACTGGGCCATAACATGAGTTTCCAACTGGGAATACTGGTTTGAGGTTTCTCTTCCTTGCACCTTGGTATATTTTTACTTGTCTTTTTCTGGATTTTTCTCATTAGATTGTTAACTCCCATAGTGCAAAGATTATGTCTGATTCCTGTACAATAACAATAATAACAGACACATTTAGAACTGTAAAATTTATAAAAGTGCTTTATTTGCATTAACCTCTTTTGATGCTTAAAATAACTCTCTGAAATAAGTGCTAGAAGTATTATTATTTCCATTGGGTGGAGTAGGCGGCACAATAATTAGGATTCTAGAACTGGAGGCAGGAAGTCCTGAGTTGAAATCCAATCTCAGACACTTACTAGTTGTGTGACCCTGGGCAAGTCACTTAATCTGTTTGCCTCAGTTTCCTCAACTGTAAAATGGAGATAATAGTACTTCCCAGGGTTATTGTGAAGATCAAATGAGATTAATATTTGTAAAGTGCTTAGGACAATGCCTCTCACATAGTAAGCACCTAAAAATGCTTGTTCCCTTCCTCCTCTCCCACCCCTTTTTTATGGACGGGAAAGCCAAGTTTGGGAAGGATAATGAGCAACCTGTAGTAACACACGTAGTAAATACCAGAGACAGGATATGAACCCGAGTCTTTCTGATTCCAGACCCATCATTCTCTTCACTTTGCCACACTAATAATCCACTCCTCTTTGGAATTCCCACCTTACAGTTCATGCTAGCCTGACTGGTGAGCACGTGAGGACAAATTCACCAAGTCTAGTGTGGCTATTCCTCCCCGACCGTCTTTCTACAATCCATCACAGGTAATTCCCTTTCTCATCCCTTTCTATCTCTTCCTTTAAGAATTATAATCAAATCAATACTGTCAGTGGTACTGAAGAGGGAGGAACAATCAATTCTGTTATGATTCCACTCACTACCTGTGTAGCTTCCTAGACAGAAATGCCCTTCATTGGCTATTTCTAGATACCTGTGTGTCTCACCTTATTAGAATGTGAATTCCTTAGGGGTAAGGATTGTCTTTAAGGCGGCACTCATCACGTAGTAGTTAGTAAATGCTTTTTTCTTTCACTTATTGTAAACTGCACCTGCCAACACACACAGTATAATTTTGTTGTATAGTCATATCAATCACGTCTGACTCTTTGTGACTCTTTTTTGTGCTTTTTCTTAGCGAAGATGCTAAGAATGGCCATTTCCATCTCCAAGCACATTTTACAAGTGAGGAAACTGAGGCAAACAGGGTTAAGTGACTTGCCCAGGGTCACACAGCTAGTAAGTGTTGGCTTAGAATTCAGGTTTTCCTGACTCCAGTCTGGTGCTTTATCCATTCTGCCGCCTATCTCTTCTATAAATAGAATAATTGTCTGCTGCATTAAAAAAAAAGAAACTTGAAAATGGCTCTGTCAAAATTAGTTGATTTGGGTCCAAGCAATGCCATTCCGGTGGGGTTTTCTACCATTTACACCTCTATACTTTATAATCCTTCTCTTCTTTCAAGACCCAGGTTATATGTCACCTCCTCCATGAAGCCTTCCCAGTCTTCCTTCCTTAATTTTCTCATGCTTTCTGCTGACCCTCATCTATTCACTTAACATCTTCTAACATATATTTAGTCCCTTGTATATATTTCTCACCCTCCCACTAGACTGTAGACTCCTTAAACACAGAAACTGTGTTGTTTTCATCTTTGAATATCCAACACCCACTACATTCCCCCTCAGACAGCAAATATATAACAAATTTTAATTGAATTAAATGAAGCTAGCCATCAATTATTTTCACCTTCAAATAATACTTAATTGCCCATTGTTGCCCATGTCAGTGTCAGATAATAAAATAATGATAATAATAGCTATCATACATATAGTGCTTTATGTTTGCAAAGAATTTTACATTTCTTATCATATTTGCTCTGTTAAAACCAAGTCAACCACTTTTTCCTTCTATGATATGCTCACTAAAAACTCACAAACTCCTTCAAAGATTGCAAAAAAATAACTGGGTAGAAGGGAGATGTTTTCCTTAAGTGTGTTGGAAAACAGGAAAGTGCCTACGTACACATTTTATTTTGCTACTACTATTTTTTCTTTTGGAAAGTATAGCTTTGTTCCATGAATAATTGCGGGTGGGCTAATCATAGGCAAGGGGAAGAAGGGGGAGCAGACAAAATTGATTGGTTCTCTGGGAGATGGGGATGGCCCTCATAGGCTGAGTTCCCGTTGAGTCCCTAGACAAAATGAACACAGAGGAATGAAGGTACAGCCAAGAGCAGACCATGAACAAGAAGATCAATTGAGAGTCAAGCTGGGAGGTCAAATTGGAAGACATAATCACCCAGCCAATGGACCTCTTGTGACTGACTTTGGCAAGGTAGTCCAGACTTAGTCTTCTGGGAAACTCTCTTGGAATCCCTGATGACAGCTGGAAGAGATTCAGCACAGCTAGAGCCTACTGGTCTCACCAGGCTGACACCGTCCAACTTCCCCAGGCTGCTTAGCTCTCCTCTTGTAGAAAGTGACAGGAGAAGAGGGTTGCAAGATCTCCTTCCCATCTACCTTCCCAGTTCTATACCAATTCCCCATTTTCCCAAAACAAAGTCTTTTAAATGGGTGTTCTGTTGAAATGGAACCAATGAAGACAGTGAATCTGAAATATATTCTTTTCTCCCAGCCCCTCTCCCATGATATGTGTTCTTGGGCATGTCGTCAACTCCATCACTTTTCTGCAGGGAATTACTAATGGGCTGGAATTCCTCCTTCTCCTTTCACTGCCCTTTAGAGCTGGTCACGGCCATCTTCATAAATCTGCCAGACCCGATGACAGCCAGACTGAGAACTTACAGGAGCTCAGGGGATTCTGAGTGATCTTCCTTCTGTTGAAGCCCCTACCCTCACCCCAGCCCAGACAGTCCCTGATTTAGGAGCCAAGACTCTTTGACTATTTTCTGTGAGGCAAAAACAGAGACACAGAACTGGTAAGGATGGAGGGAGGGAAGAAGAAAAAGTGGAGAGAAGAGAGAGGCTAATGATGCTCCCAGCTTTCCTCAGGATGAAACTGGAGCTGGCCCTGTTTGGGGGGGGGGTGGGCAATAGACCCTCTGAACTGAAGAGGATGCCTTGTCAGATAGCTGAGAAAGGTGGCCATGGTTTTCTTGTCTTTTTGCCTTTGGATCTCCATAGTTATAGACCATCAGCAAACACCCGTGAAGGCAAAAAGCTTGACTACTAGAATGACTTCTTTCTGTCTTCATTGTCATGATAAAGCTACTTCAAAACAATAACAAATGCTGAAAAATGTATCTTCCTATCTAAACCTACTTTCCATTGAGTTAGGATCATGGGGTTTCTCTGGAGTTGATCATTACTATCAGTCTGTTTCTTGCTATCCTTTCCTCCACTCCCATCCTCTCCTTTCCATAATCTTTCCAGTAAAACATCATTAACCTTAATAATTCTGGCATCTGTCGGAAGCTATTTCCCCCCATCAGGCCATTTTCTAAGGATAATACCTTAAGCAGGGAAAAAGCCACCTGATCTTACTCGCCCTTTGCTTCCAGTAGGGTCCTATTAGTAAGCCACCACAATGTTTTGTTAATGGCTGCTTACATCTGAGCTCACAGTCTCTAGAGGACACAGAAACCAGCACATTATGCTACCTTCCCTATCTATCACTCCTTCTTTCCCTCAAATACATTTATTGAGCATCTGTGTTTGGGGTACTGTATTAGGTGTTGTGGAGGAGAGAAAAAATAATCCCTAGTTCCTGATCTTATTGAGTTTGTAGTCTTATTAGGGAAGATGACAGATATTCTAAAAACTATGGTCTAAGTGGTGATGGGAAAGTTTAAGGGGAAGCACGATGTTATGTTACTTCAGAGGAAGGAAAGATCAATTTAAAGGGGGGAGGTAGGATCAGTGAAGGCTTCATGCAGAAAGTAGCATTTGAACTGGGCGTTCAAGAATGAGCAGGACAGTTAAGGTTATTGTGTAGAAAGGTGGTGGCATAGAGTACAACAAAGTCTGTGAGGCAGGAAAATATGGGGATATTCAGGGGAACAAGAAATAATCCAATTTTAATGGCAAATCATGTGAGGGAAGGAAAGTGATGGGAGATGGCCAGCTCAAGGCAAGACTCTGTACAATTTGGACATTTATTTGAAGGAGGAGGGAGGAAAAGGTATGACATAGAGTGCCAGCAAAAGTGAAAGGCTTTGAAAAAGGAGATGAGAATATGCCAAAGACAAACTTTCTCATTCCACTCTGGGCCCTCCCCGTCCACAAGCATCCCGGAATGTACAATATAAATACAAAAATTAAAAGATTTGGTCGCTCCTTTCAGCTCATTGCCTCAAATTCAAGGGCTTCATCAGCCCTTGAAAGGTGTGACTTTTCATAAGAACAAACTATATTTAGCTGTTCCCAGAACTTCTAGATCAAGGTGACAGAACATATCATGAAAAGCACTTTTTTTTCCTATAGTGTTGAGGACAATTGCTCCCTGTAGAAGGAGCACGGTTTGGGTGATCATGAACTTTCTCCATCCATCACAGCTCTAGATTCCTACCTGTGCCTCAAGAGCAAAGGGTGACAGATGAACCCTGAGAGGATTCCAGGAATTGTTGAATTTCTAGGAATATCTCCAATAAAAGTCACCATGGAGATCACAAAAGAATAAACTATTTTCCTGGATTCTTCACATTGAGTTGGGTGAGACTGTGTGCCTCACACTCCCATCCCATTAAACAGTCCAATCTCTATGCAAGGCAAGTTAGGAAGCATTTATTAAGAGTTTACAATGTGCCAGGCACTGTGCTAAGTAAAGAGATAAAAATACAAGCAAAAAGAAACCCATATCCTGTCCTCAAGGAACTTTCCTATTAATGGGGAAAGAGAATGCATAAAAAGAAATTGAAGGGAAGTGGTACATGGTGAAGATTCCCCCCTGGGGGTATATTGGAGCAATAAGAGAAATCCTAAGAGACAGAACCAGAACCCAAAGAGGAAAGTGGTCATCCCACTGGCGACACAGTAATAAGAGGTTTTTTCTGCCAAGACCCTGCTTTCTGCAATGCAATCTAATGTGGATATTATGAGTTTTCTACTCTTAGAGGGGCATTTAAAGTTTTTTTTCAATTATCAAGTATTCTCCCTGTCCTTTCCCCAAAAGGAGAGAAATACATACATACATACATACATACATACATACATACATACACACATGTACACACACATACACACACATATATTTCTTGTAATAAATATACATGTAAACTGGCATTTGTATGTGAGGTTGCAGTTCCACAAAAGGTTAGAAATCCTTTTCTCAAGAGTAGAAAGAGAGAAGATGCTTCACATGCATCAGAAGTAGAAAAATAAAATCTAAATGACTTGACTAAATTGGGGTCTTCAGTCTGGGAAGGTTTTAGAGAAGGAGTGTGGTTGAGTGAAAAGAGCCCCTAGATTGAGGTTTCACTTCTACCATTTAATAGACAGCATTTCAACTCTGAGCCTCAGTTTCCCCATCTGCAAAATGGGGACAATCATATTGTACACTAATGTCACTGGTCCTCTTCAGGAATGAAGGACGAACAACAATGAACACCTTAACTCACAGAGCTATTAGAAGTAAAATGCTTTTGTGAACCTCAAGGTGTTATAGAAATATTGTTACTGTGCTGAGATGAAGAGTAAGAGCAATGCAGTCTGGAAATATATTAGGCACAGGACTATCCCCTTGTGAGTACCCAGGACAAGCAGCATGACGTAGTGGGAAAATCTCTGGACTATCCCCGGTCCTTTAGGAGACCCGAACAGATTCTAGTCCTCATTGTCCCACCTACCTTGAGATCCTGGGAAAGTCTCTTCATCTTAGTTCTCAATTTCCTCATCTCTGAAAGGAGAGAATGGGACTAAGGGATCTCTCAATGGCCCTTCTAAGTTTTCAAGTTGGATTAATATATTTTCTTTTCCCTCACATTTTCTTCCCAATATATTCCTTCCCTATCTCCTACACATAGAGCCATCCTTGTAAAAATAAAATAAAATGAAATAAAATAAACAAAAGAATAAGAAAGAAACAGAAAGAAAAGCAGTTCAACAAACCTGACATCAGTTGAATCTGATAGTACATGCAATGTTCCACACCCATACCACCCCTCCTCTGCAAGGGGAGCGAGGTGCATAGAAAAATCCATTTTCTATCGGTAGCAATAGCAAATTTATATAATTCCTTAAGTAAGGTTTGCAAAGCACTTTACATGTTCTCTCACTTAGAGCTTCATAATACCCCTATAAGGTGTGTGCTTTTATTATCCTTGTTTTGCAGTTGGGGAAACTGAGGCAGGTGGCAGATAATCAACTTAACCAGGATTAGGTAACTGATAAATGTCTGAGTATCTGAAGCAAGTATCTGTAAGTATCTGAACTCGGGTCTCTCTAATTCCACGTGTGTGTGCGTGCATGTGTGTGTGCATACACACACACATATATATGTATACGCACATATACATGTATGCATCATTTAGATCAGGAACCTGCAGCCTTAAGGTCACATGTGGCTCTCTAGGTCCTCAAGTGCAGCCCTTTGACTGAATCCAAACTTCACAGAACAAACCCCCTTAATAACAGGATTTGTTCTGTAAAGCTTAGGCTCAGTCAAAAGGCTGCACCGAAGAACCCAGAAGGTCACATGTGGCCTCAAGGCCGCAGGTTCCCCACCCCTGATTTACATAGCACTATCTAATAAACTATGTCAAATATTAAAAGACTTTTAATCTTTTATAAATTTTGACCTTACATCTTGTATGTATAAGGTAATTTTATTTTACGCGTTTTTCCCTTTTATGGTTCTCCCAAAGCTGGAGCTGAGGGGCACCAATTCCCCAGTATAAGTCCTAGAAGGGATGAAGTATCTAGCACTTCTAAAATGTTTTCTGAGTACGGTGAGAATAAAGGTGATAAGGGTAGTGATGATGATGATGATGATGATGATGATGATGATGATGATGATGATGATGGTGATGATGATGATGGCTTCAGCTGGGATTCTGAGACAATGGTCCCCCACTTAGCTGGGCTTCCATCTGAAGCAATTATCTGGAGTGTCATCACTTCCAACTAATGGAAAAACAATCCCTTCTCTGGCAGCTGCTAATGTGCTTGTTGGCCTCAGCCCTATCCCTCATCCTTCCCTCTGTACAGTCTGTGTTTTTCC
Organism: Pseudocheirus occidentalis; assembly: GCA_028646575.1. NCBI lineage: Eukaryota > Metazoa > Chordata > Mammalia > Diprotodontia > Pseudocheiridae > Pseudocheirus > Pseudocheirus occidentalis. The sequence continues at coordinate 327,565,778 of CM053593.1, read as the reverse complement.
AAGCCAAGGATCATTAACCCCTTTCGGCCTGTAGCTGCACCCCACTGAGTGAAAGCCCAGCCGGTCTCTCGCATTCAGCAAGTGAGAGTCGAATGGGACATCAGAGCCTCCAGCCAGGTTAGTGGGTGGCATCCTTCCTTTTGAGCTGGTGCAATAATCTTGTCTTAGCAGTTTGATAGGAGACACAAAGCTTGACATGCTAAGACGACAACAGACTCACCACAGTTCATAGAATAGCTAATGGGCCTTTCACAAGAAGAGAAACCTGAATCTCTCCTTCCCCCACCCCCACGCAGTCCTCTTTGTCATCTTGCCTCTGCTAAAGCCTCCAGGCTCCAGTATGTGGTAAGGCCTTCATTTCCTGGAGGATGCGAATCTGACCTGGTCAGCTTAACCGCACATTCACATGAGGTGTTGATGACAGGTGGGCTTTTGCTTTTCTCATTTTCTTTAAGAGCTCACTACGGGCTTCAGTATTGGTAGCACAGTGGATGGCGCTGGATCGGGGAATCAGGAAGAGATTAATTCAAATCCTGCCTCAGATGATCCTGTTCAAATCACTTAATCTCTCTGCCTTGGTTTTCTCATCTATAAAACAGAGAGAATTTGTGGTTGTTTGGTCATTTCAGCTGTGTCTGACTCTTCATGACCCTTTTTGGTGTTTTCTTTTCAAAGACACTGGAGTGGTTTGTCATTTCCTTCTCCAGCTCATTTTACAATCAAAGAAACTGAGGCAAACAGCGTCAAGTGACTTGCCTAACGTCACACAGCTAGTGTCTAAGGCCACATTTGAACTTATGAAGATGAGTCTTCCTGAGTCCAGGCCCAGTGCTCTATTCAAAGTACCCCCTAGTTTCTCAAAATGAAGAGAATAAATAGCACCTGATTCCCAGAATTGATGTGAGGACCAAATGAGATACATATTTACAGTGTTTTGCAAACCTTAAAGGGCTGTCTATAAGTGTTGACTGTGATTATAACCTACGATTCAGGAATGGGCCCCATGATTCGTGTTGTGGCCCTACTTTGCAGTACTCTCTCCATTCCCTGTTATCTTGGTCTCAATTTGTTCAGAAGCTCTAGAGCAATGGTTCTCAACCTTCCTAATGCCACGACCCTTTAATACTTGTATGTGGGTGTATCTGCACGTGGGCAGACCCGCCTGGGAACAGATAGAAGAAGTTCCACGGGAAATATGTGTTTTCTGATGGTCTCAGGTGACCCCTGTGACCCCTGTGAAAGGGTCGTTTGACCCCAGAGGGGTCCCAACCCACAGGTTGAGAACCGCTGCTCTAGAACATCCGAGGTAACTTCAGCCTTTGTTCTTTGTTATTCTCCATCATAACTATCTCATTTTGCAAATGAAGAAACAGATGTCAAGAGAAACATTATCAAAAGGCATGAAATATAGCAGGAAGCCAAGTATTGAACCAGAAACCAAAAGACCTGGGTTCAGGTCCTACCTCCACCACTGGCTCAAAGTGTAACCTTGGAACCTTTCTAAGCCTCATTTTTCTTATCTTCAAAAAGAAATCACTGAAATTTATGACTTCCAAAGCCCCTTCTATCTCTAACTAGCCATAAAAATGAAATACAGCAGTCCTGCAAATTACACCATGGCCAGAACCTAAATAAGGTAGTGGAGAGAAAAAAAATATACATGTGTATATATAATATCATGTATTATGATATTATATATAATGGTAAAACATACATGTTATATCACATATAATATGTGACAATCTTAGATATAATATATTTTATTATGTCATATAATATACAATAATATGGCATAACATATAACATCATTATACAGTTAACTTGGATCAAGGAGAAGTTTATGGAGAAGACAAAGGGGAAGATGAGGAGAAACTTTTGTTGTTAGAAATGTCCATTATGAAGAAACATTATAAAGAATATTTTATGGGGAGTGAATTTGGAAGAAAATGTTTAAGAATGAGGGCTTGAGAGAAGTTGATAATATTGTTTCCTATCATTCCTAGAGAGATTAAAAAAGAAAAGAGAGAGAGAGATACGTTTTTAGAAAAACTGCTGCAATCTTATCTTGCAAAGAAGATCAAAAGGATTCTTGTGAAGAGACTGTTATCTTGAATGAACTGAATGGTGTGGGAATATATTGAACAGTGAAGAATAGTTATGTTTAATTACAATGAGAGTTGGAAGTGACATTGGCTATGATCTTTCTTACAGCTAAAATGTTGTAGATAATATTACTGTTTTGTTACTTATTCTATTAAATTTTGTCTTCAGTAACTTCAATATTTGATTAATTAAGGAACATGTTTGAATATATGACTATATATATATATATATATATATATATATATATACACACACACACACTAAACTTAGCGCCCCCACCCCAATTCATTAAATATTATTTGTTTAGTGAATTAGTTAAACATCCCTTTCCAGTAGTAGGTATGTATATAAATATGTTAGTGCATATTACATATAACATAGAGTAGGCATTTATATGTTATGTAGTCCTCCCTGAACACTCCCCGTATACCGTATACTAATGCATGCCCTCTGGTGTGAGGCACCATGGATAGAGTACTGAGGCTAGAGTCAGGAAGACTTATCTTCCTGAATTCAAATCTGGTCTCAGACACTTATTAGCTGTGTGATCCCACACAGGTCACTGAATCCTGTTTGCCTCAGTTTCCTTTTCTGGAAAAGGAAATCACAAACCATATCACATCTTTGCTAAGAAAACCCATATGGTGTCAGGAAGAGTTAGATACAATGGAACAAAAACAACAACAGGATGAATATGTTAGTATATGTTTTATGTAAATGGATCATTATATATTGTATAGTCCTCCCTGAATACTCCCATGGTACTCCACTGGTGTTTGAACTCTGGTGTGAAGACTTACTGAACCCTTTTCAGGACTACTTACCCACCTCCAGTGTCTACCTGTCACCCAACTCTCATTGGTGGCTCCAAGAAGTTGTAACATGCACGGTGGCCATACTCTGGCGAAACTGAGTCAGCAGAAAGGCTAAACAAGACTGAGGGTAACTAACAGTCAGAAAGTTGGGAAATGTCTATTCCATGCATGTGAAGACTTCACTCAGCAGAATGGGCAGATGAGAACAATTTGTTCCAATGGCCATGAAGGCAGCTGAAGCAGGTGCTATGGAGCCTTAGAACTTGGTCAGATATCAAAAATGCCAAGGTCATCCACAGTATCTTGGGCCATTGCCAATCATCTTGACTTTTGTTTCACACTGGACTTTGATGACTCTGGAAGAGAGGGTGAGGCTAATTACTTCATGGAACTCTGCCTCATTTAAATCCAATTCATGAGCAAATCAAGACGTCATCCATAATGTCATTGGTCTCTTCAAAAATGAAGGACAAAGAACATATGTTATACATAATATGCTTAATAAGCATGGTACATGTGTGTTATAAACAACACGAGTTTTGTATATAATATACACATGTGCATTCCTACAATTGGGAAAGGAAGTTTCATTTGTTTATAAAAATAAATAATATTTAATGAACTGAAGTCTTAACCTTAGTCTACTAATGAAGATCTATATTGAAATTTTACTAATTAATGAGGCACACCCAAACTAATTCCTAGATGACACTAGAATTTTGGATGATGAGACTGAATATGGGAACAGATTGAGTGGTTTGCTGAGGAATGTCTTACAAGCAAATGTGGATGATTGAGTATAATTCTTTTTTTTCTTCTTTTTGGAGGGCAGTTGGGGTTAAGTGACTTGCCCAAAGTCACATGGCTAGTAAGTGTGTCAAGTGTCTAAGGCTGGATTTGAACTCAGGTCCTCCTGACTTCAGGGCCGGTGCTTTATTCACTGTACCACCTAGCCATCCCATATAATTCTTTTTCAGTTAAAAAACATTTCTCAAGGAAAGAAAGAGAAAGTGTCCTGATTGCTCTAAATATTGTCATGCATTAGGTCAGATCCCACATAGAGAAGAGCAATAAAAGTTATCACCTAGTAATTGACTTCATTAGTTTGGTCATGTTACCATACATCCAAAGACCTATGATTTAGAGCAGATACTCTCTCCACCAAGGTAGATCATGACTCTCAGACTTTAATAGATGGGCCTCATGAGTTGCTGTAGAAAAAACACATCATCTGGTAGTAATTCTTCTGATGGTGTGTGTCTATATACTTAGCTAGCATTGTCCCTGGACAACAGATACACAGTTCATTGTGAGGCCCCTTCTACTTGGGAGGACCTTTTACATTAGCTTTTACTCCTTTAGCATGACCTTCATTTCATGCCATAATGAATTATTAGATTTATTTGAATAGCAATTTCACATTCATTACAAAAGCAAAGCATGAATATCCCATGTATATGGTTGTTGTGTAACTATTGTGTGAACTTGGAAAGATTTCTTCACCTCTACAGATCCTAATTTCTTCATCCATAAAATGAATGGATTAAGACTAGATGGCCTTTAAGGCACTTACAGCTTGACACCTTATGGTTCTATGACTTGACTAGTTCTACCCAAAAGCCAATTAGCAAGGAAGACAAGTCTTGACTTTGGTTTCCTCATGATGATGGGCAACCCTGGTGAAAATGTTCTGGATTCGGAATCTGGAGTTCTGAGTTCAAATTGCCACTCATTATCTTTGCTCTTCTGTACATATCTCTCCATCTCTTCATCTCTTCATTTCCCCATCTTGGAGATTAAGGGTGGTATTAGATAAGGGTTAGACAGGTGACTTCATGCAGAAGATGAAAGGGATGTCTGGGGACATATTTCATGAAGTTTCCCTTTATTCACTCCTCCTTTAAATCAAAAGGACCACTAGCTATTCCCCAAATAGAACATTTCATCTCCCTCCTCCATATCTTTGTACAAACCATTATCCACATGCTTGGCATGTACTACTTAAAATCTTTTACTTCCTTCAAATCTCATCTCACATCCTGTCTCCTACTTGAAGTCTTCCTTGATCCATCTACTTTCCTCAGTTTATATTAACATATCATCTCCCCCTCTTCCGGGCTGTAGAAAGTAAGCCTCTTAAGGGGAGAACCTATTTCTTTATTGTTTCTGTGTGTCTAAGGCCAAGGCATTGTATCTGACGCAAGGCATAAGCTCAGTGTCTGACACAAAGTAATCACTTAATAAATTTGAATTAATTAATAATTGAATTATCAATCGTGACAACCAGCCTTAACCAGAGTGACTCTGTTGATATTTCCACAAAGTGTTTCTGCAAAATGTGGTACTATATAAATCCCAGGAGATTTAAAAGGCTGGACTATTATTATCCCCTGGATCTGTTTCCTTATCTTAAAATAGGGGCATTAACATCTGACCTAGGGTTTTGAGGAAAGTGATCTATAAATAAGAATTCTGATATTCATAAAGTACTTTAAGGTTTCCACAGAGTCTCTTCCTTCATTCCTTCTTTCCTTCCTTCCTTCCTTCCTTCCTTCCTTCCTTCCTCCCTCCCTCCCTTCCTCCCTCCCTCTTTCTTTCTTTCTTTCTTTCTTTCTTTCTTTCTTTCTTTCTTTCTTTCTTTCTTTCTTTCTTTCTTTGTTTTGCCTTTCAGAGGGGGAAAGGCAGGGCAATTGGGGTTAAATGACTTGCCCAAAGTCACGCAGCTAGTTAAGTGTCTGAGGTCGGATTTGAATTCAGGTCCTCCTGACTCGAGGGATGGTGCTCTATTCACTGAACCACCTAGCCACCCTTAATATGTATTTCTACTCAGTGAACAAGTACTCAGCGAACAAGCACTTATAAATTACCTACTACGTGCCAGGCATAGCTGAGAATGCAAAGACAAAAATTAAATAGTCTCTGACCTCAAGGAGTTTATATTTCATAGAAAAGAGACAACACATGTATCTTAAGGACATACAAAATATTGGGAATGTACAATTCCCTCAATTCCTCCTGAATTCACTCTTGAAAAAAACTAGGGATTATAAGAGGGTAAGGTGTGAAGGGAGTACGTTATAGACATGAGAAATAGCCATTGCTAAGGCATGGAGATAGGAGGAATGCTGTGTGTGAGGTACAATAGGAAAAACAATTTGATTGTGCTGTACAATCCATGGAGGTGAGTAATGTGTAATGAGGCTGGAAAGGTAGGATGGGGCCAATTTGTAAAGGGCTTTCAAAGCCCTTCTTCAAAGAGAATTTGCATTTAATCTTACAGGTAATAGAGAGCTCCTGGAATTTATGGAGCAAGGTGGGGGTAACGTGGTCAGGCCTATGCTTTAGGAAAATTCCTTTGGCATCTGTGTGAAGGACGGATCAGAGTGGGAAGAAATGAGGCAGGAAGGCTGGTTAGAAGGCTACCACAGTAGTCCAAGTGCAAGGAGATGATCTCCCCAATCAGGGCACTGGTTGTGTGAGTCAAAAGGAGGGGATAGATATGGGAAAAATTTGTGATAAAAAGTGACCATATCTGGGTGTTGATTGACTGCATGGGGTGAGTGAAATCGAACAAGATAACTCCCTGAGGTTGAAAACTGGGGTGACCAGGAGGATGGTAGTTCTTTGAGAGAAATATAAAAGTTTGAGAAAGGTGTGGGTATGGGAAGAAAAGGAATGAATTCTGGTTTTTATTCTGCCATCAAGCCTGAGAGTTAAGTTTTTTAGTTATGGTGAGGAAAAGGAGACTCCGAGAAATTAAATAATTGTTGCCCATGATTACACAGCTAGTGTAAGAGACTGTATTTGAAATGATGTCTTTGCAAGTCTGGCAGTCTTTGCACTGTAATAAGTCAACCTTTAAAGCACTATATAACTGGGAGTTATAATTATACCATCTTCAAGAAGGCCTTCCAAATCCCCGGAGGTGATTATTATGACATCTTGCTTTTCTCCGTTGCTGCAAGAACCCAGCTTGTATCTTTGGACCAGGATTCTTCACAACACTGCACTCTGGGAGCACATGAGTTGTGCCTTTTTTCCCCCTTGGGCTGTAGGCTACAGAATGATAAAGGTGACATAATATTCCCTTTATGGCAAATTAGCCATTCAGGAAATAACATCATGACCTCCCCACTGTGTTCTATGACCTTACCAAAGTAGATAAAATAGGCACCCATAGGCCCATGATGGTTGAAGGGAGTCCTGCCTAAAGCCTAAAGAATGAATTACCCTCTTAGGTCCCTCCTGCCTAATGTTCTTATGACACTCAATTCCCCTTTTATTTTTCCTCATTCCCTTATGCTTCCCTGTAACCCATTCCCATACTTTTCTGTCATCCAGTTATATATTTGAGTTATATTCAGCAGTATTTTTAAGGCTACATTACCCTCCTATAATTTTTAAAAATTTTACTACCCAGAAAAGTTTGCTAAAACCTATTGCTCCGTCAATTGTTGCCATACCTCTGGCTCTGGCATCAGAAGACCTGAGTTCAGATCTTACCTCTGATGCTTACTACCTCTGTGACTTCAGACAAGTTGTCTAAATGCCCTCATCTATAAAACTAAACCCCTTCCAGCGCCTAGAGTGATGATCCTTTTGAATCCTTTCCCAATATAGCCCTTGGAGCAGGGCTACGTGACCAACTAAAAGAGCATTTTAAGGACAAAGAAAAGTAGAAATTCTAGCAGCAGCCCTGGAATGCTGGGAAACAACTGCCATCAATTAGCCAGGCAAATTGGACGCAGAGGTACAAGGACTCAAGTTGATGCAAGGTCTCGGAAGCCTGTGAGAAGACAGAAGCAGAGCCTAAAAATAACCTTCCACTCACAGGCCCAATGCTTTGAAACCAGGGCCATTGTGTATGTGTGTGTGTGTGTGTGTGTGTGTGTGTGTGTGTGTGTGTGTGTGTGTGTGTACAGCCGTGGTTATACATCAGTCTTTTTCAGTCACTGAATAGCGCCACCATTAGCAGCATGAAGGACAATACATACACGTATTTTTATTAATGCATGCATTGAAATCTGCACCTGGAAAAGTGCATTTCCATGCAGCTGGCCCTAAGTGGCCTATGAACTCCACTAATATCCAGCAGCCAGCAGTTTATCTCAGATGAAGGCGTCACTTCTGCCAACATGATTTGTGTCCATGCTGAGGAACATTTGGAAATAGGAAGGCCTCATTTCAGATGTCATTTCCATAAATGGCATTCCAGAAGCTCATTAGCATGAAGCTATTGCTTGGTTAATCCATTTTCTTTTATGGCTTCTCACCCCTTTTCGGGCATGAGGGCATTTATGTTCCCCCAAGGACATACCTCATGCATCATAACCCCACCCTTCTGAAAATAACAGGATGCACCATCAACAGCTATGGTCCCAAGAAGCTTGTTTTCATTTTCAGTTTTGACAGCATTTTTTAAAAAAGCTGACTTGCAATGCATGCTAAAGCTTGTTTGCACAACAGTGTGTATACCTGAAGATGTTGCTGATGGTATCAGTGTACATGCAATCAGGTTTTAGGCCAACAATCCAGGATTCACATAAAGAAATCACATTGGATTATACACTAGCCGCAGCTCATAAAGCCTGTCGCTCACTATTTGCAGCCCTATTGGTTTTTGTTTGTTTATTTTGCCTTCTTGAACAATCATTTAATGCCTCTTCTCAAAGAGTGCTACCCTATCTCTGGGCTACACAGACTGTCCTTGACTGCTGGGTACCCACCAATTCTAAAATGATGCCCCGACTGTGTGCAGCTTTACTACAGTTCATTCATATGGTCCTCTGTGATTGCCGTCTTCTCACTAGCTCTAGTTGCCCATGGAGAAGCTAACTTAATATCCTACTGCCACTTACCCCTTTCATATGGGCAGCCCAGCAAATCTGGGTTGCTACAAATAGTACCTCCAAGCTATGGTATGGACTGGGCTGCAACATATCAATTTACTTAATCCTGTCTGGACACTCAAAGCTAAGCCATGACTTAGGTGTGATTGTGATTGTGATTGTGATTGTGAAGAGACTGTCATGAAGCCAGTCATGACATAGGTCCAGAAAGAAAAATTTGGACCATATCCCCACCCTACAGAAATCAAGGGATCACTGTGTCTGAGTCTTCCAAGAGAAGCACTGCTGGTGTTGGGCAAATCTTTGTCAGCCCATCTGTCGTTTAAAAATGTATTGATGATTTTGAAGAAACACAGAAAGATATGTGAATTGATACTGAAGGCAATGAGCAGAACAGGAACACTTTACACTATGACATCAATAGCATAAAAAGAAACAGTTTTAAAGACACAACAATCATCCATTTTTCCAGAGAGTGAATGATGAAACATGCCATCTACTTCTCAACGAAGAGGTGATACACTCCAGGTACAGAATGAGATGCGGACACTACCAGAGAAGGAATTCGGCTTTCACAACCATGCATGTCTATTACAAATAATTTTCCCCCCAATGGGGTAGGTTGGTGAGGAGGAAAGAAAATGGTTTCCTGTTCATTGAAACAATAAAAATTAACTAGAGAAAGAGAGAAAGAAAAAAGAAGGAAGGAAGGAAAAGGGCAGGCTGGCTAGGGGTCAGAATTTCCTGAGAGCATTCAATTCTGCATTACTGAACTACAGTTTTGGTTGTCTTTAAAGTTTCTTTGCTGAGTAAGCATGCGCTGGGATAGGAGAGTGGTTGTGGTATATGACGTCATTAACAGACCTTTGAGATAATAAAGGACCTGGGAGGAAAGGTGAATTATTGAATATTCTCTATGGCATATGCAATCTGGGATTTTTCTGAGAAGAACAGACATACAGAAGCTAACTGCAAATGTGTCCACCGCTACTACAGAAGCCAGGGCCTTCTTCTGCAAAGAACTTGTCTGAACATCGCAGAGTCTTTGGCCTCACAACTCTGAAGCATCCACCACCCTGGAAAGTCTTTCATCTGCAGAGAATGCTGACGAGTTAATGAGCAGAAAAATGTTCTTCTACTCATTGCTAGTCCCCAGGGCCGCCGACTTCTTTTGCTTCCTGGTTTAACCAAACGTGTGAAAAGGACAAAGAATAACTTTCCAGTTCACACAACCAAGCAAAGTGGTTGAAAGTATTGAGTCTTGACTTGAGGTGACTAAGGCAATTGCTCCCCTCTGGGTAGAATTAGTTGTTCCCTTAATTGTTTCCCTAATATTTTCTGCCTGTTTAAAACTTTAGCCCCAAAGTTTACATGCTATAGGTCCTTGCAGGTGAAATTTACACCCTTGATTCTGCAACACCAGGCTAAGTCTACATACTGTCTTTTGACCAGATTGTCACAGTAAAAAGCTTTTTACCAATTGAAATCGCCCCCAATGGCAGATCTAATTGCCTGATTTTTTCCCCCAAGTTTGTGACATTTCACAAAGGCAAGGGTGCGGACTTCTTAATATAACTTACACTGTCACTCTCCTCGCCTTAAACATAGAACATTTTAGAATGCTTCAGCCTTCTCAGTCACAATTTTCTAATTACAACACAGTGGAGTCATTTTTGAGTTTCAGTTTTAAAAAGAAAGAAAGAAAAGCCTGTTAGTTTGTGAGCAGGGTTTAGAGGACATCCCCAGAGCATGTCACCTCCAAGAATACTGAACTACTTCTGCTCCTGACTTAGCAGAAAATTTTTGAGAAGTAATCCAGTCTCTGAAACAATAGAAGACCTTGATAAAAGAGAAAATGTTTGCAGAGGATCTAACTTTTCTTGAATCAGTGAAGATAAATATTCCCAACTTCACTCTAATCTTCAGTCAAAGAGCATGGGCTCCTTTTTCTTTCTTTCTTTTCATTTTTCTTTCTTTCTTTTCATTTTTCTTTCTTTCTTTCTTTCTTTCTTTCTTTTCTTTCCTTCTTTCTTTCTCTTTCTTTTTCTTTCTTTCCTTCTTTCTGTTTTTCCTTCTTTCTTTTTATTTTTCTTTCTTTTTGGCACTTTCTGTAATTATCTCTCTTTTACAGTCAGTCAGTCAAACAACAAATATTTATTAAGTGCTCACTATGTGTCAAGACCTATGTTAAGCACTTTGGATGCAAAGAAAGGCAAAAAACACGAGATTAAGATGAACAAACTATATAATCGTACATGCAGCATCCTCATGGAAGCCACATTATAAGCAAAGGAAGTAGCAGTTTGGGCTGGCAATATAACAACATTCAACTGGGGTTCCTAAACATGTTTTCCATTTGGTTTTAAAAGGCCTGTTATGGCTTTGTTCAATGAACACCAATTGATTATTAAAAACATATTTATTGAGGATTACCAACTGTGTAATTAGAGGCATATCTTTTACATAGCAAAACCTCAAGAAAATGTGTTTCTAATACTCAATTAGCGTTCATTTAGCAATACAATAACTATCTTATGGAATCCAAATGCAACACACATTGAGGCAGTTTGGCTTTCTTTGTGAAAAAGAGGTGTGGTCACAGAGCTGTTAAGAGGGCCAAGAAGCAAGAACCCTGGGTTCCATTCTCAGCCCTCAACTTGCTCTTTCCTCCAGGAACAGGCCAAGGCATCCTTTCTCTAAGCTAAATTGTTTAGCCCATCAGATTTGGTCATGGGTTTTACATGTCTTAAATACCTAAGGAAAGTAAAGAGAATATTGGGAGGACCCAGAGAGAAAGTTCTTTAAGAGCCATCCACCAATTACAGTCACTATCCCTATCCCCACCCCATCACTCCAACTGTAAATTTCATTACATCCTTTGATGGAAGTAATACAGTAGCCAAGCTAACCATTCCAATTCCCTCCATATGTAATGCCTTCCCTCTCCTTTCTATTAATCATTGTCATTCCTCTCCTTCAAAACCAGGAAATGGTTTGGGAAATGGAACTCTCAGTCCACTCAAAGAATCTTAGGATTCTAGAGCTAGAAATCACCTTTTGTTGTTGAGTCAGTTTTTAGCCACGTCTAATTCTTCATGATCCTGTTGGGTATTTTCTTGGCAAAGATACAGTAGTGGTTTGCCATTTCCTTCTCCAGCTCATTTGACAGAAGATACTGAAACAAATAGCATTAAATGACTTGTCCAGGGTCACACAGCTGTCTGAGACTGGATTTGAGCTCATGAAGACAAGTGTTCCTGACTCCAGACCTAGTATTCTATCCACTATACTACTTGGCTGCCCCAACAGTCATCTAGTCTAAATTCTTACATAATGAGAGGTGGCTTAGTTGAGCAACTGCTACATTGAAAGTAGAAAACCTAAGCTCAGACACTTACCTGTCTCTGTGACCCTGGGAAAAGTCATTTACTGTCCCTCAGGCTCAGTTTGCTCATTTGTAAATGAAGATAGTAATAGTACCTACTTGGCAGGGTTGTGAAGACCAAATAAAAGAACTAATGTAAAGGTTTACTTTGTAAATCTTCAAGTGCTGTAAACAAACAAAAATGTATGAATCTCACATAAAGAATCCCCAACATAAGGCTGGCTGACTAGCCTCTGCTTGAAAATTGTCAATAACAGGGACTCGCTGCCCCCTTAGGCATTTCTATCTTGAGAATTCTCTAGTGGAACCGAAACCTACAGCCCTGACTCCTCACCAGACACATTCTTTAACTTCCATTTACCAGTCTTTGGTGCTATAGAAAATGTCCTGTTCTTATTCTGTCTAATGGCCCTTAAAATATTGGAAAGTAGCTATCATGTCCCCCTAAGCCGGTGGTTCTCAACCTTCCTAATACCATGACCCTTTAATACAGTTCCTCATGTTGTGGCGACTCCCAACCATAAAATTATTTTCGTTGCTACTTCATAACTGTAATTTTGCTACTGTTATGAATCGTAATGTAAATATCCGATAGGATGCATTTTCATTGTTACAAACTGAACATAACCCACAGGTTGAGAATCGTTGGGCCTAAGCCTTCTCCTCCCCAGACTGAACAACCCCAATTCTTTCATTTATTTCTCATGTGGCATGGCTTTGAATACCATCCTTGCCTCCTTTTTTACCCTCCTCTGGATTCTTTACAATTTACTCCTGACCTCAGGAAGCTTATGTCACTAGGTTTTCTTGATATGGTAGGTAATAAAGAGATAAGAGACAAATGAAGGTCAATCTACATGCATGATCATGTTATCATTTTATTTAATTTATTTTATTATTTTATTAACTTATTAATTAATAATTTATTAATAATAAAATTATTCATTTTAATTTTTATTATTATTAAATTTTTTGTGCTTTGTTAAATACCTTTATTGACAGAGATGTTACGGAGGAAGAATTTAAAAGATAGCTCATTTTCTTCCTGACATTTTTGCTAAATAAAACTGGGGCTTTCTGACCTGATTTCCTCCATCTGAAGAAATCCTCCATGACAAAGCTCACAATTTTATGACTTTCAGTATTAAAAACAATTTCTGTCTGGGTGATTTTTGTTCCTATACACTTTCTTCTGCTGTGCTTTAGGTAAATAAGGCTTCAAGACTGTAATGTGTTTACAAAGAGGAGTAGGATGACTTGAGAAGGTTAGGGCATGTGGAATTTTCCGGATGCTATAACAATTCACATTTCTATAGTTCTTTAAATTTGACTTCCTTCACTACAACCTTCCTATATGAGATATTCCCTGAAGTGATCATTTTTTAAAACATTCTTTTGTCAAAAAATATACATTAGGGGGTAGCTAGGTGGTACAGTGAATAGAGCACCAGCCCTGGAGTCAGAAGGACCTGAATTCAAATCTGGCCTCAGACACTTGACATACTAGCTATGTGACCTTGGGCAAGTCACTTAACCCCAATTGCCCTACTCTCCCCCCTCCAAAAAGCAAAAAAAGTGTGTACATATATATATGTACACATATATATGTGTGTACATATATATATGTATGTATATATATACTTCCTCAATTATACATATATATATATTTGAGGAAGGAGGGCAAAACTATATAGCCAACTCTCAATTAACCACACATGGATTAACCATTCTGTACACTGCTGATGACCATTTAAAAGTAATATTTTGTCTTTTCCCCAATTATATGTTAAATTTTTTTTAATTTTTGATTTCTAAATTCTCTCCCTTTCTCCCTTCCCTCCCTCCTCTCTGAGATAGCAAGCAATCTAACATAGGTTATACATGTGTAATCACATAAAGCATTTCCATATTAATCATTTTGTACAAGACTTGAATAAAAAAGAATGAAAGAAAGTGAAAAATAGCATACTTCAGTCTGCATTCAGATAATATCAGTTCCTTCTCTAGAACTGGAGAGCACGTTTCATCATGAGTCCTTTGGGATTTTCTTAGATCATTGTATTACTGAGAATATCTTAGGTCATTCACAATCCATCATTGTACTATATTGTTGATACTGTATGCAGTGTTTTCTGGATTCTGCTCCCTTCACTTTTGTTTTCTGTTGGGTTTTTTGTGTGTTTTTGGAGGGCAATTGGGGTTAAGTGACTTGCCCAAGGTCACACAGCTAGTAAGTGTGTCAAGTGTCTGAGGCCAGATTTGAACTCAGGTCCTCCTGACTCCAGGGCTGGTGCTCTATTCACTGGACCACCTATCTGCCCCTCCCTTCACTTTTTAATCAGCTTATGTAAATCTTTCCAGGTTTTTCTGAAATCATCCTGCTTGTCATTTCTTATAGCACAATAATATTCCATCATAATCATATACCCCAACTTTAGTCATTCCCTAATTAATGGCCACTCCCTTGATTTCCAATACTTCCAATACTTAGCCACAAAAAAAGAACTGCTATCAACATTTTTTTACAAGTAGGTCCTTTCACCTCTTTTTAATGTCTTTGGGATATAGACCTATCAGTGGTATTACTGGATCAAAGAGCAGGCAGAGTTTGGTTGCCCTTTGGGAATGTTCTAAATTGCTTTCTAGAATGGTTGGATCAGTTCACAACTTCACTAACAGTGCATTGGAGTCCCAGTTTTACCGCACCAACCCTAACATTTATTATTTTCCTTTTCTGCCATATTAGCTAATCTAATAGGTATGAGGTGATAGCTCAGAGTTGTTTTAATTTGCATTTCTCTAATCAATAGTGATTTAGAGCATTTTTTTTCCACATCATTATAGATAGCTTTGATTTCTTTGTCTGGAAACTGCCTGTTCTTATCCTTTGACCATCAGTCGAGGAAGGACTTTTTTTATAAATTTGATTCAGTTTTTTATATATATGAGAAATGAGGTCATTATCAAAGACACTTGTTGCAAAGATTTTTTTCTTTTTTTCTGCTTTTCTTTTAATTTTGATTGCTTTGCTTTTTGCAAAAAGCTAATGACCATGTTTAAAGCTCAGGATGCTTTTAATCTATCACCCAACATACTGCTAGACCAGGCACTCCATCAGTTGGTTTAAACTTGGAGAAGAACTACTGTTAATGGTTACTGAAGAAGCATTCAACCAACAGAACATAAAGTTGTTGCCAAAAAATGTTATAAAATGTATTCAAAAACCGAATGTAAATAATTGTTAATTATATGACTTGTCTATTTTAGATTAACCAAAACCATGCAGTTTCCTCAACTATCCAATGAATATCACAATAGCACCTACTTCACAAGGTTGTTGGGAAGATGAACACTTAGCAGGGTTCTTAGGTGATGCAGTGGATGGAGCCATGGGCCTCAAGTTAAGAAGACCTGAGTTCAAATCTAACCTCAGACACTGGGTGACCCTGGCCAAGTCACTTAACCTCTGTTTGCCTTAGTCTCTTCATCTGTAAAATAGGGTAGTAATAGCAACAACTCCCCCCCCCACGACTAGGTTATTGTGAGGATCAAATGAGATTAGTGCAAGATGCTTAGCACAGGAACTGGCACATAGTAAAAGCTACAGTTGTTGGGGTGGCTAGGTGGTGCAGTAAATAGAGTGCTGGCCCTGGAGCCATGAGGACCTGAGTTCAAATCCAGCCCCAGACATGTAACACTAGCTGTGTGACCTTGGGCAAGTCACTTAACCCCAATTGCCCCTCCAAAAAAAGAATGGCAAAAAAAATTTTTTTAAGCTATATTTGTTATTGTCGTTCAGTTGTTTCATTCATGTCTGACTCTTCCGGATCTCATTTGGGGTTTTCTTGGCAAAGATACTGGAGTGGTTTGCCATTTCCTTCTCCAGCTCACTTTGCAGATGAGAAAACGGAGACAAAACAGAGTTGAGTGCCTTGCCTAGCATTAGACAGCAATTTCTGTTCATTCTTCATTTTCTAAGAGGACCAGCAACATCACAGATGACAGCTAGCAAGTGTCTGAGGCCAGATTTGAACTCAGGAAGATGACTCTTCCTGACCCCAGGCTCAATGTTCTATCCATTGTGTCACCCAGTTATCCTAAGTTCTATATAAATGTTATCTATTATTGTTAGCTCTTGGAATATAGTAGGTGCCTACTAAATGCTTCCCCCCCCCCCACTTCCCATCCATCTCAGGGAGGAAATTTTAACCTAAAGCCAAACAGACTAGAACTAGGAAGAGAAAAGTGATTTCTCTAGAAGCCAGAAAGAAAATTACTTAAACCCAGAAGGACTGGGACTGGTGACTAGCTGGAGATAGCCAGAACTAAAGACATTTCTCAGATCTCTCCTGAGCTAAGTTAGGTAAGTATGAACGCAGTAAATATCTTGTGCATCTGTTATTTGCATCATTCTATAGGGAGGCAGTGGGGGTATAATGGGAGAGCTCTGGATTTGGAGGCAGAAGACTTATGTTTGAATCCTGAACCTGGCTCTTATTGCCATGGCTTTAGAGAAGTCATTTCACTTCATCTCTTACTGTCTCTGGGCAATTGTCTGAGACTAAAGATCAGGGAACTGTTAATCTGCCTGAGGAAGTTTGTCACCAAGAATTTATTGGACTCACAAGTCCGATAGAAAGTAAAAATAAATGAACTAGCTACCATACTGGCAGCTAGGGGGCTCAGTGGGTAAAGTGCTGGGTATGGGGCTAGGAAGACTCATCTTCCTGAGTTTGAGTCCAGGCTCAGACACTTACTACCTGGATATTCCTGGGCCAGGCACTTAAACCTGTTTGCCTCTGTTTCCTCATCTGGTAAGTGTCTCCAAGAAAACCCAGAATAGATTCAGGAAGAGTCAGATATGACTGAAATGACACAACAAAAAGCTATTAGATGGGAGTATCATTAAATGAGTATTATTAGCATTAGTATTATTAAAATGACCAAATAACTAAATTAGATAAAGTGCTTTGTCAATTGTAAAGTACTATTCAAATGTCATGCTATCAATATCCCCCATCCCCCAGTCCTATCTGAATTTGATGGTTTAAAAATGATGCTGCTGTGTAAAGGGGCTGAATCCATATATCCAGTCTATAGGGGCTAGCAAAAAAAAGGAAGAAAAATCATCTTGCCTCTATGCCAATGGATGACAGCTGAAGCGAAAATGAAAAGTCCTTGTTAGAATAGCTTTAATGCCTCTTTGCAAGGTCACCCATACTCTCCTACAAATGACAGGCTACTTAATAAATACTAGTCGGTTGACTGTCAACCACAGTTCTGAACCAATTAAACATTTTTTTAAATACTGTAAGCTTCTCCAAAAATTTAGTCCTCTGAAGACTGCCACAGTTCGATCATATTTAAAACCACCAAATCCAGAATGAAATCCATACTTTTGAAATGAAGAGACTAAAAATGACAACATCTCTTTGTTATCTTATTTCAGATATGATCATTGGTCTGAGCCTTAGTCTGTTATCTAAATTTGAAGTTGGGTAGAACAAAGAAAGAAGGAATGATAGACATTGGTGGTTTGGTTATAAAGAGGTACAAGCTGAGGGAAAGTACGGGAAAGAAAAAAAGAGGAGAAAGGGAGAGAGAAGGAGAGAGAGAGACAGGGAGAAAGAGAAAAAGTGGGAGAGATAGAAAGGAAGAAGGAGGAGGAGGAAGAAGAAGAGAAGGAAGAGGAGGGGGATGAGATAAAGGAAGAGGAGAAGAAGGAGGAGGAGGAGAAGTAGGAGGAGGAGGACAAGGAGGAGGATGAGATGAAGAAGAAGAAGAAGAAGAAGAAGAAGAAGAAGAAGAAGAAGAAGAAGAAGAAGAAGGAGGAGGAGGAGGAGGAGGACAAGGAGGAGGATGAGATGAAGAAGAAGAAGAAGAAGAAGAAGAAGAAGGAGAAGAAGAAGAAGAAGAAGAAGAAGAAACAAATTCTAAACTGAGATAATCCCTGCCTTCAAGGAATTTACGTTATAATAGGGAGAGATACCAAATATAGGGGAGTCCAGAGGTTTTGGTTGGAAATCACAGAGATCCTGAGTGGAGCCATTGGACAGGGGATTGACACACCTTTTTTAGAAGCAATGCTAGGATAGTATTGAGAAAGAGATAGTAGAGATGGAGAAAGTAAGAGAGAGTAGAATAAAAAATCCTTGAGTAAGGCAGTACCATGTTCTAGATGCTCTCAGGAGTCTCAGGCCTCAATATTATCCATACTTTTGAAGAGCCTCACTTGAGTAAGGAAACCTCTTACTTCCAGCTATGGATTGCTACCACGTTATTTTTACATCAGCCAAAGATTGGAAGAGTGAAGACATCCAACCCGAAGGGGTACAAGTGAAGAGGGATAAAGTTAAAATTCCTTCCAGCTCAACCTGGATTGATTTTCTCTGGCTGAAGCCCAAGGGTGAGGGTTTTGAGTTGTTTTTACCCTACCCCCAATTGGTTTGTCTCGGTTTTCAACACTCCCTTTGGGAGAATATACTGGAACAATTTTAGAATCTGTTTAAAATTCCTGGGTTTTGAATTCTAAGCTAACGAAGAATATGTGGGAGTTTGAGTGGATTTGTTCTTTTAAAAAAATACAATTTCCTGCTAAAAACAAAGTTTTATGAGAAGTAGCAAAGTAAGAGCTCATGGTGAATGGCATGTGGATGGGTTATGTTAAAAGGAGCCAGAAGGGCAAGGCATTCAGTTCTCTTCTAACATGAATCACAATTGGAAAACTTGGCATTTCTTTTTCAAATATTTCTTCAGAGGACTCAAGGAGAAAAATCCCATGAAGGATGGGATTTGATTCTTATTCTTAAATGTCAGAAACACTTAGAATATCCTGATAGAATGTAGAGCCTTTCAAAGAATCAGTGCAGTACCAAGAGGCACTTTGGGACAGCAGACAGAGTGCCTGGGTTCAAATTCTATTGCTAATTATTACCATGTAACTTTGGACAGGTTACATCACCTAACTATGACTTCATTTCTTCATCTATAACATGACAGGATTGGACCAGATGATTAAACTCCTTATCTAGCTCCAAATCTATGATCCTCACTTTCTTATCGTCATCTTACTTCTTCTCTTGTTAGAAGAATGGCAAGTACCATGGGAAGTGTTGATATATTTAAGAACAAGACTTACCTCTAATCAGGGCCTAGAGGGGGCTGTAAAGTGCCCCTAACTCTCAAAATGTCTCCCACAGAATTCTTGTGTATAAAAGGCAACTTAGCTCATCATTTCACAATTAGAAAGAAGTAAACGTCCCTAAGAGAGGAAACTTATAGATTTAAATTCACAATCAGGTGTAAATGACTGATAGGAAAGCTTCCAAAACCAGATTTTTATAGTGGAAAGAGAGTCGGGTACTTGGAGAAGAAAAGAAGGGCCCCAGGATGAATATGGGGATGGACATGAAGGTAGAAGTGGGCTAAGAGAATTATGGTATAGCCATATGGGGTAGAAAAGAAACAGGAGGCTAGTTTAAGGCTACTCACCCCACGGCTTTGCCTGGGGGCTCAAATGGATTGTTTTATACAAAGGAATAAACTCAATGTCATTGGAAATATTTCTTCCATCCTTCTTTTGAGGGTGGAATTCTCCTAATGGTGACCATTATGACTCGACCCAGTGAAACAAAAGGTGAGATATAGGATGAGAGAATCGCAGAAAGTTAGAATTAGAAGGGAAGTAATCTAGTCCAACCGTTTCACTTTGGAGAAGGTAATAATAGCCAACATCAATGGAGATGTTCATAGTTCATGGGATCCCCATAGTACTGCGGGGTTTAGTCTTACAGGGATTCCTATATTGCCCCCTTTTTTACAGATGAGAACACTGAGGCTCAGTGAAGCGAGGAAACTTACCCAAGGGCATACAATCTGTAAGTGGCAGATCTGGGACATAAATGAAGTCTTCTTACTACAAATCTGATGTTTTATATATGGTATATATCTATGTATGTATGTATGTATATACTATACCCCACTATTTGTCCTCTCTTTCTCTCCCTCTCCCTCCCTACCCCCTCCTCTCTCTCTCTCTCTCTCTTTCTCTCTCCCTTTCTCCCTCCCTCTCATTTTCTTTCTCTTACTTTCTGTCTCTGTTTCTTTCTCTTTCTTGCTCTATCTCTATGTCTCTGTGTCTCTTCTGTCTCTGTCTCTCCTCTTTCTCTCTCTCTGATTGTCTCTTGTCTCTATCTCTGTTTCTCTCTCTTTCTTGCCCCACCTCTATGTCTCTCTGTCTTTCTCTGTCTCTGTTTTGGTCTCTGTCTCTCTGTCTCTGTCTCTCTATCTCTCTTCTTTCTCTGACTCCATCTCTGTCTCTCTTTCTTCTTCTATCTTTATGTCTCTGTCTCTCTATCTATCTCCTCTTTCTCTGTCTCTGACTGTCTCTATCCCTGTCTCTGTTCCTCTTTCTTGCTCTATCTCTATGTCTCTGTCTTTATCTCTATTTCTGCCTCTCTGTCTCTGTCTGACTCTGTCTCTCTGTCTCTGTCTGTCTCTGTCTCTGTCTCTCTGTCTCTGTCTGTCTCTGTCTGTCTCTGTTTGTCTGTCTGTCTGTCTGTCTCTCTCTCTCTCAGTATATCTTTGATTAAACATTCTACCACCTTTCTCAACAGAAGGCTCTAACCAGAAATACAAACAATAGATTGGCCACCCAGGGAGTGGCAGGAAGGGAAGCCAGGGGAGCCACCCTTAGGTTCTGTAGGACTTCATAGTACTACCACTTAGTGTCTTCATTCCCAATGCAATTCAGTTCAACAAAGATTGATTAAGCATCTTATCTACATTCATTAATTAGCGGATTATATACGTGGCAGTCTGACAAAGAGAATAGCTCTCAGAATCAGAAAGACCTGGGTTCACCTCTGACACACACTAACTGTGTGACCTTGGCAAGTCACAACCTGTCAATTCTCTGGGCAGAGAACTCTCTAAAATGATAAGTTTCACAGAAGGTGCCAACTAACCTGGAGAAAGGGTATTTCCTTACTGGGAATTCCCTACAAGTATGAAATCATGGGCCCATCCCTAAATAAATAAATAAATAAATAAACGACAAGCTAGCTAGGTGCTGGAGATTAAAAGCCAAGATGAAAAGCTACTGGAATTGAGACTCTCATTCTGCTACACCCTTGCCCTGTTCTCATAAAGGGGAAACAAACTCATGTCTGCCCATATTTAAGACCAGCACTTCCACACCCTTCAAGTACCATAGCCCATTAGAGGTCTCAGAATCAACTGGTATTGGTCACTTCGATCAAACTTTTTTTCTGACACATTCTGTACATCCTAAGTTCCCAAATAATGTCCCAAGAGACCAAGCCACCTTGCAGACCTTTCCAGGAAGAGGGGTGGGGAGGGCAGGTCACTGCTATGAGTCTCCTTCTACATCTCCCAGTCCAGCTTATATCTCCAGGCCACTGACAAATGCTCCTTGTGAGTGATCTGAACCACAGACTGCAGTAACACAGGGCGGCTACATCTGTACCAGGGGATGTACCTGATAGAAGCCAAGTGCCCCTTTTCAACCCCAGGTTCACAGCAAAGTTCCCAGACTCTATGTGTGCCTTTCCAATTTGAAAAACTACAAGTCTGAAAATCTAAACAAAACAAAGCAAACAAGAAAAAAAAATCCACCCAGGCCACACATTCCATCATACTTTAATTAGCTTCCAGAGGTTACAAGTCTCTGGATTGAATTGTCTTTAAAACAGAAAACCAAACAAACACCTTATCCAAACACAGCCTCAGCACCCTAAAGATCAAGTTTTCCTTGGCTTCCTTTCTATCTTCCCAAGTCAGGGATGTAGGCACCAAGACCCGGGTGACTACTCAGATCATGGAGCAGAATGCAGGCTGCCTCTTCTTTTAAAAGTCCTATTAGGGGGGCCCCATTGGCTAAAGGCTAGGGCACAGTCACTCTGAAGTTGAGGGCTTAATGGAGTAGTCTGTGAGAGAATGGAGGGGACAGTCCCTCGCTGCACAGATGGCTCTTTGTCACCGCTGACACCTGCCATCTGCTTGTTTGTCTAAATGATGTTGGAGGGGGCATCGGGAGCTTCCAATCTGCCACACAGACCCCACCCGCTCCCAGTGACCTCCTGACCCCCGTGTCAGACAGGTCCAGAGAGTTTGTTCTTTCAACACAGTGGGCTCTTCCTTCTCAGTATTTACAGCCTCTTCTCAGCCACCCCTGCTGTAACGGCAGCAGCTGCCCTGAGCTGCAGCGGGCTCCATCCCCCTGGTGTTCCCCGAGCCAATGTGGGGGTTACCCGTTTCCAAAGTCAGGCCCCCTCACACCTGTTAACAAAGAGACATATAAAATAAAAGAAGGAAAGCAGGGAGGGGAAGGAACATCCCAAAGCGAGTAATTTTATGTTGTGTGCACTGAATGACCTCTATTCATAGCACACATGAATAGGCCCATTTCCTATTTCTTAATAGATTTGGGGGTGGGGATGAAAGCTTCCTTATGAAGTGATGTTAAGATATGGACGTGTACGTTTCACCCAGTTAGTATGATTTCATTCCAGGAAGTGTTATCAGAGCGATAGGGAGCAATGTCTTTTCACAAACTCTGTCAGGAAAAAGAAGATGCTTGGAAAACAAATGTGTTCTATTAAATGCAAGGTCTTGTTTAAAAGCTGTTGAATGTGTTTATGCCAGCAGGCACCCCTCAAGAGAGTGCTCAAGCAGATACATACCTAAGCGCTAAAAGAGTATAGCATGGTCTTGTCTAGCAGGACCAGGAATTGAGACACACCCGCTCATTGGACCACCGTCCTTTCTAGTCACTTTTTGCAAAACAATCTTTCATTTCTTCCTCTTTAAAAGAAATAAATGACATCAAAGTTCAGAACCTGGCTTTGCCCATTCACTACCCCTATGGCCTTCAGTCAATCACTTACTATCCCAAGCTCTCAGTTTCCTTGTCTGTAAAATTAAGGAGATTAGACCTGATGCCACCATAGACTTCTTTCACCTTTGGACTGGTGATTTTCAGAATGATTACTCTCTTCCATGAAATAAGCTAGAACTGAGCACAGGGGCTGGTACATAGTACATGCTCTTACTAGAAAGGTGATTGACTGATAAAGAGGAAACAGGACACTGTTGGTAAAATTAATGTCCCCTGGAAGGAGAGTTTTAAAAACGCAAGGTATGGCAGAAGCTTTATGTAATGTGGCCTGTTATGGCATGGGCTTGTTTCTCTTGAGCAATCTGAAAACATCTCTTGAAAATTCACAGTCAGATGAAATAAAGGCAGGATGGTAGAGTAGGAAAAAAAACAATGGTCATAGAATAAGATTTTATTTCAGATCCTGGCTTCAATACTTACTAGTTGTGTCCCTGGGCAAGTCACTTAAAACTCTGTACATCAGAATCCTCATCCACAGAAAAGGAACAAGGACCCTTGCTTCACTCTCCTCACAGATTTGTTGTAAGGTTGTTTACAAGATGCAAAATGTCACAGAAATGATTTCAGGATCACAGATCTAGAGCTGGTGAGGGCCTTAGAAACACCCATCTCTGAGGTCAAGTGATTATACAGATGGTTTCTCCATATCATTTACAATTCTCTAACTCCACAAACTCCATGATCATTGAGAGTCTATATCATACAATTTAAAATATAATTGTAGTATGAGACAGCCCAGAATTGTTATATTTCTTCCTAAACTGATTCACTTCTTAGTCTTTTATCATCCTTTACATACCAATTCCTATAGGGTAGAGACTATATGATATATTTCTCTTGTAGTATTCAAGAGAAATATAGCTCTTGGGCCAGTACTAGACACATAGGATTAATATCTCACCCAACCTCCTCATTAGTACATGGGGAAACTGAGGCACAGAAGGTTGAAGTGACTTGTCCAGGGAGACACTGCTGATAACAGTCTGAGGTAAGATGTAAGCTAGAGTTTTTCTGACTCTAAGTGTAAAGCTCTGGGTACTAAACTACATTGCCCTTCCATCAGGTGTTAATCCTATCCCCAGATACCAGGCTGACTATTATATGGATTATCCATACTCAGGTTCTGCTACTATAGATTTGACTAGTGGCCTGAAACAAATCACCACCTCTGTTGACCTGACCTCAGTGTTCTCCTGTTCTGGGGTACATAAAGGAAGATGGATGCTTAATTGCTCCTAGTTGCTGCTTATAGAAGTACTGGCATGAAAAATCTTCATTAAATACAGAAGTATCAAGCACTGTGACTTCATCCCAAACCTATTTCTTCCTGTCGTTACAATTTCTCCAGCTCCACAAACTCCAATATCTTTGGTAGCCATAGATCATACAGTGTCATAGTTAATCATTGTCATTTGAAACAACCAGGTACTGTTTGTATTGTTCTATAAAATGTTCCGTGTATGTTAGTCATTTATCTCCCTTGATCTACCAACTCCTACAGTGGAGAGACCATGTATTAGAATTTTCTTGTAATATTGAAGGGAAATAAAGCCCCTTGCCTGGCACTAGGCACATAAGACTGCAGATCTAGAAATCTGGTGATAAACCTCCCTCCAAACTTAGCTAAGTTGGTACTCAAATGCCACATAGATACCTATGTGTCATACTCTAAACCTTTCCACTTTGGTAGGAGCTACTAGAGTTTATGTTCTGCTGGCCCAAGCCCCCAGAACCCAAGGTCACCTCCTCACCACAATGAACCATCAGAGAAGGACATGAGAGGATGGAAGTATAATAGAGAAATACTCAAATGTGGAAGATACAAAATTGAAGGGGAGAACGGGATTTTCTAGTTAATTCTGGTTTTTCATGTCAAAAACAAGGAACTAGACCTCTCTTCTTCTTAGCTCAATTCTTCTTTCCTGAATTGTAAGACTCTCCTGCTAGGTCGTAACCTACATGTTGCCTGAGTTCCACCTCTTTGGAGTGTAGATTCATTCCTTCATTCAATTATTCAAAACATTTATTAAGCACTATCTATTACAAAGCATTGTGCAAGGTGCAGGAGATGCTGACAAGCCTGATACCTCATTCTTCTCTTCCCAATTTGCTTTCCCAACTTTCAACTACAAATGTGGGATCCTGGAATTCCTGCTTTCCTCCTCCTAAGGCACCTTCCTCCTTCCAAGGTCCTTCACAGTCATGTCCTTTCTCCTGGGCTTCTACCTCCCTCATCCTAGACTTACTGTCCTTGATCTGCACATGACTGAACAACAAGTGTCTCTTAACTACTCATTCAATACTTCTCTATTCCTGGCTGCCTCCTTAAAGAAAATGCCCTGCGTTAGACTGAAGCAACTGACTCTGTCCTTGAGTGTGGAATTCTCTCTTACGTCTGTCCTAGACCGACATCAGTCCCTGTGGCTGGGACCAGGAGGCTAGGCCGCCATGATCTCCTCCTTGTCTAGTTTCATCCATACTGCTGCCAGCACAAGGTCTCCATTATCTGCTCTCTGTTTGACCTTGTGGCCCACCAGTAACTTCCTACGTATTGACATGGCTGATATTACAAACTTCCCCTAGAGCCGATAATACCAGGCACCAGTTCTATGTGTTGGTATGCTGTATTTGTCTAATTCCATGCCTCCCCATTCCTTGCTCTCACCTCACTTCTTGCCCCTGAGTGGTCCTACTGGGTCTGGATTTAAAATAAGAAATCCTTAAGCAGTAAAGATGAGGATTTATATACTCTACACCCCTATAAAGAATCTCAAACATTACAGATGCCTAATGATTCATAACATGGTAGAATAGAATATCAATTCATAAGGCGTAGGTCCAACACCCAGCTAGACACATTGGTTGTACAACTATGGAAAACCTGACCTAACTTCAATTTCTGGAAGTCTGGATTTCTGGAAATCTGGAAAATGAGGGAAACACTGCTTACACTAGTCCACAGGGCTGATGTGAAGAATGTCTTTTATAAACCTTAAAGAACTACATAAAGGCAATCATTATTGCCATGAGGAGAAATAAAGAGTCAGCATCCCCTGCCTCTTTAGTGGATATCAAGGCTATTGAGTCATGGCA
The DNA here is from genome assembly GCA_028646575.1 of Pseudocheirus occidentalis. Lineage (NCBI taxonomy): Eukaryota > Metazoa > Chordata > Mammalia > Diprotodontia > Pseudocheiridae > Pseudocheirus > Pseudocheirus occidentalis. Next base: position 327,539,615 of record CM053593.1, on the reverse strand, counting down.
TACATCAACCCTTTCACCCATACACACTAACATAACGACTAAGGTCTTTGCCAGCTATTGTAGCTTAGCCAAAGCTCCACGCACTAGATTTCATCATTCTTTCAACAAAAGGGAAGACCTTCGCTTTCCCCGGTAAACTCTTGAACACCACATTGCCACACTACACAGAACAAATACTTTTGAAGAAAAGTGAAGAAAGATAAATTAATAAGCAGTGGTCAGAACTCTGGGATCACAGTGTCAATTACAAGGCATTTGTTTTCCCTTTGCTGCATCAAATCCTTAGTCATTGTCTGTCTCCCAGATTATTAAAGACTATAACTATTGTGCTTCCTTCAACTATCTGACAAAGTTATACTAAAAATGAATCAGGTTTGCATGATTTAAGCTCTACCTAATTTCTCTGCAAGCTAGATCAGACAATAGCCCCGTTAATTTTCTGCCATTTATATAAGTCAGCATTGAAATCTTTTTATTCCATTAAGCGAAATTTTGAAATGTTCATAACTATGAAATGTTCCAAAGTATTTTTTTAAAAGATCATATTTGTTCCATTTTGGGGAAGGGTTGCATTGGGCTTTGTTTTTACGCAATGTTGTATTTTTTAAAAATAAATTTCCATTTATTTTAAGCTTCTTTTAGATTACATGAGAGGAGGGAATCATAATAGAGAAATACTCAAATTTTTAATTTAATCATTTAATTTAATAATTAAAAAATATATAAGTCTAACCTATAATCTCCATGATGGAGATGTTTCATATGGAATGGGAACATAAGGCATCATAGGTGTGAATCACACAGAGTTCCACTTAACATTCTTCCCTCAACAGAGACCACTGGCTTTTTACCCTTAGAATCCCAAATCTGGGCTAAATGCAATTGAAGTTCTAGAGTGGAAAGAAAATGCAAAGGAGCTACATTCAAATGCCAGCTGTTGCCTGACCACATCTGGACTTCAATCTGCTCATCTATACAGTGAGGCCAGTGGACTGGATGACCTCCAAAGTCACTTCCATCTCTAAATCCTGCAGTCCGATGATCCTATAGATTTTAAATATGAACCAAGTCTGAATGTTGAACTACTCAATGCTCATTTTTCGTGTGTGTGTGTGTGTGTATGTGTGTGTGTGTGTGTGTGTGTGTGAATATTGTGAACCATTTGGGAAGAAATGGCAGTTTGGGACTAGGGATGCTACTCACATACAAACAAGCATGAAGAAATCATTCTCTTCCCTTTCGGTTTAATTGTTTTCAAACAAGTCCAAGTAATGTGCCCAAATGTAAACTACTTCTTGTGCTGTCCTCCATTAGAATCTGAGGGGCAGGTTTTGTCTTTCTCTGTATCTCTACTCCTTAGCATAATGCCCAGCAAATAATTATACCTTCATAACTGCTTGTTGATATGACAGTACTTGTTGTTTCCTATCAGCTGTTTTATTGCATCAGTGTTAATGGAACCACAAATGTAGAACTAGAACAGACATCAGAGGTGTCCAGGCCAACCTACTCACTTTTCAGATGAAGAAACTGAGGCCCAGAGAGAATAAATGATATCTCCAAGGTCCCATATGTAGTAAGTGACGGAGGCATTATTTAAATCCAGAATTTCCCAGGACTATGAAATGAGCTGACCTCAGAGCCAAGAAGACGGGGTGCCTTTGACATGTGCCCTTGGCATGTCCCTCTAAGTGCCCCCAAGCAACTTACTAAGACTGTCAATGAAGACTTACCTTAATAAAGGGAGTTTCATCTTTTGTAAGTTCCCTAGACCAGTGAAATCAAGGAAAGAATTTCTATCCCTTGATATTCAAATGCAATCACCAAGAGAACTCACCAATCCAAAAAGAAAGTGTGGATTTTCCTTGAGTTTGCATATCTCACAGGCCACTTTCTGGCCACCTTCCTGCCAGGCTGCCCATGAGATGAAACACTCTTCCCTCAACCCCCACCTCTAACTCCTGGAACAGTAATGAAATGAACACTACCATTCCTGGGAAGGATATTTCAACCAACTGCCTTGGCATCACCACCCCCATGTCTTCTTAAAACAAAGCATCCTTCCCTGGCTACCACTCCCTAATGTACGTTATCTTGCCCTTCCTTGTTAGAATGTAAAGTCCTTAAAGTGACTTTCTTTTTATATTACTATCTGCAAAGAACAGCACTTAGCCATAGAAAGCATTGAATAAATGTTTTTTTTCATTCATTCATAATAACAACAGCTAACATTTACGTAGTTCTTTAAAGTTTGCAAAGTGTTGTATATGTACACACGCACACACACACACACAAATATACACACATACATACACACATACAGCTAGATGGTGCAATGGGTAGAGTTCTGGGCCTGGAGTTAGAAAAACCAGAGTAAAAATCTGTCCTCAGACACCGTGAACTGGGCACATTACTTAACCTTGGCTCACCTCAGTTTCCTCATCTGGAAAATGGAGCTAATAATATCCTATCTCCCAGAGATGTTGTGAAGACAAAATGAGCCAATAAGTGTAAAGTCCGTAGCATGGTATCTGGCATATAATAGATACTATAATAAAGGTTAGCTGTTATATACATATATGGATATGTGTGTATATATATATGTATGTGTATACATACACATATACATATATATGTGTGTGTGAATTGATGTATATACACATGCCTATATAACATGCTGCAAATTTTAAGGCAGTATATAAATGTTAGCGATTAAATGTGTGTGTGTTTCTGTGTGTGAATATATATATACACACATGTGTGTATATAGATATATGAGTATACCTATATAATACTCTGTAAACTTTAAAGCACTATATGCTATTATGCATATACATGTGTATGTGTGCGTGTATATGTGTACATGTATATATTGTGTGTAAACACGTAAATGTGTATATATGTATATGCATGCATGTATGTATATATGGGTATTATATGCATGCGCATGTATATGTGTGTGCGCACGTGTGTATGCATGTGTACATGTACATGTATGTATGTGTACATGTACATGTATGTGTATGTGTATGTATACATAGGGGCAACAAGGTGGCACAGTAAATAGAGCGCCAGGCCTGGATGGAGCAAGGAAGACTCATCTTCCTGAGTTCAAACTTGACCTCAAATACTTGCTAGTTGTGTGACCCTGGGCAAGTCACTTACCCTGTCTGCTTCAGTTTCCTCATTTATAAAATGAACTGGAGAAGGAAATGGCAAACCACTCCAGGATCTTTGCCAAGAAAACGCAAATGGGGTCACAAAGAGTTGGACACAACTGAAAAATGGATGAACAAGAATAACTATATATACATATATAATATTTTGCAAGCTTTAAAGTCCTACATCAATATATACATATATAATCTCTAATCCCAATTAAAAATTGAGTTCTAATAGCAATCCTTGACTTTCCATATGAGGAAACTGAGGCTCAGAGGGGTTGAATGAATTGCCCCTGGTCCTCCCTCCAGGAAGTGTAAGAGATTACATTTGAAATCTGGTCTTTTATGGCCTCCGGTTTTGTGTGCTTTCCACGATGCCACACTGGCACTGAGAGCAGACGACTTTACTAATCTGCATCCTGCTTCTGTTTTGTCCTGAGAGAAAGGTACAGTGCTTCCTGGGATTTTTTTTTTTGAACACGTTGGCTAATCTATGAAATGACGATTTGATTCCATTTTGTTGGGAATATCTAAAAGCGAAACCTATTTATGTGATGTGCTCTAGGACCAGTGACCACATAAATGATAGGTTTCCTTTTTCAGCAGGTCTCTGTAAGAAAGGGGCTATTTTGGGGAAGTCACGCTTAGCTTGTATTTGTTCTGTTTCTGAAAGCTTCTTCCTGGAAATAAACATATGCTCTTGAGAAAAGGCTTCTTCTGTGCCACATTTACAATTTCTAAACATAAAGAGATAGCTCTGATTAAGAGAGGGATGAGGACTAGGTCTGTTATTTCATTCATACGGTAAATTCTCAGATGAGGAAACTCCTTCCTCCAGTGTAGGTTGGTACATTCTCTGCAACTCAGAGACTCAAGAGAACCACTTACAGTACTGATATCACCGCCCGCTGGCTCCCTGATTAAAATATAATTGGGAAGTATTTAACAAAATAAATAAAAATACAATAAAATATAGACAATATTACATTTCAAAACTAGGTTGAAATGCAGCCCATAGGGATCTGTATGTATAGATCAGCGGCCCTTGTTTCTATTTAAATTTGACACCCTCCCCCATTCCCATCACAGAGCACGGATAAATTAACCATTATCACAGCTAACATATATATATGGCCCTTAGTATGTGCCCAGCACTCCGCTAAGTGCTTTACAATTAACATCTCAATGGATCATTATAACAACTCTGGGAGATTGGTGCTATTATTATTTCCATTTTACAGATGAGGAAACTGAGGTAAATAGAGGTTAAGTGAGCTTTCCAGGCTGAGAGGAGGGAGGAGAGCAGTAGAAACATCAAATTTGACTTCAGTACACATAACTGTATTGCTAGCCTCTACTCTGACTTCCGAGATGATCCTAAGTCCATGAATAAATGTCACATATTTTAACCTTACTGACAAAGTAATTTTTGTCCAATAAGGGATCTTAAAAATGAAAAGAATTGCAATAGAAAGTTTCTTTTAAGTGCATGGAAGACCCCAAATCTATTTGTAGCTGTTGCTAAATCGCTGGAATGAGTCTAGAATGACCTAGTTTCTTTTCCCAGGGAAGCCTTCTTCCCTGAGACCTCACAAAGTCACAACTGTGACATAACAGTAATGAATCCATCCTCTTCACTGCTTAAAATAGGGCTCAATTTCAGTAAAATTGAAAATGATGGTGACTGGGACAAAACCACTCATCTCGTTTACATTTATCTAATTAAGTGTTTTCAATGTCACAGGACACTTATGAGAGTTGCTAATATTTATAGAGCATCTTAAGAGCACATTTTGACACAGAAACCCCACAAAAATATATGGTCTCTGCCCTAGTCTGTGAAAGATGTAAAGAAGGTGACTATTACTCACAGAAAGCAGGAGGCCGGATCAATTCAAAAGAACTGTGAAGAACAAGGCAATATGCCAAAAGAGGGAAGATGAAAGAGAGAACAGATGGAAGGGGATATTGGGAGAAGCACAGGGAACAAGACGGGGAGGAGGATGTGTGGAATCCAACTGCTCTGTCTTTTGAAAAGGAGACTAGAAACCTGTACGTAACAGCTACAGAACAAGGGCCATAGATTATTTTCTATCTCCTTCATAGTATTATGCAGGTCCATATGGAAAATTGCTTTGAATTCCTTGAAAGAAAGATGCTCTATGAACTACCAAATGCTCCTGTAATTAAGGCAATAATCTCTTGGCCATTCTGGTTCAATTAAACAATAAGTATTTACTGAGTACCTCTGCTCCACACTCTACTGGGTGTTACAGAGACTACGAAAGAAATTTGATGGTCTCTGCCCTCAAGAAACTTATGCTTGAGTTGAAAAGACAGGACTAACATGTTACAACAGCTAGCTGATATAACAGTTAGAAAATTAGACTTGGAATCAGGAAGACCTGAGTTTGAATTCTGACTCAGGCACTTACTAGCAGCGTGACCCTGGGCAAGTCAATGACTCCTGTACACTCAGTTTCTTCATCTTTAAAAAGTGGACAATAGGGGGCGGATAGGTGGCACAGGGAATAGAACACCAGCCCTGGAGTCAGGAGGACCTGAGTTCAAATGCAGTCTCAGACACTTAACACAAAAAAACTAGCCATGTGACTTTGGGCAAGTCACTTAATCCCCAATTGCCCCTCAAAAAAGCAAAAAGAAAAAAAAACATGGACAATAATAGCACTTACGTCACAGCATTGTGGTGAGGATGGAATGGGGTAACACATGTAAAGCTCTCTGTAAACTTTCAAGTGTTATATAATGCTAGCTTTTATTACTATTATTATATGTCAACAGTGAAAAACACCAGACAGGGATATAATTAAGTGTAAAGTTGTACAGAAGAATATAATATAAAGAGTTCAGAAGAAAGAAGAAAGCAGCGAGAAATCGAGTAGTTAGGAAAGATTTTATGGAGGAAAGAGGATTGAAGTTCAATTTTGGCAGGCAGGGGATGGGGGGAGATTTAGAGAACGGGGAAAAGTGGCCTAGAGTCATAGATGGGATTAGAACTGGAAGAAACCTGAGAGATGTGACTGATTCTAGTCCATTCCAATCCCCTCATTTTAGAGCTGAATAAACTGAGTCTCAGAAAACACGAAATACAGAACATTATTGATAAGAACCACATAAGCAATACTGAAATAGGGAAGGAAGGAAGGAAGGAAGGAAGGAAGGAAGGAAGGAAGGAAGGAAGGAAGGAAGGAAGGAAGGAAGGAAGGAAGTAAAAAAGGAAGGAAGGAAGGAAGGAAGGGAGGGAGGAAGGGAGGGAGGGAGGGAGGGAGGAAGGAAGGGAGTAATTAGTGACCGATCTTATTCCAAGATACACAAGGGAAAAATTGGAGATAATCAACAGAGGGAAGGCATTAGAATCAAGAAGAATGGGGCAAGGCCTCCAACAGAAGATGGGGCTTGAAGGAAGCCAGAGAAGCCAAGAGGTGGAGATGAGGAAAGAGGATTCTAGGCATGTCAGTGAAAATGCCCAGTTGGAGATGGAATGTCTTATTTAGGGAACAGCAAGGAGAATGGGGTCCTTAGTGTTTATGTGCTACTAAGTGTTACAGAAATGATCCCGTGCAGGTGTTCTCTCTCTCTCTCTGTCTCTCTCTCTCTGTCTCTCTCTCTCTGTCTCTGTCTCTCTCTCTCTCTCTCTCTCTCTCTCTCTCTCTCTCTCTCTCTCTCTCTCTCTCTTTCCTCTGCCAGAATTCTAATTATCAATAAGTTACACTCGAAGTGTTTTTACAGGTGACAATTTGCATCATACCATCTTATGGAAAACCACAGGGAATAATTCAAAGAAGCAAGAAGAAAGATAAAACCTGCAGGAAAAGGCTAAGGGGGTTGGTCTAGTCACCTGGAAGTAGTTAATCCATGATTCTGTGACAGCTTTCTAGAAAAGGTTTCCTAAATGGAAGATACAGTTTAGATGTGTGCTATCTCTACTGGAGAGGGGAAAGGACAACATTATAGCTTGAGGGTCTCAGAACATAAGTATTTCCCACAAGGAGGACTGATTAGCACAGGCGTATGTTACTGAAGAAGGGTTTGCACATTCTTGCCTCTGGGCATCTTTGAAACAAGCATCTTGGTCAATTAATAGTCAATTAATCAATAAGTATTTATGAACCCCCTATATGTGTCTGATGGGAAATAAGCTGGTTCAGTGAACAGAGTGTCAACCCAGGAATCAGAAAGACCTGAGTTCAAATCCAACCTCAGACACCTCCTAGCTGTGTCAACCTGGGCAAGTCACTTAACCCTGTAGCCTCAGTTTCCTCATTTGTAAAATGAGCTAGACAAGGAAATGGCAAACCACTCCAGTATCTGTGCCAAGAAAACCCCACGTGGGGTCATGAAGAGTCAGATGCAACTGAAAAATTACTCAACAACAATATATATGCCTGGTTCTCTACTAGGTATGTGAAGGATACAAAAATGGTGTCTCTAAAGAATACTGCTAAATAAAACTGCCTACTTAGGAAGAAAGGACTACTACAGATGAAATAAATGGAAAACAGTTACGAAAATTAGTTGTTAATAATTCAAATTGTATTGATCTATTTAAATGTTGTTTGCACCCGCTTCTAGGAGTATACAATCAGGTAATATAAGGCAAGTCCATTTTCTGTTTGTTTTGTTTTTGTATCCTTAGCATTTACCTTATATAGTATTTGTAAATCACTTGGCACAGTGCCTGGCATATAGTAGGTGGCATATATATGCTTGTTTCCTTCCTTCTCTTACATAGGTGCCAAAGTGATAGTCCCAAAGGACAGGTATGACCATGTCACTACCCTACTCTATAAACTCTAGTGACTCCCTGTTACCTTTAAGATAAAATATAAAACTTTACTGTCATTTAAATTCCTCCACAACATGACTCCAACTTATCTTTCTAGTCTTATTATACGTTGCTCTCTGATGCATCCCTTGATCCGGGCTTGCTGGTGGTTCTCACACGCTAACAATTCATTCCTCACACACTTTAAATCTCATGTTCATATCTCTTCACAAGTTGTTCTCCATACCCACATTGCACTCTGCTTAGTCTCTTAAAATCATGAGTCGCCTTCAACGATCTGCTTAAATCTCCTATACAAGGCCTTTCCCGATCCTTTCAGTTGCTAGTTCCTCTGACTGAAATTACCTTGTATTCCTTTTCTACATACACTTCTCCATTTACTTTTTTGCATTGATTTTCTATGTATATACATTGATAGATCCAAAAAACATATATAAAGTGTTTACTAGGTTCCACATTAAAAAGCAGATACATTGTCTTCCCAACAAAGGTCCGTATAGTCAAAGCTATGTTTTTTCCAGTAGTAAATGATATGTGAGTTAGACTATAAGGAAAGCTGAGTGACACAGAACCGATGCTTTCCAACTGTGGTGCTGGAGAAGATTTTTTAGAGACCCTTGGACAGCAAAGAGATCAAATCAGTCAATATTTGAAAAAATTAATTCAGGCTATTCGCTGGAAGGTAATATGCTGAAGGTGAAGCTTAAATACTTTGGCCACATACTGAGAAGATGGGACTCATTGGGGAAAAAGAAAAAACAAAATCTTGATGTTGGGAAAGATGGAAGCAAAAGGGGACAGCAGAGGATGAGATGGATAGATAGTGTCATGGAAGCAATGAGCATGAACTTGGATACCCAGTTCAAATCCCAGCATTGTTACTTTCCATACATTTTCTGTGCCTCCATTCCCCATCTGTACAATGCAGACCTTGGACTTGCTGAGGCTTGTGGGTCTTTGTTGTTGAATCATTTTTCAGCCACGTCTGACTTTTTGCTACCCCACGTGGGGTTTTCTTGGCAGAGATACTTTAGAGTGGTTTGCCATTTCCTTCTCCAGCTCCTTTGACAGATGAAGAAACTGAGGCAAATAGGGTAAAGTGACTTGCCCAGGGTCACCTAGCTAATAAATTTTCCTGACTCTAGGACTGGTACTTTATCACCCAGCTGTCCTGTGTGTCCATTGTACGTCTAAATAAATAATCGATTAGATCCCTTTTGGAGAAGGGAGAAAAGCCTTCAGTGAAGGTTTTACAGAGTGGTAGAACTCTAAGTGGTCCTTGACCAATGACCAGTATTTGAATCACTAAAGGGGAGGGCCATTTTGGTAGAGACTCATCTAAGTGTCTTGTGTAGTTTAAGACCTAAAGGAAGGAAGATCCACCTACATGCCATTTTGTGGCCTTTCCAGATCTGCAATTCCTATTTTCCTGTTGTTATATAAAGGATGTTCTTGGAGTAATTTTAAAGCATTAAAGCTTACAGTCCTGGAATATTGTCGGTACTTAATAAATGCCTGTGGACTCCTTCGGTACACATCCGACTTTTTTTGTATTTTCCATTTGAAGGATACCAAGACTCCCACCACAGCTCCCTCCACCCTTTCCCCAACACATGCACTGCCTCTCCCTCCTCTATTAAAAATTGCATGTCATCTTCAGGACAAGCTGTCCGAACAGCCTGCAGTTCAGTGCATGGGGTAGTCCTGGGCTGGAGGTATGCCCTCCATGTGCCTTCTGTAGGGGAAGGCAATTAATTCCTTCACTTCTGCTAGGAACAAGTGCTCACCCGGTCTCTCCACCCATAAGTTGTGTTTCTATAATGTCCCTGGATCAGCAGTAGAGTCCATTCCACATATGGCCCTGAGAACACTAACTTCACCCCAGGAACTACACAAAGGGCAAGACCCAACTTCTCCCTGAAGCCCTGGCCAAAAGCCATGACCCCATTTCAAGGGAAGGCATGGGGACGACCATTGTCTCAACAGAAAAGGCCCCTTCAGCAAACCTCCTCCCCCCTCTAGCCCATGGCAATGTGACCTCCTCAGTGTTTGCTGAAACTCTATTGTGCTCCCTTATTGTCTTGTATTATGAATGCTCAGGGCGATCCCTTCCTCTTCAGGGCCTGGACCCCCTCCCCTGCCCAGGGCTATTAATTGACGGGAGTTTCTCAGTCATTGTCATGAGGCACACACATGCCCTGGTAACAGAAACCATATGCAATCCCTTTAATGAATAGCTCTCGACCTTCTCCTTGCATCCATTAGGAATATTCTCTCTTTCTGCAGACGCCTGGCCCTAAGCGAGTCCCAGAGTTCCTTCTTGGGCCTGAAATCCCTAACCACAACTGTGGAGCCTGGGTCTTCTCTAGCTCTTCAGAGTCAGGCAGCATCAAGCCTAGCCTAGCAGGGGGGAATGTAGCATCTGCCAGGGAGCCCCTTCACATACCCATCCTGGGAGGGGGGAGGGGGAAGGGGACACAGAGGTTTCTTCCACTCAACAGATGGCAGGGTGCTATTGGCACTTGGTTTATTTGGGTACTCAACATACATGATTTCTTTTTATGAGGTATCACAAAAAAGCTTTAGTGCGGTTTTATTTTTTTAAATTATCCTTATTAAAAACATTAGCTTCAGAAAAGTTTAAAACTGCTCCAAGACTTTTGTAATATTCCATATTTATTATTTGTGTCTCCTGCTTGAAAAGTAAAAAGCCCATCTAACTCCTCCTTGAAGATTTAGGGAAGAAGGATTCCCTGAGACTACTTTTTAGGGGGAGGATTCTTAGAGATTTAAGGAGGCAGATTCTCTAGAACAACATGCAAATTCTCTTTTTAAAATCTCTGATTCCCTCAATAGTTGGTGCCCTCCCTCTTTATGTCATATTTTAAAATTTATTTTGTGTGGGCTTAATGATATACCTAATCTCCCCTAATGGAATGTCAACTCTTGGAGAACAAGAACCACTTCCGGTTTTGTTCTTGAATTCCTAGAACCTAACACAGAGTCATATATATGGTAGGTGCTTAATAAATGTTTGTTGATTGATTAACTCTTTACCATTTGCATTATTCTTCTGAAATGACCAAATTTCAAAGTTATAGAAAAGAGAGAGAAAGAAAAGAATAATTATGAACCAATGGTTCGATGGTTTCCATCATCTCTTCTTTCTCCTAAGTTGGTATTTCACTCTCCTTGGTCAGTTCCATTTTTGTATCATTCTTATTCCTGTCCCATAATGCCATTAATTCCTAGGACACTAATCATAGGTAACTCCTCTTGTCCATACTTTTTGAAATAGTCTGATAATCTCCAAGTTCCAAATTTCATTTTAGAGCATGGTTTCACTCCTCCCTTCCCAATATCTCTCCTTTTTCCCCCAAACCAGATATTATCATCTTCAGGCCTTGCTTTTCTCTCTAGATTTATACACAATCACATATTAACCTAAAGGAACTTTCATTCATTCCTCCACTCTTCAATTTTAAACATATGTATTATGCATGTAATATATATACACATATATGTATATTTCATGCTCTGTTTGACTTTTACAAGTCCTTTATAACCTTGTTCCTTTCTTCATTTCCAGTCTCGTTACACATACTTGACTCGACATACCCTGATTCAGAGATAATAGGCTCCTTGTTGCTACTCACACAACACACTTCATCTTCCAACTCTGGGCTTTTTCAGTGGGCTATCCCCCATGAATGGCTCCTCCATCATCTCCAGCTTCTGGTTTCCCTGGCTTCCTTCAAGTCTCATCTAGTCTCACCTTCTGCTAGAAGCCATTCCTAGAACTCCTTAATCTTAGTGCTTTCCCTTTGAAATTGTCACATCATTATAGTCATGTCCAATTTTTTAGTGACCCCTTTTTGGAGTTTTCTTGGTAAAGATACTGGAATAGTTTGCCATTTCCTTCTCCAGCTCATTTTTACAGATGAGAAAACTGAGATATTGTTAGGTGACTTGCCCAGGATCATACTGCTAGTAAGTAGCCAAGGTAGGATTCAAACTCATGAGGATGAGCTTTCTTAATTCCAAGCCCAGTGCTCTATCAAATGCATCACCTAACTGCCTTCTGAGATTAACCCCAATTTATCTTAGACACGGCTTTTTTGTGCATAGTTATCTGATGATGTCTCCCCCAGTAGACTGTGAATTTGCTGAGAGCAGAGATTCTGCTTCTGTTTGATTCTTTGTTTCAATTTTCTTTGTATTTCTAGTTTTTAGCAAAGAGCTTGGCATTTAGTAGATACTTAATTAATGCTTGTTGACATATTCAGAATTCATCCAAGTTTTTACTATTTTCCTTTTGAAAGATGTCAAGATCTCCCAACATAGTCCCCCAGCACTTTCCCCAAAACTGATAATGCCATCCCCAAAAAGATACCACACAAGAAACTAGAGTCAACTTTGCATTAAAAACAAAATTAGAATGGCCTTGACATGTGGACCCAAAGGAACACCATCTTCCCCATTTTTAATGGTTTGATTTTCCTCACATTTCCCTCTAATCTCTCTTCTCAATTCTGTTCTGTATATTATTTCTGACCCCCCCCAAAAAACCATATTCCTAAAATCTAGGGAGCTCTTCTAATTATATTCCATGTTCATCCTGCCTTCTCTGTATTTATTTCTCATCTGTATTTATTTTTGTTGACTATAAGCCAGTAGTTACACCTAGGTATCAGATAAAAAAGTACAAAGTCACCTGCTGTTGCCAGAACCAGCCCGAGGCAAAATTATGAAGTAGGCAAGTGTGTTTTTCATTGATTCTACCTTCTTCCTTCTCCCATCCAACCATAACCTTCACTAGCCTCCTAGCCTATTTCTCATCTCTATAGAGTTTACTTTTCCTTAATGTGTTTAGAGGGGTAGCTAGGTGTCTCAATGGCCCAGAGTGCTGGGCCTGGAGTCAGAAAGACTCATGAATTCAAATCTGGCCTTAGATACTTAGCTGTGTGACCCTGGGCAAGTCACTTAACCCTGTTTGCTTCAGTTTCCTCATCTATAAAATGAGCTGCAGAAGAAAATGGCAAATCTCTCCAGTATCTTCGCCAAGAAAACCTCAGAAACGGGTTATGAAGAGTGGGACATGAATGAAAAACAACTGAAATGTGTTTAGAAGTCTTTGTGTTTATAATGGGGATTTGTAATCCAGAGAACTAAAAGCATTTAAAACTCAAAGGGATAACTCTTTATTGGTGGAATTGTTGGTACCCTAACAGGTCAGTGGGGAAAATGTGATGGTAAGGGACTCTGTAGAAATGCCATATAGGTGGTCAACTATTCTGTCTACTTGTAAAGCCATCCTTGTCAACCATTACCATGATCCCTTCCCATCACATAAATCAGACTCAACATACCTGTTTCTTTCCCCTTCTCCATGGGCTAAACTGGCTGCGTGTTTTCTTAACAGTTATCTGCTGCAAATGCATATGATATATATCTTTATTTTACTCCACTTGTCACCTTCTCTTTCCCCCTTTCTAAACCACTATACCATTATTGCCACGTTTCCTAACTCATATGAACAAGAACAAAGTAATGTATTTAGGGGGAAATCATACAAACCTTACTTCCAGAGTCATGGGTTCCAAGCGATGATTTAATCTAGCAAAGAAATCTAATACCTAATTTGCATAACTCTCTGAAGCCACCAACCCAACACTTGGCCGAAATGGCCAAGAAAATTATGAAAACCCATTTAAGTGTAATATAAACAAAATTAAAGGGGTTATTGACCCGTTGTACAAAACTCTTGTTCATCTATACCTAGAATGCTGTGGGCAGTCATGCTCTCTGTATATTTTTTTAAATTGATTTATTTATTTGCTTTTAGTTTACAAGATTCAGTTTCATAGTCCGTTGAGTTTCAAATTTTCTCCCCTCCCTCTTCCCCCATCCCAAATAAGCTAGGCAAAACAGAAGAAGCACTAGAGTTAGGAAGACCTGAGTACAGAACTCAGACATTTACTAGCAGTGTGACACTGGGCATGTCTGCCTCAGTTTTTTCATCTGTAAAATGGGGATAATAATAATATCTGCCTCCCAGAGTTGTTGCATGAAGCAAATGAGATAACAATCGTAAGGTGCTTAAAACAGTCCCTGGCACATAGTAAACACTATGTAAATGTTAATATTTAATATGTTAATGTTAATATTGCCAAGAATGACATAACAAAGAGAACCAGTGGCCAACAGGAAAAAATGAGAAAATTAAAGTAGGATTAAGACTTCTGTCTAGCAAGGATTTGATAAAAGGCCACAGAGTTATAAAGGGCGTGGAAAAGGTGATCATGAGCTTGTCCATCAAATCGTAATTGATCAAAACCAAGACTGAAAGATACTTGTAGGGCTTGAAATAAGTAAATAAACCATAGAGATATAAAGTAAGAGCCCAAAGGGACCCCAGAAGTCACATAGGCCAGTCTGCTTGTTTTACAAATGGAGAAACAGAAGTTCAGGAAAGTTGAATGGCTTTCCCAAGGGACAGTAGGTCACATCAGAGGGAATATTCAAACCCAAGTCCCTTGATTATTTCTGTGTATCATGACATGTCAGAGGTTCTAACTAGGTTCATAAAGCTTAAGTGAATTAATGGATGGTTATTATGAAAAATTAAGATATTTTGGGGATCTATCTATCTATCTATCTATCTATCTATCTATCTATCTATGTAATATGTAGAGGGGGAGAAAAAAGTACCACAAATCATTCCTGCCCCTTTCTTCTGCTCCCGACCACATATATCCCTTGGAGGTTTTTGTAAAGATCAAAGCCTCACATGAACAGCCCCATTGGGGTAATTCTTAGTTGCTAGAGACTACACTTGTAATTTCATTGTACAGTGAGCTCCCAGGGGAGGAGCTTCCCTCTGCCAATACAGGTTGCTTCTTTCTTTGCCATTTATATGGGCCTAAAGACACTATGACACTGTGTCAGAAGTGGGACTTGAACTATGGTCTTCTTGGTGCCCAGGTCTGCTCAATCCACCACGCCATGCTGTTCTGTATGTCAGTTCCTACAGCCTTCAATTCAACAAATATTTCCATGGCTACTATGTGACTGGCAACAAGCTAGGAAATGAGGCTACAGAGATGAATGAGGAATATTCCCAGGCCTAAAGGGGCTTGTAATTAATAATGTAATATATTATAATTGATAAAATATTATAATAAACAATATAATTATAATAAAATGCCATTATAATTAATGCTATTGCATTATATTTAATAATATACTATATTAATATTTTATTATACTTGATCATTTATTATTATAATTATTCATATAATAAGTAGATAGATGGCATCAAAGAAATTGATTGTGTCTCTCCCCTAAGACTATAAATCAAGCAAGATGGGGACACAATTGTCACTGTAGTCTCTCCCTTTTGCCCAGGTGATTGCCATCACTCAGAGGTCTGGTGGCACAGTGGATAGAGTGATGAATATGTAGTCAGGAAAACCTGAGTTCAAATCCAGCCTCAAATACTAACCAGTTGTGTCACCTGAACCTCTATCTTCCTCAGTTTCCTCATCTATAAAACGGGAATAATTATGACACCTACTGAGCAACATTGTTGTGAGGATAAGGAAATAAATAGGTATTTATTAAGCATTAGATACCAGGCATTATGCTAAACACGTAACAGATTTTATCTCATTTGATCCCCACAACAGTCCTGGAAGGTAGATGCTTAATTTGAAGTTGAGGAAACCAAGACAAACAGAGGTTAAGTGACTTGTCCGGGGTCACACAGCTAGTGTCTGAGGTCAGATTTAAACTCAAGTCTTTCTTACTTTAGGCCCAGCACTCTACCAACTATTCCACCTACCAGCCTCTAAATCTAAATGAGATAATATCTATAAAGTACTTTGCAAAATTAAAGCACTATGGAAATATTATTTATTATTATTATTCCTTAAATACTCAATTTCTAGTTCTGTCAATGGTATCTTAGTGGACTGGGTGGGATGATACATGCCTGCAATCCAGAATCTTGGGGAGACTGAGGCTAGCTAATCTCTGGAGTGATTGAATTCTGCCCTGCTGAAGCCTATGTTAATTGAATGTCTTAAGTTTGGCATTAATATGTCCAGCCTCTGGGAGCAGAGTTCCATCAGGATGCCTAAGGAAGGGCAAAGCTTCCCATGTTGGAAATGGAGCAGGCCAAAGCTCCTGTGACAAATTGATGGGATTTGGACCTTGAGGAGCCCCTATACTCTCAGCCTGGATGGGAGAGAGAGAGAGAGAGAGAGAGAGAGAGAGAGAGAGAGAGAGAGAGAGAGAGAGAGAGAGAGAGAGAGAGAGAGAGAGAGAGAGAGAGAGAGAGAGAGAGAGAGAGAGAGAGAGAGAGAGAGAGA
>CM053593.1:327475902-327523172 GCA_028646575.1 Pseudocheirus occidentalis | reverse complement strand
CAAATAAACTGTAAGAGCTGAGAGAGGTGGAAAGGAGGGAATTCCCAAATTTGAAGCTTCTCTCTTCTCCCTTTCTTAATTTGCCCATCTTTGTTCCTCAGCCTTTGAACTCCTTTCTCTCCCCACTCCCTCCTGGCTCGATATGTGCAGCTACATATAATACCTTACCCTGTTCCACTCACCCTTTCTTCTCACATTACCACAGCTATTTTTTAGCTAGCCCTCTAATGGATTCTGTAATCTCAATTATTTGTGATATTTCCTTTCCCTGTTCTTTCTGTCAATATTTCCTCATAGGATGGGCATCATTTAGCTCTGAGCACCGGTTCTGTTCTCTAAATTGCCATATATTGTTATCATCCCTTTGTGCCTCTAAAATGTATTTTTTTTTCCAGCAGTTCCCGCCAATTCCAATTGTCCCAAACGGGAAGCAGAATTTCTTGGTCTTTTCATTATCTGCCTTGACATCACATCTGTCTTTTCCTGTTCTAAACAAAATTTACTCAATCTGCATTGCTCCCTTTCCCCAACTTCCCTGCATTTATAAAGTTAATTGCAACCTTTAACATCACATGGTCTGAAAAAACACACCTCCTTAATTTTATATTCCATCACATCAGCACTTTCCTGTGAAAAGTTTGCCTTCTGTCTGTTCTCCTAAATGAGCAATTCCCTGGCACTTGCAGGAATGAAGAGGGTAAAAATTATTCCATGGCTTTTAAATATCCCCATCCCAAGTATCTTTGTGCAATTTTGGACACCCCTATTTCTTTCTCATTCCCCTCAGTCTTCTTTGTAGATAATGACAATCCCCTTCATTTTGCATGTTTTCAGCAAGGGACCTTCCCATCAACAAAAAGTTATGTACTGCTCTCTCTGCCTGCCTTCTTCTCCTGCCACTTTTCTTTCGGGGTATGAGGGTGAAGGCCAGAGAGGGGTCCCAAAGGCAATAACTAGCCTTACCTTCTACTTTCCCAGTTCAAAGTATTATCTAGCCAGAATGTCAAAGGTTTCATATGCTCCTTATGGTATAATAATAATTCTTTAAGTTGTTTTCATATATATTAACTTAATGGTGGGTTGGGGTTTGTTTGGTTCTTTTTTTTTGCTTTTTTTTTGGAGGGCAGGGAAATTAGGGTTAAGTGATTTGCCCAAGGCCACACAGCTAGTAAGTGTTAAGTGTCTGAGGCCAGATTTGAACTCAGGTCCTCCTGATTCCAAGGCCAGTGCTCCATTCATTGCGCCACCCAGCCACACCTACATTAACTTAGTGTTAATGTTCCTCTTAACATCTCAGTGAAACACGAAGGATGAATACTATCCCCATTTTACAGATGAGGAAACTTAAGTTCAGAAACATTGAAACATTTGCCAAAGGACACATAGTTAGTAAATGATAGCACTGAGACCGAATTCTAGTTCTCCTGGCTCTTGACCTACTGGCTACCTCTTATTTAACCTCCTAATTGTTCTTCCCAGTTCTGGTGACCTGTGGCTCACAGGAAAGTGTACATTCATTAATACACCCTTCTTTCTGTTAATTTTTCTCTTTATCCCTGTCCTCTTCCACCTTTTGGCAATCCGTCTCACCAAAGAGCCATTCCATGCCTTCAGTGGTCCTTTGGCAGGTAGATGTTAAGCATACATGCCAAACTGGGTAAGTTAATTTTCAGTAATTTCCTCTCATCTTACCTCTATATTTTGCTTCTTCCTTTAAAAAAAAGAATTACAACCAAATTGAATTTCTTTTCCTTCCTCCACCCACCTTCTTTTTTTGGTACTTCTAAATTATGTGCCATGTCCACTTAGGTCACACCTCTTCTATCCTGTACTTGTAAATCACTGCAGAAATGTTTCCTGACCTCTAGCCCCAGGAACTTTCAAATCAGCGTTCCTTTAAGATGAGCCCAAACTAGGCAATCAATGACTTCTTTGATTGCAACCTCTCCTGTGAAGCATTTTGGATCCTATTCCCCTCTGACCCTGAAAAAAAAGGATAGGCATAGGCATATGTATGTGTATATATACGCATGTATTTGTGTGTATATACATATGTACACATGTATTCTAATTAGAGTCAGAGTCTAATTGTATATATTTTAATTAGGATCGCCTTCTAATTATATATATCTACACACACACATATACATATTCAACAGGTGTATAGATAAATTTAAAGATATAGATAGATGATAGATAGATAGGTAGATAGATAGATGGACAGATGGATGGACGGATGGATGGATGGATGGATGGATGAATGGACAGATAGGTAGATAGATGGATAGATAGATAGATAGATAGATAGATAGATAGATAGATAGATGGATGGATAGATAGATGATAGATAGATAGATAGATAGATAGATAGATAGAGATATTCTTTTTCTTTTCTCCAAGCCATGCAAAGCCATAAGAAACCTTGGAGATCATTTGAATAACCCTATCCCTTAGAGATAATACTTATAATTCACTTTCAAATTATATTTTCCAGATGAATAGCTATATTACAAAGTACTTTCCCGCAATGACCCTTTCTCCTCACTCTCCCTATTGCTTTATTCTGCTTCCTTCTTTCCCCTCAGGTGTCATTTCTCATAATACTTGAGGCATTGCTCCTTGTCCGAGTTAGTCTCATTTCCTCCATCACTTCACTCTGGTTCCCTCATTCCCAGGTCTTTGGTGTGGTTAGTGTAGGCTTGGTCTCAGGCCTTAAGTCTCTTGTCCTTCATAAGCTATGGCCATGTTGGCTTCCACCCAAAAGTAGAGAGAATATCGTCCAGTCTGTGTAGAAAGATGGTGGGGTCTATGGATACTCTGCACAGATAGAGCCAGTTCATAGCCTGGGATCATCTAGAAATTATGCTACAGAGTCAATGTTGAGATCCAGAACCCTAGAAACAGAAGAGACAGAAGAAACATAAATCTCCATTTAACAAATTTATCCTTGATGGATGAGAGTTCCTTAGTTTTATCTATTCATATTCCTCTTTCATATCTGAGTAGCAACTTTGATACACATTTAAATAGATATCACAGAATCCCAAACCCCACCTCCACACATCTTTTTTTTGGTTCCTAAAACTGGTTGCTCTCCTGTTGTGAATTTTCCCAATGACTCTGCCTTTTTTCATAGCATTGGATAAAGCCCTTTCCTCCTCATCCCTCGGGGCTAACTTACCTTCCAAATTGTCTAATTTTACATGGCTAAATAAATTCCATAATTCCCATAGTAAACTCCACGAAGATTTAGTAAATGGAGAGTGAGGGGTAGGCTATATAGAGGAATTAATAACATTCTCACTTTTAGGTAGTGCAATAAGCTCAAAATATAATGTATATATGGGCTTAAACACATGGAGTACCTCGCCGTTTGAAGCGGTTGCCTTGTCAATGTCTCAAATGAAGAAATGTGGCCGAGTGTGGTGAGGCAGGTCTATAGCCCTTACTACAAGGCAGGCTGGGGATTATGCATCACTTGAGTCTTGGAATTCAGAGCTTCAGTACAGATGAAATGGATTTGGTATCCACATTAAGCCCAACACCAAACAGTGAACCCCAGGAGGAGGGGGCCATGAGGTTGCCTAAGAAGAGGCAAAAAGACCCAAGTAGGCAATGGAAAAAGTCTAAGCTTCTAGGCCAATCAGCAGTGGGATTAAGTCAATGACTGACTGGCCACTATACTTTTAGGGAGACTCTGTTCCAAAAGAAAAGAGAAAAAAAGACATCTACAAATATTGTGCACCCCTGATGATAAAAGTATATAAAAGATTTCCCATTCTTGTCCCTGTACAAAACGGATTGCAAGAACTGACCGAAGCATTCTCATTTTCATTACTATGACAATTCTTCTGATCACATCAGGGAAAGAGTCTCTACCCCTCTAATCAGAATCTCCCCCTTAACTCTTAGTGACTTTTGGATGTCTCCAACTAAAAAACTATGGCTAATCATTGTTTTTGCAAGAAGAGTGTGCCCAGCTCAGAAGTCTGCAGGCAACAGCAGTGGTGAGTGAGAGATTTGATGGGGGAGGTGGGATGTAAAAGGGTCAGAGAGAAGGAAGTCCTAGGACATCACGAGAAGGGTGGAAGAAGGGAGATGGAAAGAAAAGAAATAAAGATTTATTGAGCGTGTATTATGTGTCAGGCACTGTTTTCAGTTGTTGGGTTGTTTTTTTTTCAATCCTGTCCAGCTCTTTGTGACCCCATTTGGGGTTTTCTTGGCAAAGATACTGGAGTGGTTTGTCATTTCCTTTTCTAGATCATTTAACAGATGAAGAACTGAGGCAAATAGGGTTAAGTGACTTGCCCAGGGTCACACAGCTAGAAAGTGTCTGAGGCCAGATTTGAACTCATGAAGAGGAGTCTTCCTGACTCCAGGCCTAGCCTTCTATCCACTACACCCTTTAGTTTTCCCTCAAAGCGCTGTGCTAAGTGTTTTTACAAGTATTATCTCATTTGGTCCTACAAATCGGACGTCTATGTTATTATGAACCCCAGTTCACAGTTGAGGAAACTGAGGCAAACAGGTTAAATGACTTACTCAGGGTCAAACAGTATCTGAGGCTGGATTTCAACTCAGGTTTCCCTGACTCCAGGGCTCCATGTGCTGCATCATCAACTACCAGAGAGAGCTGAATCCATAATAGACTAGTCAGGAAAATATTCCAAAATGCAGAGAAATCATTTAGAAAGAGAAGGCCTTGAAAGCAAAGTTAATTTGTATCTAGACTAGCCCTTGTCAACAATCTGATAATAGCCCCCACTGAGGCATTTCATTTTCTTGAAACCCAAACCAGTAGCATGTTTAATGCTTCATGGATGATACCTACACAGTACTTCTAACCAGGAGGACTTTAAAACAATTATTACTCATTTATTTACTCTTTACACTTCAGAGAATAAAAAAGGTACAGAGGAAGGTTTGATAATGGTCTTGAAGCCATGTTTTGTTAGTGGAAAAAAACAGAAGACGAAAAAGACCTCAGGATACCAAGGAGGGAGTTTCTGTGCTTGATGAGTTACTGAACACCTTGGAAAAAAGAATCCTTGTTAAGTCTTGGCCATTATTCTTCTGGTGTAGATTCTTTTTCCCTTAAAGAAGTCGCATGTAGGCTATATTGAGTGACCATATCCACACTTATCTTGTCTTCAATATCAGTCTTTAGGAGTGGATCTCAAAATCCCAAGCAGTTCAAATCCCTGATTCTTAATATTATAGTGAAAGAGAAAATTGCTATGAAGGATATGAAATTTCCAAAACTGTGACCTATTTTTTAAGCCAGCACACTGAGGAGACATAGAACAACTAGAGTCATGCAATTCAGTCAAACCATAAAAAGGTGAAATTCCTCCTTTTTAGATAGGGCCTCATTTGTCTGGAGTTTTACCTTCTTTCACTTACCATCAGGAGAGCCAAGATCCCAGTTCTGGTACAGGTTCTACTTTTAGCTCACAGTGTGACCTGAGGCCAAGAGAAATAAACTTCTTATCTCACCTGAGTTCTTCAGAAGTACATCACTTGGATCCATCTGCTCTGAAACATCTGGGCTTCATCATTACGACTTTATAGCATGGAAAAAAGAGTCTTGTTGAGTGAGGCATTCTCCTAGTGAATGGCATAAAACCTGGACCACCAGAGGACTGGAGAACATCAAATTGATAAAAAATGGAAGAGATTTGTTGGCTACACTAAACAGGTGTTCCTGTTTCTGCACAATAAGGCCCACAAGTTCCTGTTCTTCATTCCTTTGGTATTCATCCTCTGTTTCTGCTACTGAGGAACCAGAAAAAAGATCATTTTAAATTCCTTTAATTTAAGCACTTTCAAGAAGTCAGTAAGATGAGGAAAGAGTCACTTCTCCCCCCACCCCATTTTCTTCTGTCTTGAATCAACTGTGCTGAGAACACATCTTGGAATGGGATTTACAACTACTCATGGGCTGTTCTTGTTTCAAATCCTACAATATACCCAAAGGTTGCCTGATTAGAAGGTAACTAAAGGAACTGAGAAACAGATGTCAGGGATAAAATGGAATGGAAGCGGAAAGGATATTTAGGTGCTCAAGCTCATTCAGTAATATGAGGCAGCTTAGTATAGTGCATACATTAGTGGACCTTGAGTTAAGAAGACCTGAGTTCAAGTCTCACCTTGGACATTTATTAGCTTCATGACTCTGAGCAGTCTATTTAACATCTTTTGGCCTCGGTTCCACGTTATGTAAAAAAGGAAGTTTGACTAGCTAGCCTCTGAAATCCCTTTGAATTCTCTAGTCCAGTACCAGGCTCCCCTGAGGCTCCACTAAACAGCCATCTATGTTCTTGGCATCCAAGAGCACATGAAGTCATAGGTAAAAACAACTACTAAAACCATTGTTCATTGTTCGCCCATTATTCTCAAAGAGGAATATAACATCAGGAAGGTGGAGCCATGACTTGCAAATGCATGGGATTTAAGTGAGGGAGGGCTGTGCAAAGTCATCAGCCTCACTTTCTCTGCTGGAGCCACCTAGGTCCAGTGACCAGATATGGATCAGGATGAATGGAGATCCCCTGATGACTAAAACCAACTAGCCACTGAAAGATGGAAAAATCCATCCTAGAGAAGTCACTGCAGTAAGGAATTTATAAAATGTTGAAATCTTCAGTGCTGCTTAAGTAACAGGGCTAAGAGGAAAAAATAAAACAAAATACTTTAAAATAGACTAACAGATGACCCTTGTAAAATAGTCATAGGCAACCCTGTTAGATTATAAGAATCTGAAGAGGTAGTTGTTTGTAGGGAATAGGGAAATTGCCTCCACTTTGTAGATAGAGAAATTAAGAAGGGAAATGTTAATTCTGTTGTCTTGACATTCATTACACAAGGGTAGATCTAAATGTTCTGAGAAAGTTTGAACCTCCTCTTTCCCAATCTTGGAGCTTATCTATCAGACTAAATTTCCTCTAAGGGATTTAGCACTTATTCCATAAAGTTTATTTCTACCTTCAATCCCTGTTGAAAGGATATGGTAGAGAATCTGAAAATAGGAGATTTTAAAAATAGATTTGGGTTCATGTCTAGGGAGAAAGGAGGGAAAAGAAGGGAGGTGTTAGTTTCTACATGCCTATGTCTGTGTGCCTAAGTTGAGCCAGACAATATCCATCTAAGTGACTTTTGTGGTTGTGCTATAATAAATACCACACAGTCCCTCCAGAATTCTATGTTGTGGCATGACACGGTTGGTTGCGCCACATCTAACTGGATCCATTCCTGATAAGCCCCACCGACAGACATGTACATGGTGCCTTTAACATTTACTTTGGAATTAGAAGGTGGATTATTTGAGCATGTACTCTGAAACCACAAGGCCATGCTAGACACAGCAGAGAAAACAAGCTTCCAGCAAGCAGAAAACAGTTCTGTAGACAGAGAAGTCAACAAATCAGTGGCCTCAAAGCACAGAGCCGGGGACTTTGGGAGCTCTAGGCCTTTCAATGGAGGGAAGACAGCAAAAGGCTTGTTTTTGCTTGTCTTGCACTTTAATCCAGGAACTGAAAAACCAAATATCCTCCTGTCCCACTATGGAATGACACAAAGCAGGACAAGAATCATCCTAGTTCCAAAACCTAGCTCACAAGTTCTCAAATACCCCTAAATCTCCAGCCCTGCCCTTTGGAAAGATTGCATTGGCAACTATAAGGAAGATGAACTGTGGAACGGTTAGTTGTCATTGATCAGTGTTTTGCTGAGATTAGCTTGGCTAGAGAAAGAAAGATCCTGGAAAATAATGAAGATACAAAAGATATTTTCAGTGCAAATTACTAGGAATGTTCATGAAGCTATAAGAAAAAAAAATTACTCGCAGATCACCTCTCTTGTAGTTTTCTTAACTTTGAACTTCTGAATCAAACTAACTTACTGGTTTCTGGGCAGCAGGTCTATAAAATCCCAGAAACCATTTTTCTCCAGAGCGAAGGTCTGCAAGCATTAATGAGACCCTCACCAAGAATCAGAGACTCTTGGAGTTATAAGGGATCTCAGACATATTGAGTCCAAACACCTATGGTAATTTCATATGTATAACTATCACTAACACTTAGAATTGAGGAGTCTTAATTGAGGAAGGAAAGTTCTGAAGGTGCCCAAACAGTCACCTTTTGTTCTAAATATCTTCACCCCAGGACATTGCAAACCTATACCCAAGGCTCTAAGTCCATATCCCCATCTAGCATTTTCACAATTCCTGTACCTCAAATCCCAAAGAGGTGGGTGAGTTGAAGGCCAAGATGGTTAGGTTTGGGAGAAACATGGTCAGTTGTCATCAGGGTTTTTCCTTCCTTAAGCCGTGTCAGTAATAGCCTTTAACCCACAAGGGAAGTACTCTCAGAAAGCATCCAAGAAACACTCCCAATCTTTCCAACTCAGCCTTTGAAATCTGTTCACAGCTTCACTTTCCCAAAACAGAGCCACTACATCAGATAATCCAGTTTCCTGACTGTTCTTCAACACATTTCCATTCAAGATTCATTCAACAAACATTTGCTAAACTTTTATTATGCTAGGTAGAGTTTGCTATTTACTGAAGGGGGCACATAATCTGCATGCTCAAGGAACATAAAATTTGGGGGAGGGTGATAAGACATATACAAATTTCACTAAAATGTAAATTAAAATATAAATGCATAAGTACAGAGATTAGATGATAGAAAGATCAGTTCCCAATGGGAGATTAGGGAAGGTTTACTGAAGTAGATTTTTATTTATTAGGGCCTACTTTGTACCATGCACTATGCTAAGTCCTGAGAATACAAAGAAAGGCCTCCCCCCAAAAAACAATCCCTTCCCTTAATGAGTTCCTAATCTAATGAGGGAGACAACAGACCAACAACTGCTTACATACAAGGTCTATGCAGCACAAATTGGAAGTAATTTCAGAGGGAAGGCACTGAAGGGACTGGAAATGGGTTTTTTGGCAGGAGATAAGATTTTAGTGTAGTTTTGAAGGAAGCCAAGAGGTGGAGATAAGAAGAAAGAGCATTCCAGGCATGGGGAGCAGTCAGTGAAAATGTAGGAGGCCAGACAGCAAATATCTGTTATAAGAAGAAACAAGGATTCCAGTGTCATTGGATCAGAGACTAATAGAGGGCAATAAAATATAAGTAGACTAAAAAGATAGAAAGTTTTCAGGATATGAAGCACTTTAAAGATAGAGGATTTTATATTTGATTCTAGAAGCAATAGGGAGTCCCTGGAGTTTGGGGAGGAGCATAGGAAAAGAAAGGCGATACAGTTAGCTCTGCCCTTTGCAAAGATCATTATGAGGACGATGAACTGGAGAAATTTAAGGCATGGAGACCAAACAGAATCCTATTTTAATAGTCCTGGCATGAGAAAATGAGGACCTGTTCCAGCATGATGACAGTCATAGAAGAGAATGGGGTAGTATAGGAGAGAGATTGTCAAGGTAGAATAGAGAAGACTTGACAACAGATTGGATATAGGGTAAGGGAGGAGGTGAGACAGTGAGGAGCAGAATATGGCATCCAAGTTTTGAGCCTATGTGACTAGGAAGATGGTGGTGGTGGCCCTTGATAGTAATAAGGAAATGTAGAAAAGGAGGTTTAGGGGAAAGAGGTGGGAGAAATTAGTCCAGTTTTGAATGTGCTGGTTGTAAGGGCATTTGTGATCACTCTTGAGAAACAGTGAAATGCAATGGTAAGATCCCTGAATTTGGAATTAGTCAGAACATCTTCCTGTATCTAGTCTTCAGCTTCCTTACATACAGAAGGAAGAAGATTAAAAGAGATGTCTTTAGTTTAGCTCCCCATCCTATGATTCTGAGATCTAGATAACTACTGCTTTCCTTAGGGAAAGAGTGTGATGACAACAATTAAATATCACCAAAGGTGAGAAAATTCTAAAAGTACCAAAGATGTAGCATGTCGAATGTCAGAGTTTCCCCTGGTTCAACCCATTATGAGTTCCCTCACCTCTCCTACTCCACAGCTCAAAGCCCACATCTTCACTAACCTTCTACTCTCTGATGGAGGTCTCTGAGGAAGAGATGACCCTTATCTTTGCCAAGACTGGCCACTCTGACTGTGTGTACCCTAGCCCATCTCTTACAGCTACACAGCCCATGGATCACTCTCTCCTAACTTCAAACTCTCCTTATTTACTGCCTACAAACTGTCCTCAAACATTCTCAGGTTTTCCTCATCCTCAGAAATCTTCATTTGACCCAACTATCCCCTCAAGCTAGAGTTCCCTATCTCTCCTCCCTTTCACTACCAAATTTTTAGTGATCTAATTCATTCAGTCCACTTCTCCATGCACTCACTTCTCAACTCCTTGCCTTATTACTTTTCATTGCTTAACTGCCCCCAAGAGCATATAAACAATCATTTGTAAAAAAAAAATATTAATATGTTTGCTTTTACATTATCTTCATTCACTTCCCTCCCTCCCCAGAGTTATCCATTGTAAAAAGAGTTTTAAAAGAATGAAAGAGATATTAAAAAGTTGTTCAGTAAAACCAAGCAACACCTCACACTACTCTGATAGTCTACACAATATTCCATTCCCATAGTCCTCCACCCTGCAAAGAGGATAATGGGTACATGTTCTCCTTTCTCCCTCTAGACTGAATTTGATCATTACATTATACAGTATTTAGTTTGATTTTTGTTGTTTTGAATCCCTGAAGCTCAAGATCTCTGAGTACTCACACAGTTCTTTGTTGTAGTCCTACTTCCCCAGTTCTTCCTTCCCTGTCTCCTTTGCATACTTATCTTCTTCCTCCAGCCCTTACTGTAAATAATATACAAGGCTCTTTTATCTTGTCCTTCCTCTCTTGCATTCTGCCTTTTGTCTACCTATAATATATTCTTCTGTCTTATCTTCTCTTCTTTCAATTAAGTTCAAAACTCCTTATAAGAATCTATCCCTAAATAACTCCACCTTGCTTTGACCTTTCCTTTACTTTATGCTCCCTCACTTTGTATCATATAGTTGAAAAAATTAGTCAAGTAACAAGCATATATTAAATCCTGCCAAACATGGTACTAAGGATACAAAAACAAAGAGTAAAACAATTAGTCTTTTCTGATAACTTAAATTCCATTAAGGGAGACAAGTACATATAAAATTACATAGGGAATAAATACAATAAAAGTTCTTAAATACAAGTTAGGGTGGGCACTAGTAATTAAGGGGATCAAGAACACAGAAATCCTTGAAAAACATAGTATAGCCAAATACTAAGAGCCGTTCCCCAATAAATAAATGATCAAAGAATGTAAATAGACAGGTCTCAGAAGAATAGTAAACTCTTCATATGAACATATGAACAAACTCAATTTATGAAAGATTGTTCCAAATTACTAATAATAAGAGAAAAGCACACTTAAACAACTTTGAGGTTTCACCTCATACCCAACAAATTGATACATATATATATATATATATACATACACACATACATACCTACATACAAATATGTGTGTGTATATATACATATTTGTATGTATATGTGTGTATGTATATATATACATATATATATATATAATATATATCCTCAGTTCTTTTGAATGATCTTTAAATGGCCCACTCTTAAGGCCTTTCATCTTGTCCCTCTCCTCTGAACTCTTTCCAGTTCATTAATGTCATTCTTAAAAGATCCAGAATGGAACACAATAGTCTGAGATCACCATCTTGCCTTGCTCAGCTATCCTTGCCTCTCCAAGAGAACAGATAGGAAACAGCTCCTCTCTTTGGTAAAGAAAGTCCAAGAAGGGTCAGAGAACCAGAGTCTCCTTTTCTCCTAATAATCTCCCTCCAATTTGTTGGTTTCAAATGATATGGTAAAATGGAGCAAGAGTATTGTGAGGCCCACACTTCCTTCATTCCTCTTCAGTACTTGAATAATTTATTGCTAGAGACACCAACACCTCTGTAACTCAGTAAGTGGTCTTAGAGCATTGCTATGTCCAAAGAACAAAAACAAAAAACAAAAACTAATCACCTTACAACTATCCTGATATTGAGCATCTCTGAATTTAACTAGTTTGGTCCTCAGACAACAAACATATTTACTCATTACCAAGTCAATACTCAAAACCTTTCTGCTTAGAAGACGATAATAAAATTTATAATAGTACTTAAATGTTTGCAAAGCGCTTGACATATGTTATTTCACTCCATTTTTGCAACAGACCTGTCAGGTAGGTGCTATTATTTATTATTCCCATTTTACAGATAAGGAAACTGAGACCAAAGACAGTTAGAAAAAAACTTGCCTACAGCTAGAAAGTAGCTTATGTGCAATTTGAAGTCTGGTCTTTCTAATTCCCAAGACCAGTGTTCTATCCAGACAGATAAATGGAATAGAATGTTGGACTCAAGTCAAGAAGACCCAAATTCAAATCCTCAAATCCCTCTTTGGACACTTACTAGTCACGTGGGCAAGTCACTTAACTTCTGCCTGTTTCAATTTTCTCAATTGGGATAATATTGCAGGGAAGGGGAGCTGTTGAGTATTTCAGTCATTTTTAGCTCTTCATGGCCCCATTTGGAGTTTTCTTAGGAAAAAAAAAACACAGGAGTGGTTTATCATTTCCTTCATCTTTCAGACTAGGAACCGAGGCAAGCAGGGTTAAGTGACTTGCCCAGGGCCACCCACTTAGTAAGTGTCTCAGGCTGGATTTAAACTCATGAGAATAAGTCTTCCTGATTTGAGACCCAGTGTTCTGTCCATCATACCACCTAGTTCCCCCGTGGAGATGATAACAACATTGGGCAAGTCACTTAACTTTTGTTTGCCTCTGTCTTCTCAACTGTAAAGGGAGGATAATTATAAGGCCTACTCAATAAGGTTATTTTGATGATTAAGTAAGATTAAATTTATCAAGCACTTAACACAGTACCTAGCCAACAGTAGGCACTTAAATGCATGTTCCTTTCCTTTGCCTCTTTCCTATGACATCTAGCAGCTGTCTGTCAGAGTAGTAGGGCCTGACGGAGTTTAGAAGGGCCTTTGAGAACCTAGAGTTACCCTCATAGCTAAATGAAACACCAAATGTTGGACTTCATTGCAGACCTGGGATCTCTAACTTGCATTTAAACAATTAGATCTTTGTTACAGTTAACAAGATCCTCTTTAAAAATGCAGACACTCCCTTTCCTAGTTATGCCTAATAGTCATCCTCACTAATTTAACGTTCAAGGTCCCCCAAAGTGAACAGAATTGAAGCAATGTAGGTAATCCAGGCAAAAATCCTACTTTTAGAGGGCCTTCCCCTTGCCCGGGCAAAGGCTTCCCTTAGGCCATATCACTAGGAGCTGTAGACAGTCAGCCTGCCCATTCCCACTGCCCTCCTGGCACATTGCTGCTTCCCTGGCCCTCCCACCTCACCCCTCCCTAAAGGCCTGATGGAAATATGTCTATTTTTTTAATGAATGTAACTTCCTTTTTTAAGCAAAAGGAACACAGTAAAATTATGAGAACAGGAATTGCAAAGGGAAGGCATGACTAGTATTCAGAGGAAGTCATTTTCTCTCTCTCCTCCCAGACTTCACCATAAAGCACCATGCAGATCAAAATAAGATGAATTCTGCCTTCAGAGCTCACATCCTGTGAAGTGTTGCTGCAATGAGTCCTCTAAGGCAACAACGCCAACCCTACGGGGAGCAATTTTAGAGCTGATCTGACTGTAACAATAATAATATGTGATAATATATAATAGTACATAGTAGCTAGCATTCACATGGCCCTTTAAAGTTTGAAAAGCACTTTACACATATTGTCCCATTTGAGACTCACACTAACCCTGTGAGGTGAATATCATTATTATCTTCATTTTACATATGAGGAAACTGAGGCTTAGAGGGGCTAAGTGATTTGCCCAGAGTCAAAAAACCAGTAAGTGACTGAGTCGGGATTTGAACTCAAGTCTTCTGACTCCAACATCCATGCTCTCTTTACTGAACCATCTAGCTAACAAAAGATTTTCTTGGGGGTGGTAGGTATGCCTTATGATCTGTCACATCTTCTGGAAAAGATGGAGCCTTAGTTACCTCCTCCCGATTGCATAGTCCAATTTGTTCATTTAAGTAGGCATCTTAAATTCATTATCAGGTAGAGCTCATGAAGCATCAATTTTTAAAATCCAAATGAAAAGCTGGCTTTCAAAAGATAAAGGTCAAAACAATGGTAGCAGAAGCAGCCTTAAAGGTACCCATTTCACAGAATCACAGGATTTCAGCACAGTCATCTAGTCCAACCTATACCCCCAAAAGTATTCCTCTAACATGGTTATCCAGACTCTTCTTGAATATTTCCAGTGAGAGGCAACCCATTACCCTTCCAAGTAGCCTATTGTTCTTTTGGTTCGGTCTGATAATTAGGAGGGTATTTTTCCCCTTTTATACCAAAACAAAATCTGTTTTCATTGCTACTTTTGTCTATCTCTTCCGCCTCTGTGGTCAAATGGGACACATCTCAACATCTTCCACATAATAGCTTTTCAAGTACTTGAAGATAGCTATCATGTTCCCCTAGAGTCTACTTTTTATCTAAGTTAAACATCCCCAGTTCATTCAGTCTTCATCTTGACAGAGCCTTGTGGTCCTTCACCATACTGGATCTCCTCTTCTGAATGAACTCCCACAAAATACAGGACTCCAGTATCACTCATGTTTGCCTGATGTACCCTCAGCAATGGCAACAGTATAGAGAATTTTGAATTGGCAGTTTGCAAGGGATCTGGTCACCTCCTAAAAACTCTTCCTTCCCAGAGTTTTCTTTAACATGTAGTTTCAGAACAGCTGATTAGCACAAAGGAGCAACATGTCTGGCCTTAGGTCAAGATTCCCCAACCAGTCAATGGGAAAATTTTGTTTGGCATGTCTCCAAGCCATTTGTCATCACTATCACCACCTCTCTACCAGATCTCAACTTCTGTTTGGTGTGCCAGGATTCTCAGTGGAATAGGGAAGAGAGGCAGGGAGAAAGAGGCCTGAGCAGAACGGAGACCACAGTCAATATTTATGCCCCCTTTCTTGCCCACTGGAACACTTCATTATCAGCATCCTATCCCCTACTGATCTCAAGGTTCCAAGGAAATGAAAGTAGATTCTCCTGTACATACAAACGTACATACATACATGCATGCATGCATGCATACATACATACATACATAAATAACCTTTTTAAAAATAAGCTAGGGGTGTTAATTTGTTTTTTATAATATATGACTGACCATGTCAGGAAAAGAACTTTCTAGTGGTTCCCTATGTATGTTCAGATCCACAATTAGGTTTTGAATTTGAGGGGCATGTAAAATTGAGTGGGGTATATAAAGAGAAATATTGTATTGTATATAATTGAATACTAGCAAAGTATTGTATACAGAGTCTTAGGTAAGAAAAAAAGTCACCAAACTGTGTGACTTCACTTTAACCCAATGATATTCCCAAAAGGAAACAAAGAGGGAATGAACACCTATGTATCTGCACATTTGCATGTATATTCATATCTATTACAGGAAGCAGATCTTGAAGTAGCAAAAACTGGAAATTAAGAGGGTACCTCCCTTTAGGAAGATTGCCAAACAAATTATGGTATATGAATGTAATGGAATATTATTGCATTATAAAAAATGATGAAAGGGATACTTTCAGAGTCAAGTCAAGCCAACGAGCATTTATTAAGTATCTAATATATGCCAAATACTGTGCTAAATGAAGGGGATAGAAAGAAAGACCAAAAACAATCCTGTCTGCTCTTAAGGAGTTTGACGCAACAGGAGGCACAAGATGCAAGATCTCTGCACCAGAAAGGTACACAGAATCAAGTGGAGATAAGTCACAAAAAAGTAGGCAGTTAACCTTAAGGAGCGAGTATCTTGCTTAGAAGGCGGGATCTTACCAGGGGCTTGAGTAAACCAGGCAAGACAGAAGGTGGAGCTGAGCAGGAAGAGAAGTCCGGGGATGGGTGACAGTCAATGACAATCAGAGTCAGGAGGTGGAGGGTCTTGTAGAAGGAACAGCAAGGGGGCCAGGATCCCTGTAGCATAAATAGGAATAAGGCATAAAAATATTGGAAAGTGAGTGATAGAGTCAAAATGGTGGAGTTGAGCAGGAAGTATAGTGAGCTCCCTCCAGCCCTCCAAAAAAAAATTAATAATAAACGACTCTTTTCCAAACAAATATAGAAAATAAGCCAGACCAAATCCTCATGGGAAATTTTGCTGGGGGAAAAAAATTCTCAGCAACTCATTTTTCCAGTCTGGGTCATCACAGAGAAGCAAAGAATTCTGTAGAGTCTCAGGATGGGGTCTGGCCAAGACCCTGCTGTTGAAGGGTTGAAGTTGTACATCAGGATAAGAAGTGTATCTCCATACCCATTTCGGGGTCACAGAACCAGGACTGACTGAGGAGGAAACCTATGCCAAGGGGTGATAATTCAAGGATAAGTAGCAGTTACCAGTCTTAGGATGCAGGCTGAGCAAGGAACAAATTCAGAAGTAAACAGCAGCCGTGTAGCTTAGATTATAAAAGATGAGGACTATCTGTTCCAGCTTCTAACCCAGTCTAAAACCTGCAGAGGAATAATCAGGGTAGGAATCCCAGGCCAAAGGGAAGCATACAGCTGGGTCTCTATGGACTGGCAGAATTGTCCAACAAGCTGATGGTATGGTGGTAACTACCTCCTACAGGAACAGAGAAGGTTTAATAAGGGGTGTATTCGGGGAAAATATGATGAGTCCTATTTTTAATATGTTGAGTTAGAGATGCTTATGGATCATTTAGATGGAGATTCCAACAGATAGTGAGAGATTCAGGGCTTAAGCTCAGGAGAGATGAAGATTTCATATAGAGATTTGGGAGTACTCTAACTAGAGAAGATAAGTGAATCCAAAGGAGCCGTGAGATCACTAAGAGAGAATATAGTGAGAGCCCAGAGCCCAAGCACAGGGGCAGCATATGGATGAGGCACCTGCAAAAGTGACTACACAGGATCGGTCCAATACACAGGAACTGACAAATACGGAGAAACAGCATCACTAAAATCCATGGAGGGAGGGAAGCATCCAGATGTAGGGGATTTGGAGTGGTGGAGATAGACTGCTGTTGGGGTTTTTTTTTAATTAACATTTTCCTGTAGAGAGCAAATATGATCTAGGGGACATGATTAACGCATACAAGTCTGCATAATATTGGCCACCAATAAAAGTATTGCATGGGCTTCAGATGAAGTTAGGTTTACCCAGAATCAGAATACCCATTAGATTAAGATGAATTTAAGATTGGGGCAGGGGGAGACACAGGGGGAAGGAAGGAAGGAGTACCTTGATCTTTCTTTGTATTTCCCCACAATGCCTTGCACAGCATTGAGCACGCAGCAGGGTGCCATCAGAAAGTGACTGGAAGAACAACATGCTGCCAAGACTGCATCATTTAATCCATTGAGCCTTGACAGCCACTGGCCACTATATCTCTCTAGGTGGATGTGGTCTCTAGGCTGCTAGACACTGGACAGCCAAAGAACTACCTGATCCTAAGTTCTACCTTGGAGTATGCCCTCCAGGACCCCAGATCTTTCAGCAGCTCTTGGCCCATCAGCAAAGGTCTGCTTTCTTTTCACCCCTTCATGTGACAGGGCATTGTATGCTCCATTGTTGGCCACTTGGGCATCTGGCTGGCTGCCCATTTCCTCTAGGCAAGCGCATACATTATTCCTTGAGCTTGGGTGGGATTTTTTCCCCATTTTGGTATTCACTTGAGCCCAAGGAAGAGGGTGGGGGCAAACGGGGGATGTAGACCAGTCTATGTTTCCCAGTTGCAAATATTTTGACAACCTATTGGTGCCCTTGGATTTGTA
The DNA here is from genome assembly GCA_028646575.1 of Pseudocheirus occidentalis. Taxonomy (NCBI): domain Eukaryota; kingdom Metazoa; phylum Chordata; class Mammalia; order Diprotodontia; family Pseudocheiridae; genus Pseudocheirus; species Pseudocheirus occidentalis. Next base: position 327,505,309 of record CM053593.1, on the reverse strand, counting down.
AGGGGAGTAGTTTCTATGCAGTGGGATAGGGCTTCTCACCTACCCAAACCTTTTTTTTCTGAAAGCAGTTGTTGTATAATAAGAACAATGGAGTCAGAGGACCTGGGTTCAAATCTCACCTCTGCTATTTATTATCTGTGTAACCTCAAGCAAGTTATAATTTCTTTGTGTCAAATTTTCTCATCTAAAAATGATTAGGCTCAACTAGAAGGCCTTTAAATTCTTTTTTCAGCTCAAAAGCTATAAATTCTTATGACAAGGCCCCAGTTATTCCCAGACACATACATTAGAAGAGTCCTTCTTTCCGGGGCTTATTCCCTGCTTTCATCTCCCCAAATGTGTGCCCTCTGATCAATAATCACCTCTTCTCTAAAAATCTTTCACTCATCTGTCTTGCTAGTTCTATTTCTCTTTGGTTCATAAGAAAGGGGGATGTGGCATAACTTTGTAGGGGGAGGGGAGAATGCAGCACCCAGAGAGGGAAAGAATTCCCCTCTGAAAAGGAGTCTTGTTTTGACTTGCTGGCTGCTCTTTGAAATGATTTCCTGCCCGGCACCTTTGCCCCAGGACCAAGACTGGACTAGTTCGTGAGCCTGAGGTGGGGGGACTGGCCAAGAAGTTCTGTAATGTCTTCTGTGGCAGCAGTGTGGGTGGAGAGTAGAATGTCTGGTCTGCTGGGGGTTCAGCATTCTCTTCTGTCAGAGCACACCTGGGAGGAAGGTGAAAGGAGAGAAAGGAGCTCTGCCTTCCTCTGTCGGAGCCCAGGAAATGCTCGTCCTAGATCTCAGTGTAATCTGCCCCCAGATACAAGTTATTCTGGCCTCCTGACAACCTACCCCTGCAGGCAAAGGCCCAGGTATGAAATAGATTCATGTTCTCAGTCCATCAAAAAAAGTAGATTTATTGAGCATGGCTGTGTGTCCAGTGCTATAAAAGTGACAGAATTCATATCTGGCATAACTTCTTCCCTCAAGGAACTTCTAATCTAATTTGAGAAACAGGAGGGACAAATATGAAATAGCAGTCTACCACGATTCTACCTAAGCCAGGGCTAACTTGTTTAACAGGAACAATGCTCCCCTTCTTGGCTAAACTTGCTGAGACAAGGCCATTTGCAATCAATGCTTCTGCTTCCTTTCCTCTCACTCTCTTCTTAAGTCCCTACAGTGTGTCTTCTGACCTCATCATTAGACTGAAATTGTTCTTTCCAAAGTCATCAAAGATTTCCTAATTACCCAATCTAATGGCCTTTTCTCAGTCCTCATCCTGCTTGACCTCTCTGTAGCCTTTGACACTGTTGATCACCATTTTCTCCTTGACATACTCTTTTCTCTTTGGGCTTTTGAGATGCTGCTTTCTCCTCCAAGCTTCCTTCTCCTTCCTAATCATCCAAGTCACCCTTAAAAGCCATGGGTATCTTCCAAGACTCTGTGCTGAGTCCTCTTTTCTTCTCCCTCTATACTATTTTGCTCAGTGATTTCATCAGATCCCATGGATTCAATTATCTCTGCGTAGATAATTCTCAGACCTGGTTATCCAGGCTGATATCCAGGTTATCCTCTTTTCTGATCTCCAGCCTCACATCTCCAACTGACTATTGGACATCTGAAACTAGATGTCTTGTAGACATTTTAAGTTCAATACATCTAACGCTAAATTCATTCTATTTCCCCTAAAGCTCTCCTAATTTCCCAGTTACTGTGGACAGCACCACCAACTTCTTGAATAGCTCAGGCTGGAAACCTATGTGCCATCCTGAACTCCTCATTCACCACCCCCCCCATAACCAATCTGTTGCCATGCCCTGATGATTCTTTTTGTATACATTTTTTTTATCTCCTTCTCTCTTCTGATACTTGTACCTCCCTGTGAAGGTCTTTATAATCTTATCTCTGGATTACTGCAATAACCTTCCATTTTGTCTGCCCTCCTCAAATCTCTCCCCACTGGAGTCTATCCTCCACTCAGTTCAGAAAATGATCTTCCTAAAGCGCAGATATGGCCATGTCACCACTTATCCAATAAACTCCAGAAGCTCCAAGTTATTCCCAGAATCAAATATGAAATCCTCTGTTTGGCTCTTAAACCTCTTTAAAGCTTGTCTCCTTCCTGCCTCCTGTTATGTGTACTCTAAAATCCAGTGACATTAACTTCCTTCCTATTCTTCACACAAGACACTCCATCTCCTGACTCTAGAATTTCTTTCCTCCTCCTTTCCATCTCCAGGCTTCCCTGGCTTCCTCCAAGTCTCAGCTAAAATTTTCCCATCTGTATGAGAAGCTTTGCCTGGTTCCCCATGATGCTAGTCCTTTCCTTCTGAGATTATCCCCAGTTTATCCTGTATATGTTTTATTTGTACATGGTTGCTTGCATGTTGCTTCCCTCATTGGATTACAAGCTCCTTGAGGACAGGAAATGTTTTGTTGGGAGGGGTGCTTTTTGCCTTTCTTTGTATTCCCCGTGTTTTGCACATAATTGCTTGCTGACTTGACTTCACTTGAACAAAAGTACTATGGGGAAAAAAAGGAGAGACAGTGTGGGAAAGTGTATTAAAGACAGGATCTGAGTTCAAATGCTGCCTTTGCATCTCATGTCAGTGTGATATTAGGCAAGTCACTTGATTTCTCTAATTAAATTTCTTCATCTCTAAAATGAGGAAGTTACACTATGTAGTCTCTAATAAAGTCCCTTCCAATGCTAAATCTCAGATCCAGGGCAGGATACAGGAATTGTGTACTAAAGAGACCCCAGAAATAATTAATAGGACACAGGAAAATGAAGGGGGAGGGGATACCTGTCTTGCCCTCCTTCTATCAATGTCAGAGTGACAGGTGAAAATTTCAGTCATCATCAGGCCAATTGGGAATGGTTTTAATTGGTTATGACATCATGGCTGCCTGGCTTGATGCTGATGTAGAAACTTTAGAGCACACACATTCCCAGCTCCCTTATTCAACACTAGCACCAGTTACCAGGCAGTTGTGTAAGGAAACACCAGAATAGTAACAGGACACTACCAAATTCTCAGACTGCTGCTTAGTGTCTCTCTTGTCACTTCAAAAGTAACTCTGGTGGGGGAGGGAGAGAACCCAGTGGGGCCTAAGCATCCCCAAATAGGATGATACCTTCCAAATACACTCCTACTATGATAACCATGACACGATCCCAGATTTTTTTCCTCCAGCCAACTCCCACACCAACCTCAGAACTCACATCAAGCTACATTTCTCACTTGATTCATTTGAATTATACCTGGTATACTCCCTGTCCTCCTACCTGAGGAGGCAATGGGTTCCTTTTTGATAAAGGCTTTTGACTAGAAACCAGAGGACCACTCTTCTAATGTACTTTAGGGGTGGTTCCCATTAAGGTATGTGTTGAATTGGTTCATCTCCATCTTCCGAAATTCAGTGATTCTGTAATCTTTTTCTCTATAACAGGAGAGAAGAAAGTGTAGCTAGAACAGCAACAAGTCAAGTACAATGGTGTCAGTCAATGATCATTCCAATAAGGAAGGTAATAGGGTACCAAAAAAGGGTCTCCAGGTTGTTTTCATCTTTCACTTTCTGGTCCAAACTGGGTGGTGGTAGTTGTAGGTTTCTGTCCAAATATTAAGAATCTGTCCTCCCTCCTTCATGGGTTAGGTATAGGATCGTACCATTCCCAGTCCAGGATGATCTAAGGGAGAAGCCACTACCCCTATCTGAGTATCAACAGAAGAAAACCTTTCTCAAATACAATTCTTTACTATAACTATTCTAGCCCACTTTGACTTCTCTTTATGTAAACCAACTAGCACTTATATCCAGAATGACACAATTTGGTGCTGAATTGTTCTCTGTTTCATGTTTTGTCTCCATGACTATACTGAAGTTCCTTAAGAGAATCTCCAACTGCCTGTTGGACATCTCAAAACAGATACCCTGCTTAAAAATGAATTCATTATATTTTCCAAAAAGAAAAACTCTTCTCTCTATCCTATTTCTGCAGAGAGTACCATTACTTTTCCAGTCACTCAGGCTCCAAAGTTAGGTGTCATCCTCAACTCAATACTCTCTCATACACCCATTATCCATATCTTGTCACTGTTGACTTTTGAAACATCTTTCAAATATGTCCTCTTCTCTCCTCTGACATTGCTGCCAGCATGATGACAACACTCATCATCTCATGCCTGGACTACTGCAATAGCTTACCAGGTGGTTTACCTGCCTCAACCATCTCCCCACTCCAACATGTCTTTCACTCAGTTGTCAAATTGATCTTTCTAAAATATGAATCTTACCACATCGCCCTCCTCTGCAGTAAACCCTAGTGGCTCCCTGTTGCCTTCAGGATCAAATGTAAAATCTTCTCTCTGGTTTTTAAAGCCCTTTATAATCTGGCCCCTTCCTACTTTTCCAGTCATCTTACTCCCATACTCCACCCCTCACCTATTCCATGATTCAGTGACATTGAACTCCATCCTATTCTTCCTATAGGACACTTCATCTCCTGACTCCAAGCATTTCCACTATTGTGATACTCTTTCTCCTCATTTCTACATCCTGGCTTCTCTGGCTACTATAGATCGCCCCTAAATTCTACCTTCTTCAAGAAGATGTTTCCAATCCTCTTTAATCTGAGTGCATTCCCTCTGAGGCTAATGCCAATTTGTTCCATACATCTCTTATTCGTACATGGTTGTTTATACATTGTCTCCCTCATTAGACTGTGAACTCCTTGAAAAAAACTGAGACTGTTGCTATTGTTGTTGTGGTGGTGGCCTTTTTTTGTATCCTTGGCACTTAGCACAGTGCCTGGCACATAGTAGGTCCAACAATGGTTGATTGACAAGGGCCGTGTTCTAGGCTTCTTTGAATTCTCATTCCCACTAAGCAGAGGCCATGCTAAACCCTAACAAATATTTGTTGACCGCTGGGTATAGTAGAAGAGTGAGAGCAAGATGATAAAATGCAGAACCAGGAGATGACTCTTCTAAGCTGTACTCTAGTAATATACTAACTCTGATAACATAGAAAAGTCACCTTTAACTTCGCTGAAATTCAGCACCTATTAAAAGGTAATAATACGCATATTACACTGGTTTGTTATGAGAATCTAATAATAATAGTAATAATTAATAATAATAATAATAATAGCTAACATGTACATAGCACTTTGAGATTCATAAAGCATTGTACCATCTCATTTGATCCTCCTCCAAACCAAGTGAGATGATGTATAAAATGCTTTCAATGCTATGAAAATGTTAGTTCTTATTAGTGGGAAAACTACTGGACTTGGGGTCAAGAATGAGTTAAATTCCTGCGTCTTCCACTTACTAATCTTATAACTTTGAATGAGTCACTAAAACCTTTCTCTTTTCGTTTCCTTATGTATAAAATGGGAATATAGTGCACACTCTGCCCATTTCACAGGATTGTTGTGAAGATCAAGGGAAATGCCTGGTAAACTATATAAGGGCAGGGATAGGAACTAAACACTGTGATTAGATTGGTATAGGGAATCCCAAATAAGGAAACATCCTTTAAAAATGCAGATAAGCCCTTCCTCTGAAACTTAACATTTTAGAGAACCACCCAGAACACGGAAAGGCTAGGTGACTTGGATGGGAGTACACGGCCATCATATGTCAAAGACAGGACTTGAATCCAGGTTTTTCTGGCTAAACAGCCAACTGTCTACCCAGTGCAATGGATAGAGTGCCAGCCCTGGAGTGAGGAAGACTCATGTTCCTAGGTTCAAATCTAATCTTAGAGCAGCATTAGTTGTGTGACCCTGGGCAAGTCACTGTTTGCCTATTTCCTTACCTGTAAAATGAGCTAGAGAAGGAAATGGCAAACTGCCGCAGTATCTTTGCCCAGAAAATCCCAAATGAGGTCAACAAACATAACTGAAAAATGACTGAACAGCAACAACTCTATGCACTAAGCTACGTTCCTTCTCAAATAGTATGAACATAAACCATCATATTAATATCACTAAACCATCTAGCTATTATTACATTATACTAATGTATGCTAATATATTGATAATATAATGTAATGTATTAATATCACTAAACTATAGCTGAAATAAACATCTCCCCCATTTTGTTGGTCTGTAGCTTTTATTGCCTAAAGATTATGAAATAGGACTCATGAAAAGTATGAGACATAGCAACAAGAATACAGTCAGTGAGTCAGAAGACCTGTATTCAAATCCCAGTTCTGACATTTATTAGCAGTAATTCCTGGAAAAGTACTTAACTCCTCTAAGCCTTAGTTTCCCGATCTGTAAAATGGGAGATAATGACACTTGTACAATCTGTTAAGGAAAAAGCACAGTTAGAATGTTGGCTCGAGTCAATAGTCCAAGAATGGAAAGGAAGTTTTAGTTTAAGAAAGCTTCTTCTCTAACCCAGTGTTACTGTCCAGCAAATTCTTTTCCTAATTACCTCTACTGCTTAAGGTCTGAACTTAGTAATAATCTACTCTTTCTGGGGTGAAAAACTAATGAAAGCTATAATTTTCCTCTGAATTATTTATAACTCTCATCATGCCATTTATAAGGAGTCTTGCCTCTATGGTGATGGAGAATATCATATGTAGAGGATCTGTTTGACAGCCTGTGTGTTAAAAACAAGCCACATGCAGAATAAAATAAGGCAGGGTTATGAACCTAAAATGAATTCAGTGCATACATTTATTTCATTTCTAATAACCTTTAGGGACCTTTCCCTTTTCCCTCCTTCCAGGAGTACCCCTACAGCAATGAAAACCCAGTCTACCCCTTCACCATGAGATTGTCAGTCATCTCCCCACCCCCAGTCCCCTTCACACGTTACAGGAACTGCTTCCAACAACTGCTTGTGGCAAGTGTAATTATTAGACCTTCTCCATTCCCCCAAGGCACTGCTCATCAAATTAAACTCTGTGTGTGTTTTTTTCTTTTTATCTCCCTCCTCATGCTTCTCTTTTTGACTAATTATTCTTGCGTACTGGAAACGTTCTTGCCAATGCTTTTATTAGAAAATCTAAGCTTTAATTTTTTGACAATCAAGAAGGTTCCCCTTTGATTATAACTTGCAATTTAGCACATAGCATTCTCCTGAGATCAGTCACTGCACGTTGATGGGGAAGCCGTCTAAATATATTTCTTCCAAGGGCACCAAAATGGACTACCTAGCTATACAGAGAGATACAACCTAGACCCCTCTCCAGATCGACACACCTCTAAATAAACAGTGAGCTATGCAAGGGGGATATATTTATGTCCTTGGTAACAGATTAATCACCTTCTTTTATACAGGACAGAATGATCTAAATGTATCTTCCTGTTCTTTAAAAAGGAAGCCTTGGGTGGAGACCTAATCACATGCCATTGTCTGTTATGCATTCATAAAAAAGATGAACAATTATGGCACTTGAAGGAACCCTATCATCAACGGAGAGGAAAAGACTATTTTTCTGAAGCATGTGAATTCAGCCTTTATGACTAAATGACTACTTAAATCTTAAAACTCTAATCATTACCATTTGCTTCCTAAAAATACCCATCTCCCTTAATCCATATTTAGAACAGAAAACACGCGGCTCTTGGAATGTTTCTGCTGCCCTGAAATGAAGAGGGTATTTTCTCGGAGAGTCTCGATTTAGCTTTGGAGGGGCTTCAAAATAGCATCTCCCCTCCTTAACCCCTTTATTGCTGGGCTCCTAGGAAGGTAGGAAGGAAAAGTAGATGCTCCCAAAGGAAGGGGAAAAGATAGAACAGGAAAAAAGAAAGGAAATTGACTGTACACACATAAATTCAAATGGTGGCACCGTGCCACTTCAGAGAAGTAAAAGGCAGATGCACAATCCCATGGTTACAGAACAAAGCTGATAGACTTGTGTTATGGGTGCAAGTAATCTGTTACATTATTCTGTAAATCTCTTTGAGTTTCCCCACCTGTAAAATGAGCAATGGGATGGCCTGCCTGCTCAGAGACATTGTGCAAAGACATGTCTAGGAAAGCCATTTAGCGTCATTCATTGAATAAAACTCTGTGTGTGCAAATTAAGCCTATTTGAACATGTTTCATTAAAATAATAATAACTCACGTTCGTATAATACATGACATACATTTTCTGATGTCCTTCTCATGACGTCCCCAAAAAGGTCAGAGCATAGACATTATCTCTATTTTATAGATGGCAGAAAAATAAAGTTCAAAAAGGTTGACTTTCCCAGGGTCATACAGATAATGTGTAGAAGAACAGGAACTTGAACCCAATTCTTAGATCATAGGTCAAGAGCCATGAAGGACTTCATAGGCCATTTGCGCCAACCCCCTCATTTTATAGATGAAGAAACTAAGGTTCCAACCAGCTAAGTGACTTGCCCAAGGTCACAGAAAGCATCAGAGAGGGGAAGTGAGTCCAGGTACTACACTTCTCCTGATGGTGTTCTTGCCACTGTACCATGACTGTTTTTCCCATTGCAGCAGACTTATATATGACTTGAGAGGGGTAACGATATTTTCCCATATGCAAAGTGAGTTATGCTACACACATTTGCAAAGGAAGAACCCACAGAGCCTCCCTTATCAACTACCAAAAGGGAGCCTACCTTTTCTTAACTGGTCGGTGTTTTATGATAATAATGGCCTTAACCAAGTCTGGGCTCCTCTCTTGCCACACATTAAAACTGCTGACTCAAGAGAGAATAATTCAGTCTGAAATATCAAAAGAGGCTGCACTGCAGAATACCTTTCCCTGGGTGCAAAACCCCACAGGTAAAAGGAATGAGGGGAGATGAAGGGCATCCTTCTTATATTAACATGGGGACCAGTCAGCAGGCCTCCCTATTTAGTGAAGTAAGGATGAAGTGAGGAGAGGTAAATGTGCTCACTGCTATAAGACAGTTAGCTAATGATTGTGCACGAGATAGACCTATGCTGCAAACCTAATGAAGATCTCTAAAGCTTGGTCATCCCAGTTCATGGAAGAGTCATCTTATCTCTGCAAGCAGAGAGAAAACTGGCCCTAGGCACCTGGCTCCACCTTAATAATTATCTGTAGTAAACTAGACTGATGATCTAGAAAGGCAATTACCTTAAGGTCTCCATGGAGAGATTTCAGGGGGCCCATGAATTTAGACGAGGAAAATAACATCTTTATTGTCACTGATCTCTATTTCTTCCAAACATTGAAAAATATTCTGAGGAAATGTCCATAGGTTTCACCTGACCGGCAAAGGAACCCAAACCACTAAAAAGGAAAAGAACCCTTGCTCTAGAGAACTGGCAGATCAGAGACCCTGCAATGCCTGGACTATTGTCCCAAGATAGGCTGGGTAGATTCCAAAGATGCTCCATTGAAACTTAGAGCTGCCGGGGGCATTGGACAACTGATGTTCCCTTCTCCAGCTTCCAGGAGTTTCTCCACGGGGCACTGAGCAAATGCTGGACTATTTTCAAGAGCAGTGGGACTCTGGGCCTACAAAATAAGGGAGATGGATTAGAAGATTTCTAAAGTCTATTACAATTCAACTTCTAGAACTCTAGTTTGTCATTCAGTCCATAAATCAGAGCCTCCAAATTCAGTGCTTGGAATGAGGGTTCCTTGAATTTAAAGAGTTTGAAAACGTGGAAGAAATTTGTATAGTTTGTCTCATCCATTTAAATTTCTTCATTTGGCAGAAGAGACCTCTCCAAATAAATTATTATGTTGCAACCCTTCTACTGAACCAGGGAAGGGAAAAGGAGGCTCAAACATAAGACTTACACATCCAAACAAAACTCATTGAAATATATATTTTTACAGTCAACCAAGACCTCGGGAGGGCTAGAGACAGAAGTAGAATGCTTAAATTCTCCAAATCTGTATCTGAATTAAGGTGGTGGCTTGGTACCTCCAAAATTGGCTTCCCTGATTTGCCTTTTCATATAGAAAAATACCCATGCACAAGCTAAATTAAAGTTAACACTTCATTTTAAGAGATTTTAGGATGGTAAATAGTGGGGTACAAGGTCCCATTTCCAGATCACTGGGAAACTTTTGAGGACAGTAATTGATTATAGGGAATGAAAATATAGAAGTAGAATGTTCCCTGATTTGTTAAGGTTAGCTAACGAGGGGATAGTTTGAGGTTATCTAGTGCCAGATACACACTTTATCCATGAAGTTTGAAGGAAGAAATGGAGAGTCATTCTCAACTGTTTTTCAGAGGTAGAAGCAAAGCTTGAGAGAAAATAAATACTTACAGGATACATGCCAATTATCTGCCAATTGCCAAGAAAATAGCCTGGGGTTATTCTCTCAAGTGAGGAATCTAAAACCTCATAAAACGATAGTACTTGTTGGGGGTTTTCTCTTTGAGATTCTAATATGTTGAAATGCTAATGCAGACTCCATAGGGGAGGGAATAATGAACTTCCACCAAAGATCTTAACAAGGGAGGACCACTATACAAACATCCTAACAAGGTATTGCTATACCTAAAAGAGATGGGTGTGCAGATCAAAGAAGCTGTTTTCAATAGGAGGATCTGGAAGAAAGGGAAATGTCATATTCAGCATTTATGTAGCACTTTAAGGTTGAGTTAGACCCTCTCACTATCCCTTTTTAACAGGTAAGGATACTGAGCTTTAGAGAGATCAAGTGACTTGCCCAAGTTGACACAGCTAGGTCTAAGGTACCTGAGTGCCAGGTCACTCTGGCTCTATACTGATCACACCATCCATTTCCTTGATCCAAGTATAACCTTGCTCCTTTGGGACTTGAACTTCCAGAACAGCTCCCCTGAAAGTAGCTCCTTCAATACACTGGAGATTTATCTTATGTGTGCTAAGAAATATTTAGCAACTGGATTTTCTCTTAAAAAATATATGAATGACACTTTTAAGTTTAATCATTATTAATATTTTCTCCGTCACTTTTTTAAGTATAGGCAATTGACAAAATAATATACCAAAAGGTATTAACATTCACATTGAAAATGCAATCATAAGAAATTGGTTCCAAAATGCTCCAGGCTATAATAGAACCACTTGCAGAGAGAGAAAGGAGATTAAATGAAAGGACATTATATTTAGATCTGTAAAACCTGAACTTGAGTCTTAGCCTTGCCATTTACTAGTTGTGTGGCTTTGGACAAATCTCAATCTCTTTAGCCTCCATTTTCTTATCTATAAAATAGGGATATTGATTTTCTCTTCACCCTACTTCATAGAACCAAACTTTAAACACTTCAAGGATATGTGATTATTTTTTTATATGGGGCATTTCTTCTACCAATGACAATTACAGCCCATCTACCAATTAGCTTGTCTTCAAGAGTTGATCATACCGACGCACCCACTCCCCCAAAAAAGTCATGTGTGGACTCTGGTAATGAGCCTTTCTGAGATTAGCTAGGCTGAACTTCAGATGACAGCCATATAGTATAATATCTGACCAATATACAAGACCTTCATCTTGGTAGAACTTATGGGCTGAGCATACAATGGCATAACCTCCAAGAATGTAGGGTTATAGGATGATTTCAGAAAAGACTTACAGGAGCTGATGCAAAGTGAAGTTAGCAAAACCAGAATATTGTACACAGTAACAGCAATATCACATGATGAAGAACTGTGAATGACTTAACTATTCTTAGCAATACAATGATCCAAGGTAATCCCAAAGGACTCATGATAAAAAATGCTAATTGCATTCAGAGGAAGAACTGATGGCATCTTAATACAGACCAAAGTTTGCTATTTTTCACTTTCATTTTTTTTTCATTCGAATCTTCTTATACAAAATGACTAATGTGAAAATGTTTTATATTATTGTGCATGTATAGCCTGTATCAGAGTGTATACCATCTCAGGAAGAGGGAGGGAGGGAGAGATAGAATTTGGAACTCAAAACTTTTTTTTAAAAAACTTAAAAAGCATTGTTTTAACATATAATTGGTGGCAGAGGATAAAATGTTATCTTAAAAAAGAAAAAAGAATGCAGAGTCACTTCATTCCATAATAGAGAACTGAAGTTGAACTTTAGTGGAGGTAAACTTTCAAGTGACATCCAAATGTGTTTTATCATTATTACAATTTCCTCACTGAATTTAATTCAACCTGAACACAAACTTACTATTCAAACCAGTTGATGGAGGCAGAAAAGTTCCTCAGATGGCATTTACTGATTTACTATCTGTTCTTCCCTTCTCCAAATCCTGATTGTTCAGGTATAGAATCACAGAATGTTTCAGCTGACAGGGGCCTTTGAGATAACTTAGTTCAATTCATTCACTTTATATATAAGGACACTGGGGCCTAAGAAGTGACCTGACTAGCTCAGTGTTACATAATTAACAGCATCAGCAAAAACTTAAAAAGAAATTACCCCGTGTCCAAAACAACCCAGAATATAAGCCAGGAGAAATGTTAAAAATATTGAAAATTTCATCACCACATCATGTGGTTCTCCTTTATAAGAAACTATATCATCTTAAGATCGGTTTCAATTCAATAAACATGAACGGTTTGCTGTGTACAGAACTCAACATGCAGGTAAGGTTCACATTCACCTGCTGCCTTAATGTATAAGCCATACTAAAGTAATTTCTTCAATACATTAAAAGAGCAATGATTTTTGTCAAGGTGGTTATTGCTTTTACTTACAGAAATTGTAATCTTACTGTATATGTGTTACTGTGTTATGAAACATTCTCACCTGTTGATGTTGAGTTTTCCTAAGCTGGCTAGAGGGATGACAGGCAGGGCAAGGGTGTTGTACATGTTTGTCAAGGAAGATAGCAAGATGCCCACATTTGGCTGGTCTTGACAGATGACTAAAGGGCATGAAGAAGGCCTTCTCCTTCTCAAGGCTGACCCCTATACTTGTGCTCTTGATCCCATCTTCTCCAGGAAGTTAGCCCCTTGATAATTCCCTCTCTCATTATCAGTACCTCCACATTCACTGTCTCCTTCCTTGCCACCCACAAATGTGTCCAGATTTCCCACCCACCCCCCATTCTTAAAAAAACGAACTTTCATTTGACCAACTCTGTCATTTCTTCAAAGTCTCATCCTGTATCTCTTGGCAGTTGAGTGGATACATGGGTTGAGGGATAGACTCTATACTATCAGCTAGATTCCTGGGAAGGTGGTTTCTATTAGTTGCCTTCTTTCCTTTGTCAACTCCTACTTATCATCTCTATGTAAGTTATTCCCAAATCTATATATCTTGGGGGGGGGGTTGTTTTATTTTGCTTTTTTTTGGAGGGCAATTGGGGTTAAGTGACTTGCCCAAAGTCACAGGGCTAGTAAATGTGTCAAGTGTCAGAGGCTGAATTTGAACTCAGGTCCTCCTGACTCCAGGGCTGGTGCTCTATTCATTATGCCACCTAGCCGCCCCCAAATCTATATATCTTATATGTGCGTGCGTGTGTGTGTGTGTGTGTGTGTGTGTGTAGTTACTGTTTCCTGCTAGACATCTTTCCCTGGATGTATGTAGGCTGCTGTGCAATCAACATACATAAAACAGAACTCATTATATTTCCCCCCTTCCCTGACCCATCCCTTCTCCGAACTTCCTCATTTCTTTGGATGGCACCAGGTCTTCCTTCTTCGTCAACCCTTCTAATCAACTGCCAAGAAGCATTGATCTTACCTCCACAATATCTCTCTCATCTGTCACCTCATCTCAACTCATCTCTCATTTGTGATTATTTCAATAACCTCCTAAAAGGTCTCTCTGCCACCAGTATCTTCCCTCTCCAACACATTTGTGACACTTCTTACAAATTGATATTCCTAAAATATAGATCTGAACTATGTTACCACACATACACACACACACACACACACACACACCACTAAAAGATCTTCAGTGTCTCCCTACTGTCTACAGAATGAAATAGAAATTCTTTGACCTGTCATTTAAAATACTCCACAATGTGGACCCCACTTACCTTTTCTATCTTATTCCACATTCCTTCTATTCATCCTCTTCATCATAGTCAAAGTGACCAGCTAGCAGTTTCTCATACATGCTATTCAATAGATCAGGTACTCAAATCTTTCCCTGTCTCTTATAATACACCCAGTTTTCAACATATGGGGACAGAGAAACAAAAGATTTAGATAAAGAAGGGGGGGTGACTGTTGCAGCCATCTTTGGAAGAGATGGAACCAAGTATGCAAATACAGAGATTTGCCTTAGTGAAAAGTGGGCAAGAGACAAAAGGGAGGAAAAAAATGAACAAAGGGTCTGAGAAGCATTTGTGGGGAAAAAAGCAAGTGAACTATCTACAATAGAGGTGAGGAACCTGTGACCTTGAGGCCACAAGTGACCTTCTAGGTCCTCAAGAGCAGTCATTTGACTGAATCCAACTTTGAAGAACAAATCCCCTTTATTAACGGATTTGTTCTATAAAACTTAGACTTCAGGGGGCGGCTAGGTGATGCAGTGAATAGAACACCGGCCCTGGCATCAGGAGGACCTGAGTTCAAATCCACCCTCAGACACTTAACACAAAATACTAGCCATGTGACCTTGGGCAAATCATTTGACCCCAATTGCCTGCAAAACAAAAAACTTTAGACTTCATCAAAAGGCCACACCCAAGGACCTAGAAGGCCACATGTGGCCCCACCCCTGGTCAAGAAAGTTATAGATGTTTCATTAGTAGACCTTTTTGAGACTTTTTGACTACTTTTTTCACCAGCACCAACATTTGAGGCTTTGTAGCTAAAAGTTAATTTCATGATAAATCATGCAACAACAATGACACTTGTTTCCCAGGAGCTAGGTAGCACAGTGGATAGAATATTGGGCCTGGAGTGATGAACACCTGAGTTCCAATTAGCTTCAGATACTTACTAGCTATAAGCCACTTAATCTCTGCCTTGGTTTCCCCAACTGCAAAATAGGGATGCCACTAGCCACTACCTCCCAGAGCTGTTATAAGGATCAAATGAGACAGTTATAAAGTGCTTAGCCCAGGGCCTGATGGAGAGTAGGTGCTTAACAAACACTTGCTCCATTCCTTCTCACATAGCCCTTTTCACCTAATTCTCATCCATTCTTTATTAAGCCAGATTAGATTTCACACCCTACACTATTCAGACTCCTCTTGTCTCCTCTTCTCCATGCTCCAAAACAGGGGCAGCAAGGCGTAGCAGAAAGAAACATAGGATTAGGATCAGAGGGATGGAATCCCTTCTAGAGATATGATCTTTTAGCTGTAGGGTTTACATCTGGGCTCTGCCACTCACTGTCTAGGTGACCATGAGCAAATCATTTAAATTCTCTAGGTCTCACCTTCTCCATAATATGAGGACATTGGAGTAGAGGGTATGCTGCTAAATGTTTAACAATGGACTCCAAGAGGTGGGGTGGGGGAGGGCACTTCAGAGACACTTTTAAGTTTAATCTGTTTATTAACATTTTCTTCTAGCCTAGAGAGTAAACAAAACAATACACCAACACTTTGACTTTAATTTAGAAAGGTTAAGGTCATCCTCTGCATTCTGGGCCTTCACCAGCCTTCTTGACTTTGTCTTGCCACTGGACTTTGATGACTCTGGAGGAAACAGTGAGGCTGATGTCTTTGCACAACTCTGCCTCGCTTAAATCCAATTCATGTTATGGGTCAGGATATCACTCCCATGATTATCTCTGGTGCTCTTCAAAAACAAGGAACAACAACAATATCAAGCCTTCATTTGCAGTGTTGGTGGATTCCCAAGGTGCAAATATTCACACTAAAAATTTAACAATCGGCTTTCAGTCAGCCCTGGAATGAACTGGCTTCAGCTTGTCTCATAAGATCATCTCTAAAATTTCTAGCTTGAAGTCTATGATCCTAGCTCACCTGTGCCATACAGTTGAGTAGCTAATAAGGTACCATCTCACAGACCACCAAAGAATTAACTGATTCTTTTGTCTCCTTTGCTAAAGTGCTGTCTATTTGGGATTGCAGGTACACAGTAAAAATATATATTGTGGACTAGACAATAAATATTTGCTTTTTGGTTGTCTGATCAGTTGATGTAGGTGTTACATATATGTGAGAAGGCATGGAGAGGAAGGTGGGAGGAACCTAAAATCAGAAGAAGATTTTTGTTCCTACTTTTAATGTCACAAGAAGCATATGAAGACATTCAATTGAACATATGTGCAACTTTTGTGTTTGTATGTTTGTATGCATGTGTGCGTATATCCTGAGAAAATACAGCATACATAATTGGACTAGATGGTCTCTTTCCAGCTCTACAATTATAAGCCTAAAATGAATTGATTAGAATGAAATATAATTAGGGGATACTGCATGGAGAATATGAATTTCTGGGCGAGCTTTGAAGGATGGGAGGGACATTCCTCGCAGGAGCAGAGGAAGCAGAGGAATTCTAGCCAGAGGATCTAAGATTCTGTGACATTTTCCTTGTGTAAACACCTGTCATTGTCAGAGTTTTGTTTTGATCTTTATTACCACAGTTCTCCTTGCATTTCTTTGTTTCTAGCTCAATAAACAAATAAATGAAACAGTAAGTCTACTATCTTCTAACAGTTTCATTCCTCGATTCCTGCCTTCTAAAGGTGCTGAGGGGTGGGGGGAAAGCTGAAGGGAAGGGAGCGGAGGAAAGACCCAAGGCTTCTGGTTTTTCCTGATGAGGAGAGAAGAGAAACACTGGTTAAGGCCTGCCAACCAGGCAGCAGGAAAATAAAACCCATGTCAGCATGTTAGTCTGGGAAGAGTTAATGAACAACCCGTTCAAGATTGAAAGGGTGGACTTGAGAAAATATGGGTGGGACATAGTGGCAGCTAAGGAAGCCCAGTTCACAACTCACTCAGAGAGGAAATGGGCATGGATTGTAAGGAAATCATTTTTTTGGTTCTTGGCAAATCAGGTGGGCAGGGCAGCAGGGTTAAGGGCCCAACCCTTCCCCCCCCCACCCTCCACTGCAGGCACCTCCAACTACTGTTGTTGCTTCTACAAAAGAAGAAAAAATAAATTTAAATTATTTCATGTTTCAGTCTGAGTTGTTATTTTGCACACTTCAGGTTTTTCCCAAATACAGGGAAAAGAGAAGAAAGGGGGATGGGGAAGAAAAGAAAGGTGAAGAAAACTAAGTAGACCCATCCATGTTCCCAGAGACATTGGAGACACGAGGGTCTCTATAGACCAATGGTTTCTAGCCCTCGTTTTGTACCTCAGGCTGCCTCCAGGTCCCTCAGGGGCTGGCCACAAAATTCTATAACATCTTTCAAAGCCAAATCAACTTTCTAATTGAAAACAACCTCAGAGACTTGCTAGCCCAACCCCACCCCAATTTGACTTACTCAATATAACCTAACTAGTTAAAGGTCTCCAATTTCCAGTCTAGCTCTCTTTCTACTTTACCATATCACCTCCAGTGAGTGGTCTTAATTAAAAATTGTGTATGTATTCCATTTAATGCTTTTAGAATGTGTTAGAGAGGCTTAGAGAATCAAAGGTCACAGGCTGGGCTTGGCTATCCTGGATAAGCGTCATGGAGGCATCCTTGCAGGAACTTTCAAAATATGTGACATCATGCCTTTTCTGGGGCTTCTTAGCCAAGTATTCAGATGTTCCAAATCATCTTTCCTTTCTTCTACTTCTGCCAGACTTCACGAGCCAGAGATATTGGGGCGGGGGGGTAGGGTAAGAGAAGGAGATGAAATTCATTTGGGACCATTTGGATCCTGGTCATTGGTCATAAAAGTTATATGGGGGGAGGAGTTTGAAATTATTGGCTAATATAAGATTCGTAGATTAGCTCTGATCGGCTTTTATATCCAACCCCCGCTACCACATCCCCATCACTACCCATAATAAGTGGCTACAGTCCAGGATTGATTTAGACTTCTTGTCACTAGGTCAGTGAACTGTATTTCTCTGGTAAGGGAAAGGGGACAGCAGGAAAGGTGAAGAGAAACTGACCCCTGCTCTCATCAGCATAGTACCTAAAAGTCCTTACTGCTTCCTCTTTAATAGATCAGCAAATCTTGCAGCAAAGTCAGGAAGATAGTTTCGTTTTCTAAAGGCAAATCTAGCCTGAGATCAAACAACCATGAAAGAAGTATTTTACTGAAAACAAAATTAAAAACACAAAAACTCTACCGAGATGTTTTCTGTCTTTGGCTAAAAACTAACAGTAAAATGGACTAGGAAAAGCAGAATGAAGAATAGAAGCAAAAGGCAGAGACCAAGCCAATGGTAAAAATCCTGGACTGATCCTTGTCAGGATTTTTGAAAATATACAGGAAATTAAGTAAAATCTATAAGAATATGAGTCATTCCCCAATTGATAAATGGTCAAGGGATATGAAAAGGCAATTTTCAGAGGTAGAAATTAAAGATATCTATAATCATATGAAAAAATGCTCTAAATCACTAATGATTCAAGAAATGCAAATCAAAACAACTTTGAGGCACCACATCTCACGAGTCAGATTGGCAAAGATGACAAAACAGGAAAATGACAAATGCTGGAGAAGATGTGGAAAAATTGGAACACTAATGCATTGTTGGTGGAGCTGTGAATTGGTCCAACCATTCTGGAGAGCAATATGGAACTATGCCCAAGGGGCTATAAATAATTGCATACCGTTTGACACAGTAATACCACTTCTGAGGTATCCCAAAGACGTCATAGAAGTGGGAGAAAGATCCATATATACAAAAATATTCATTGCAGCTCTCTTTGTGGTGGCAAAAAAACTGGAAATTAAGGGGATTCCCATCAACTGGGGAATGGCTAAACAAGTGTGTTATATGAATGCAATGGAATACTATTGTGCTAAAAGAAATGAGGAACAGATAGACTTCATATTTACCTGAAGAGGCTTATACAAACGGATGCTAAGTGAGAAGAGCAGAACCAGGAAAACTTGTACACAATCACAGACACATCATATGTGTGACGACTGACTTTGATAAACTGGACTCTTCTCAGCAACACACAGTTATAAGACAACTCTACAAGTCTCAGGATGAAAGGAGATATCTACATTCAGAGAAAAATCTAGAAAGAACAGAGTTTAAACCAGCGATTCTCAATCTGTGAGTTATGTTCAATTTGCAACAATGAAAATACATCTTGCATATTAGATATTTACATTACTATTCATAACAGTAGCAAAATTACAGTTATGAAGTAGCAACGAAAATAATTTTATGGTTGGGGGTCACCACAACATGAGGAACTGTATTAAAGGGTTGTGGCATTAGGAAGGTTGAGAACCACTGCTTTAAATGGAGACTGAAGCAATTTACATGCTATCGTTCTTTTCTATGTTTGGTTTTCTTTCTTTTTTCCCATTGTTCACTCCATTGGTTACAACCCTTCTATACAACCAGACTAATGTCTAGTGTGAAAATATTTGCAGATCCTATACATGACTGCATGCTGCCATGGGAGAGAGGGGAAGAAGGAAGGGAGAAAATTTGAAACTCAAGGGATTGTGGAACTGAATTTTGTAAACTAAAAGTAAATAAACAAATCGATTTTAAAAATAAACAGATAAATGCTAAATACCTAATGGCACTGAATATATATGTGTGTGTGTGTGTGTGTGTGTGTGTGTGTGTGTGTGTGTGTGTGTGTGTCCTCTAACGGTAAGAAATTATTAAGTCTGGGTCTCTTGGAAGCTGCCACTAGCAGAGGATACTATTCTTCAGAAATCCTGCATCTTTCTCCAGCTCTTCAATATTCTTTGCAGGTTCTTCATCAGGTCACTCCCACTAACCATGGGTGTCTCCACAAGGCTGTGAACTGCTCTTCATCCTCTCTCATTATTATTTTTATTGATGATTTCATCAGCTTCCCTAGATTCGATTATAATCTCTATGCAGATGATTTTCACATCTTTTGATCCTGTCCTATCCTTTCTTCTGACCTCCATCTTCACTTCTCCAATATCTATTTGACATCTCGTACTGGATGTCCTGTAGACAACTCAAACTCAACCTGAGCCAAACTGAACTTATTATCTTCACTCCATCCCCAAAGCCCTCCCCTCTTCCTAACTTTCCCGCTAGTGTCCAGGGTACCACCATCTTTCCAGTCACCTAGAATCAAAACCTAGCTGTCAGCCTTGATTCCTTTCTTTCTCTGATCCTCTATTTTACCTTTGTAACACCTCTTGACTGGGACAGCAAGGCAATGTGTTGAGTAGAATGCTGAGCCTGGAATCCAGAAGACTCATTTTTGTGAGTTCAAATCTGGCCTCAGACACGTACTAGCTGTGTGACCCTGGGCAAGTCACTTAGCCCTATTTGCCCAATTTCTATATCTGTAAAACGGAGAAGGAAATGGCAAATCACACCAGCATTTTTGCTAAGAAAACCCCGAATGGAGACACAAAGTCAGACACAACTGAACAACATCTCTTGCACATATTCCCCTTTCTTCCCTTACACAGCTATGACTCTTGGTGCAAACCCTTTATCACATCACACCTCTACTATTACAATAGCTTGCTGGTTGGTCATCCTACCACAAGTCTTTCTTCATTCTATTCTATCCTCCACTCAGTTATCAGATTGATTTTAAAATGTAGATTTGATCATGTCACCTTCCTACACCCCACCCTCACCATTCAAAAAATTCTAGGACTCTCTGTAACCTCCAGAATTAAGTATAAAATCCTCTGTATGACATTCAAAGCTCTTTATAACCTGGCCAATCTTCTTATACAATATTCCCCTCTACACACTCTCTGTGATGCAGTGACATCAGCCTTCTCGCTGTTCCCCACATCCATCTCCTGATTCCTGCCATTTTCTCTGGCTGTCCTCCATGCCTAGAATACTCTCCCTCCTAGTCTCCACCTCCTGGCTTCTCTGGCTTCCTCAAGTCCCATGTGAAAATCCTCTCCTTGCAAGAAGCCTTCCCTGATCCCTCTTAATGCTAATGACTTTCCTCTGTGATTATCTCCACTTTATTCTGTGTATATTCTGTTTATGTGTAGTTGCTTGTCTTTGTCTCCCCCGTTGGACTATGAGTCCCTTGAAAACAGGGTCTGGCTCTTTTTCTGGGAGGTGGGATCCCCAGTGCCTACCACAGTGTCTGATACATAGTAGACACTTAATAAAAGCATGCTGACTTGTGATTGGACTGTTATTCCTCCCACACATTGCCAAGATGTTCAGAGAATCACAAAATGTCAGATTTAAAGAGGACCTTAACTCATGATAACACACCCATCTCCCGATAGAGAGATGATGCACTCGGGGTACAGATTCAAGGAATTTGGGGGAAGCGTGGGGTGCAGATATGACCAGTTGGGGGATATTTTCACTTGACTATGCATATTTGCTACAGGGGGTTTCTTTCTCTCTTTTCCAATGGGTGGAAGGAAAAGGAGGTACAAGCGAAAGAAAACAAATTTCTGTTAATTGAAAAAAATAGGTGAAATATTAAAAACAAAAGCCTTTAAAGAGTCTATCCTCCTCTTTTTAGAGGTGGGAAAACTGAGGTCCAGAGCCATTAAGTGATCTCCCAACTCACAGCTCAGTTCTCTCTCTCTGATGGACCCCATTTATTACTTCCTAATTATCTCTTGTTGTCCTGAAAATTGCACTAGCCCTTTGCCTAGATTTGCTGCTGCTGCTGCTGCTATTGCTAATAATGCTAAAAATGGTGCTTAGAATGGACATAGCAATCCAAAGTTTGCAAAGTGCTTTACATGTATTGTCTCATTAAGGTAGGTGTTATTATTAGCTCCATTTTACAGATGAAGAAACTGAGACTGAGGGAGGTTAAATGGCATGCCCATAATCACATAGCTAGTGAGGCTCTGATATAGGACTTGAACTCAGGTCTTACTGATGCCAAATGCATCACTACACCTTGCACTCACCTCTCTAATTTCTTTTTTAAACTGTAAAATCTGTACAAGTGTGTGAGCTAGAGGTTTTAGTGAGTGCGTATGCAGACCCCAAAGGAGCTGACACTTCAAGCATGAAGGGAAAGGACATTCTGAGGAAAACAGGCTACAAAGAAGCACCCATTTTCAAAGCTCCATGTCCTGGGTCAAATTTTAAGCTGCGACTGATGCTATTTAGAAACCTATCTAACTCCCAAAAGACAGAAATTGCAGGGCTCTCATCGTAGAAGGCCTAGAAATGTTACATGTAATTAACAAATGTTTTGTTGGTGATGTTTAACAAAACATCTGCTCATTTCCCACATTTCTTCTATTTCTTTATTTCCCAAGCATTTAGCCGAGGTGACAATTGGGGGAATAAAGAGAAAGAAGAGGGAAAAGTAGGAGCTTGGCTTTCCTGTAGACGGTGTATCCTGTAGATACAATTTATCACCTTTCTCTAGATGGATCAACAAATATCTCTCAAGAGCTTACTATGTATCCGGCACTGTACTGGGAACTGGGAATGGAAATCCAGCCAATGAAATGATCCCTACTGACAAGAGCTGTAACTCTTCAGAGAAACAGAGTCTTGGACAAGCTTCTATCAGCTTTCATTATCTCCTAGTAATTCCAGGTCTCTTGAAAATTCTTTCCCCAGTTATCCTCACTTAAAGTTTAAACCAACCAGCTGGTTTACTTGTTCATAATTTCCTGAATGTTTATCCTAACAAGGCAGTTTTTCTTGTTGTTGTTGTTTTGTTTTGTTTAATACCAAAAAAAAAAACCCCAATAAGTTTCAGATTTTTTTTAAGCCTGGGAAACAAAAGCAGATGTTCCATATCTCTAACTTCTTCAAGCATTTAGTTTTATTTGATCTTTGCACGCTCTTGAAAGGAAGTGTTGGGGGGGGGGGGGTGGTATGCATATGTGCTGCCCATGCACATGTATGTGCTGCTGAGAAAATCCCCAAGTGTGCCCATGACTAAAAGAATTTGTACATGCCTTTATAATAGCTGTGTGGTCCTTGGTGTGCTTCTGGTTGGTTTGTGTTAGAGTCTGAATTTCTTTGTTTTTTGTTTGGGAGGTTTGTTTTTGTTTGCAGGAGGGTGAGAAGAGAGAGTATAGTTCTGGATAAATACTTTAGTGTGTGTTTGGCAATAATAAGGAAAAATAAAGGAAATATATAATAATAATATATTATATAATAATATGTATTTATTATATAATAGGCCTTATATATAATAAAGGAAAAATAAAGTCAAATATTTTCATCTAGAAGATGAAAAATGTAAGACAGAAGCCTCTTCCTTGGTATTGTCATTAACCTCATTCTCATAAGTGATTATTTTGTTAATGACCTCAGCTCTCTATTGTCTTTCATATGTGTAGACACAATTATTCTCCTGATGCCAAACTTCCTAAATTGGTATGCTACCAGTAGCTGGGAAATTCTCTCCTCTTTGCTGAAATATCCAAATTTGGCTTCCTGCTTCTGTTTCCAGCCACATATTATCAATATGTTCTCGTTTGTACAAAAGAGAGAAGAACCAAACCCAACATACTTGGTTTTCTAAGGATCTTGGAACTGCAGATTTGCCTAGAAATCTTTAGGGCAGGTTAATACTAATCAAACCCAGAAAGATGTTAGTTCAGTTAATTAAGAATTGAAAATTGTTAAAGAATAGTGAGGAAGATTTCTACTTGTACTTTGATGTACAAACATATGAAAACTGCTATATCTTTAAACATAGCAATTTACAACCCCAGTAAAGGTCCTAATAGAAAAAAAAAATTAAAACCAAAAAAAAGCATGCTATTATTCTTAACTCATCTAACTATGCTTATACTAGTTCAGCTGCTGGTACCACAGAGCCATAGCCCAGATACTGGGCACCATCTACCTGGTAGCAATTCTTTGAATTTAGGTATTGCATTCTAGAAAGATAAGCATGGGTCATAGACCATCCTCCCTACAGTATAACAAACACCAAATATAGCTTCATTCCAAACCAAAGACTGAAGCTAAATGATCTTTAAGCAATAGTTATACCCCTCTGGCTCCAAACACTCTATATCAAACGTTATTAACCTGGAACCTATAAACTTTTGTTTTTTTTTAAAAATATTTTTGATAACTGGATTTCAATGTAATCAATTTATTTTATTTTATTTTATCCACTTAAAAACTATTGTCTAAGAAGGAGTCAGTGGGCTTCCCAGATTGTCAAAGGAACCAGGACACAAAGAAGGTTAAGAATCCCTGCTCTACATAGTAACAAGAACCACTGGCGTCCCTTAAAACAATTATGAATTGTTGGGAAATTATTTGTTTGCTTTAGTTTCTATGCTTCCAGTCATGGAAACAAATGGTGAAATGCAGTGCTTTGGAAAGGAAAAACTACAGTACTAAGGGATGTCCTCTAAAAGATCAGGAAATCAAAATCTTACTTTTTATGTAAAAAGTAAGCATTTCTCACCTGAATCTCCAACCTTCTCCTTTGTAGTAGGAATGTTCTCTTTAGCTGTGTTTCATGTCTTACTTCCTATAGTTTTGTCTCCCATTTTATGTGGTTTGTATATGGAAATCAAATGCTCCCCAAGCTTATAGGACAACTCAGAGCTGCCAGTTAGACCCTAAACCCTCACCCATGGGTTGTTTGTTTGTTTAATGTAAACTGGAGGACATTTTTACTGAAACTGAACTGAAACAGACCTTTGGTTTACCTTTGGGTCCTTAGAGATGGCTATGTACTGTGATGATATAGTGCCAGGGCAATGGGAGGCTATCTAGTGAAAGGTAATTTAGTGGGAGCTCAAGGTGGAGCCAGACTCATGCCCAGGCATAAAAAAGAGCATATGCCCTTAAGACTCTGATTGCTGCCAATTGTTTCAGACTTTGTGAGCCTCAAACCCTCCTTCTTGGTGTCTAAAATTCCTGACAGACCATATCTCTGCCAGACCCTGGAAAAGGGATACTATGGCACCAGCTCACAGTTCTGACCCCATTTCTTGCCTCTGGCCTTTTTACTGAGCAACTCTTATCTTTGTCCTGGTTTTGCCCCCTGTTGGGGGTTTCTGGCTCTATCTCTAACAGTAAATCATTTGGCCTTGGTCTTTCCACATTTCCCAACTCCAAATCCTCTGCCTAAATAACACTTGTAGGCCTACACCCCTAAAGAGCTTAATAAAAGAGAAAAGGCCCCAAATGTACAAAAATATGTATAGTAGTTCTTTTTGTGGTGAATAAAAACTAGAAACTAAGCTGGTGCCCACCTACTGGGGTGTGGATAAACTGTGGTAAATGAGTATAATAGAATATTATCATGCTATAAACAATGATAAAAATGCCAAACTCCAGAGGAAACTAGGAAGATTTCTACGGACTGATGCAAAGTAATATGACCAGAAATAGATAACAATATTGTACCATGACAACAATATTATAAAGAAAAATAATTTTGAGAGATATTAGAACTCCAGTCTGTGCAATAATGAAACATAAATCCAGAAAACAGAAAATGGAACATATTACCCACCTCTTGACAGGGAGGTGATAGACCTTAAAAGTAGAATGAGCATACATTTTTTAACGTGGTTAATGTGGGAATTTTACTGGACTATGCATATTTGTTATGAGCATTTTTTAATTGTTCAGCTGCAGGGAGGGGGAATATAAAGGGACATGTGACAAATGTTTAGGAAGAAAGAGACAGAGAGAGAATTTTCAGCTCACACTGGAAGTGATTGGAGGTCTTATCCCTGGCCCCATTCCAGGCATGACCAGGAGGGACATTAGAGTTATTGCAGCTCCAGGTTTTATTGTCTCCAACCAATAATAATAATAATACCTTAGATTTCTATGGTGCTGTTTGATTTTTTTAAGTGGTCTGTCATACATGCTCCCGCTTGATCATTGCATCAATCCTGTTAGTGAGAACAAGGCCCCTTGTTATTATCTCCTATTATAGAGATGAGGAAACTGAGGTTCAGAGAAAGGAAACTGCTTGCTAAGGTCACACAGAAAATCAGCGATAGATTCCAGATGAATAACTAGAATATCCTAAAGACCTACTGTTTTAAGTGGTTGTCTGTGGAATTAGCAGCCTCAGATGCTTGTGTTCTTCACCAGCTCATCAGAAACATTATTCAGTCAACCTAAGAAAGAAAGAAAGAAAGAAAGAAAGAAAGAAAGAAAGAAAGAAAGAAAGAAAGAAAAGAAAGAAAGAGAGAGAGAAAGAAAGAGAAAGAAAGAAAGAAAAGAAAGAAAGAAACAAAGAAAAGAAACAAAGGAAGAAAGAAAGAAAAGAAACAAAGAAAGAAAGGAAGAAAGAACAATAAGAAAAAAATAAACAGTATGATTTCCTTCATCCTATGCCTATCTGCTTCCTAGGATACTTTTTAGAGGGAGAGTCCTGGGCCCCCACATAAAAATTCATCCCATTTCGTAACTTCCTCCATTAGCATTCCTGAGAAAGCACCTGGTAACTAACAAGGAGTAAGAATGTAGGAACAACTAATGAATGATCTGAACGTGCTTGACATAATATTAACCACTAAGTAGACCTGATGATTAATAACATTGCATTTGAGATCACAATGTTGATAATGGTACAGAGATCCAAGAGAAGTCATTCACTGACCGAGCAACATGGAGCATGGAGCTGGAGAGGGGGCCTATTGGGCCAAACTCTTCGTGAAGATATGAACTAGGTTACCCAAACCTGTACTTCCCACAAATGTTTTCTTCAACTATGCTTATTTTTACTGTATTTTAATCTCTGCTGTTCGAGGGAGGAGAAATAAAGCTCTCCCACCCCAGCCCTCCTTCAAGTCTGTCCCGCAAATCCAAATTGTTAATCCTCAAAGACCCCCAGAGTCCTGGGATACTACTAATTAGAGGCTGCGGTGGAGATTTCAGTTTAACTCCTTAACTATTCTAAACCAAAATGCCAGCTGGAATGGTACAGTTCCTTGTTATCACCCAAGGCAAGAATTCCAAGCCAGACTGAGAAGGAACCAAATTTCCTCTGGAGCAGATGAAGGGAGAGAATGGGACTATTGTGCTAGCCCTGAAGACGGCTGGAGATAGGATCTGTTGTGTTTGCAATCAAACTATTTAAGAGACTGCAGGCAAATTAGAAGAACAACTGGCTTTATTACATAAATTAATACGGCTAAGTTTAAAGGCAGGCTAATTCCAGGGGCAAATTCCTGTTCTCTCTGGTTTTCAGGAAACTCCAACCCCCACATCCCCCCTTCTCAACCCTCTAGCCCCAATGCTTTACAGAAGGATGTCGAGTAATAAGTATCACATCATCAGAGTACTTTCAGTTGGGCTGATTGTGCCCCGGGGGCAGGACCCTGCTAATAACTCCTTGTGCAAACAGGTGGTTTTGAGAAATGAGTGCTTTATGAGTCCTTCAGTCTGGATGCCCCCTAAAATGTGCTGGCTACAGCCAGCATGGATGTCTAATAGATGCCTACAATCAGTGCCTTTGAAAATATCATTATAAAAATATCATTTTTTGTAATGAGTTCATTGTGGTCAAGGAAATTTTAACTCAGGAATCATCCATTCCAACCATACATATTAATAAATTCAGTTTTCTAGAGTTCTCTTGATATCTCTCTACCTATCTTGGCCACTGTCCTACTCCTCAGAGCACATTGATGAAGGAAGGAAGGAAGGAAGGAAGGAAGGAAGGAAGGAAGGAAGGAAGGAAGGAAGGAAGGAAGGAAGGAAGGAAGAAATGCCAAGACACATGCTAAGTGCTAGAAAATCAAATACAAACAGCCAACCAGTCCCTGTGCTCAAGGAGTTTACATTCCAATCAGAGAAATATCATATATGGTGGAGTCATGACCAGGGAAGGGAGTTTCAGTCTGGGAAACACAGAGATGATAATAATAACCAAATAATAGGTTACCCATATTGGTAAGAAGGAATTTCCTTACCTGGGTATTCTCTAAGCCAATGTTTAGGGGTTTTTTCAAGTCCTTTTCAGTTATGTCCTACTATTCACGACCTCATTGGGGGTTTTCTTGGCAGATACTGGAGTGCACTGCCATTTCCTTCTACAGCTCATTTGACAGATGAGGAAACTGAGGCAAACAGGGTTAAGTGACTTGCCCAGGTTCTCACAGCTAGTGTCTGAGAGTTTGAACTCAGGTCCTCCTGACTCCAGGACCCCCCGTACCACCAAGCTGCTCCCTATGCCAATGAAATCATAGGCTACTTCCTGTGGTCTCTATACTACTCCCTATGGTCTCTATACTATAGCCCCTATAGCGTAGGCTATCCCTACCCTATAATTTATATTTACTAATCTGAGTACATTTTATTTCCCTCCAATAGAATATAAATCCCACAAGGACAGGGACTCTTCATTTTTTGTCTTTGCATTGCTACTGTAGCACAGTACCTGTAACATTTTAATAAGTGGTTGTTGAATGAATGAATAGCAAGGCAGTGGAAGCTGAGCAAAGCTTACAGTATGAGAATCAGAATAGTTAAGAAATCTTACTCTTCAGGTGCACTGTCATTTTTAATGGCTTTAGAAGGATTAAAACTCAGGAGTCCTGGCTCCCCTGATCTCACTCAATTAAACTTCAAGTGACTCAAAAGAAATGAGGCTCTGAACCACAGACACCAGAAGCAGAACTCAGGAAACTGAGACATTATCAGAGCATATCCAGTTTAAATCACAGGTCTCCTGCCTTCTTTGAATCAATGATGTGCATTCAACATTTACTCTGGATTATTTTAAAATCCTATGCCAAATAGACATCATCCTGCACCTTGAAGGGAACACCATGTGGGAAGATTTCGTAGACAGGAGAAGCAGAAAGTGGGAGAAGGATATCTTCTAATTTGTAGACTTGAAATTTCATTTTTAAGAATGAGAGGGCGGCTCTTCTTCCTGCTCCTCCTCCTCTTCCTCCTCCTCCTTCTCCTCCTCCTCCACCTCCTCCTCCTCCTTCTTCTCCTCCTCTTCCTCACCATCACCACCATCATCTTCCTCCTCCTCCTGCTCCTGCTCCTGCCGCTGCTGCTTCTCCCTCCGTTCGCTTGGAGAGGACCATCCTGGTGCCTCTTTTGTGAAGCGGCAGCTGAGGAGACCCCCGGACTCGCCAAGGCCGATGAAAAGCCGAAGGAAGGAGTCAAGACTGAAAACAAGGACCACATTAATTTGAAGGTGGCAGGGCAAGATGGTTCGGTGGTGCAATTTAAGATTAAGAGGCACACGCCACTTAGTAAACTAATGAAAGCCTATTGTGAACGACAGGGTTTGTCAATGAGGCAGATCAGATTCCGATTTGATGGGCAGCCAATCAATGAAACAGACACACCTGCACAGTTGGAAATGGAGGATAAAGATACAATTGATGTATTCCAGCAGCAGACAGGAGGCGCTTACTAAAAAGAGAATCTACAATTCTTCTCCAGAACTGTGCTCCCAAGGAAAACAATACATTCACAATTAGAAAACCAAGATTTGGTTCATCCACATTCTGACTACTGCAGTATAGTTTTCTCTCTTCTTTGACTCCCTTC
>CM053593.1:327363301-327475402 GCA_028646575.1 Pseudocheirus occidentalis | reverse complement strand
GATAGATAGATAGATAGATAGATAGATAGATAGATAGATAGATAGATAGATAGATAGATAGATGATATACTGATAGAGACAGACAGACAGACAGACTTGAAGTAGCTCTTTAAGGTTTACCAAGTATTTTGCAAACATGATCTCATTTTATTCTCAGAATAACCTTGTGTGGCAGTGCTATTATTATCTTCATTTTATGGATAAGGAAATTGACGCCAGTTAAGTGACTTGTCCTGGCTCACAAAACTACTGAGGGTCTGACGGTGGATTTGAACTCAGGTTTTCCTGACTTCAGGTCCTGGACACCTAGCCACCTAGTTTATGGGAGATTTCACTAATGTTTGTTGAATAATCTTACCAACATCATGGGCAGTCGGTGTGATGTAACACCAAGCTAACTAATCATTTATCAAAGGAAGAGGATTCTCTCGGAAGACAAAGGAATCCCGTATCAGAGGATACTTACCCTCCTGTGACATTTCATTTTAGGTAGCAGTTTGGGTCTCCTCTTAGCCCTGCTTCGGACCAGTCTTTGTAGAGCAATAGGAAACCAGCACTCCATAAAGAATGTGCAAGGCTCGTCCCAAGCTCTTCCTGTGTCCTAAAAATATAGCCTATTCCTGCAGCAGCTATTTTGGAATCAGGCGACGAACTACTTCCTCAAGATGAAAAGGCCCCCATGCCCTCCTCATAAACAGGATCTGGGTCCACAGAGATTTATCAGACTAGATGCTCAAGGCTGGCACAGATGTAGACACAAACACTTTAGAAACTGACAGCCAAGGTGACGGGAAGGCTGAACTTCTGAAAGAAATCCCCTATCGAGCTTTTTTTTTTCCTTTTTATTTCAAGTGACCAAAAAAAAAAAACGAAAATGAAAAAAAAAGTCGAGAGCTAGGCCTAGGGGGAGAAGGAGAGTGAGCTTCCTTTCCATTAGTGCTGGCTTCAGTCTCTGTCCTCTTACTGGCCCTTCCAGTTTAAACATGTCCCAGTCTTTCTAATTCTGCCCAGTTTAGTTCCCAATTGTTAGTAGCTGGTACTTGACTCTAGTCTTCACTGGAAGGACAGTCTGATCTGACCAATTGATACAGATTTAAATTATTCTTTTTAAGCTCTCACACAGTAGTGTTCTTTCCAACACCCAAGAAAGAAAACTTTTTCTTAAGGAATGCAATAGGAAGAAAAGATTCCAAAAGCCTCATAGCTTCAGAGTTTCAAATCAGAATGAATCTTTGGGAAGCATTAAATTAACTGAAACTCACAGTCCCTATTATGGCCCTAACATAGGGTTGACATCTATTCTTTTTTAAAATAAAGCTTGTTTTAGACAATGTTCTAAGGATTTCTGGTTAATTGAAATATCCTTAACTAACAGATGAGTGAATTAAAAGAAAAATAAATGGTCGATGCCTTATAGCTCCCTTTTCAACCTTAGAGTCAAAAACCAAAGACCTTGCATAGTTTCTACATCTTCTCCAGGGCCATTGGCTAAGTCGATTCAATCCTAAGTACTTCTTTCTTCCCAGTGTTGACCCTGCTTTCTTTCTATGTCAGGTCAGGAGTCGTTTACAACCTACTTACTACCTTTTATAAAGGCTTTATCCTTTCCTGTCTCCAAAGCACATTAGCTACAGTGCACAAACACTGCCCTTCACCCCAAACCACAACCCTCTTCCTTTTCTCCCTCTTCTCCAGACTGTCTAGACCCAAGGCACTCTTGACTCTGTTCAATTCAATCAATCCTTACAGTATCATCAGAGAGATCATCAGATCTATCATCCTCTTTTCCCAGTGTAGAGACTGAGGGCCATGTCATGGGTAGCAGAGATGAGACTTTGACTCCAAATTTAACTCTCATTCCACTATACCCTTAAAACTGTACCTTTTCCCATCTTTCATCTCTCACTTGTATCTTTAAAAACTTAACATTTAAGTGCTCTATATCCAGGGGTGTGCTAAACCTTGCTTAAACCAGTTAGTTTTCAATTTTTAAGTTTTAATTTCCTTTCATTTTAATTTGTTAAATTGTAAAAACGAAAAATCAGGACTTGATTTGTTGTTTTATTGACTTTAAAAGGTGATGCTGAAGCAGTTAATGATACAGATTAAATATGTCACATGTACATTTTTGCCCCAGAGAGCATGTTATTAAATATTTACTAGCACATCCCTGTCTGTATCTCTCTTGAGCTGAAGCTGATGTCTCCTATTTCTATTTTCAGTTCATAGAGTTGTGTTTCTTCTCTTTCTGTTTTCAGATTTTAAGTTCCAAAATGGCAGAGATTTCTCCTACTTCTTTTTAGCACCTGCAGAGTACCTAACATTATATTCTACATGTAATGAGTATTCATAAATATTGTTTATAAAGTGTTTTTAGACTTTGGAAGAAGGTCTGTGCCTGTTGCACAATTTAATTCAACAAACATTAAGTACCTTTTGATGGCAAGGTGCCCTGCCAGGTTTGGGGGGATGCAAAGATAAAGTAAGGCCCAGTCTCTGCCTTCTAAGAGCAGATTTAACATATAATGAACATAGAACTGATTCAAGGCACAACATGGCTAAGTGAGTTGGGAAAGACTGATAAAGTGTTATGGGAAACTTGATCACTTTCTCTAGAGGAATCTGGCAAGTATTCCTTATATTCATAAAAAAGATGGTACCCAAGTTGGGCCCAGAAGGAAGCCTGGCATTTCAACAGATAGAAAGAGACAGGAGAAGGCAGGACAAGAAGTGGAAATAGCCAGCAATTTTCAAGCCCAGTCTGGATAAAAGATACATTACATGAAGAGATAATGTGAGACTGATTGTGATGATCCTTGAATGACAGAACAAGGATCGTACTTTATTTGTAGGCTTTTGAGTACGGATTCACCTTTTAAAAAGTAGCACATTGGGAATAGTAATAACTCACATTTCCATTGTATTTTAAAGTTTACAAAACCTTTTCCCCATAAGGCAAGTAGCACAAGTAGTATCATCCTGATTATCTGAAGCTCAGAAGAGTTTAAATGTCTTGCCCAAACTCACTTAAGTAAGTCACAGAACAGGATTCAAATGCCGGTCCCTGAATTTCAGTTCTTTCCTCTGTACTGTAAGTATGGTGATTATTCATGGAGCAATATTAAAGATGAATTGGGGACAGTAGGGTGCCGATTGGAGGCAGGAAGATCAGTTAGGATGCTGTTAGGATAATGTAAATACGAAGAATTGATGGACAAAACTAAGAGTGGAATAGAGGGAAAAGAATACTTACTGGCTCCCAAGTCAAAGGATCTGGGTTCAAATCCCATTGCTGACATTTTATAATCTTTTATTATAATCTTTGGGCTACCCAGAGATCATTTAACTTTCTAGGCCTCATTTGCAAAGAGAACATATTGAACAAAATGGCATCTGAGGTCCCTTCCAGTTATAAATCTATGATCCTATGAATAACGTAAAAATATTTGAAGGCATTAATATAATGACATGGCAACCAGTTAGATAAAAGGAACAAATAGGAGGGTAGAATAAAAAATTATGATGAGGGTTTCAAGCTTGTATGACCAAGAGCATGATGATGATGTCACAAATTCAATTAGAGAAGTTGGCCTAAGTTTTGGGGAGGTGATGGTGAGTTCAGTTTGGGACACCAGGTGTAGATGTAGACTCTCAGCAATGTGGGACTAGAACCTAGGGGAGAGGTTGGAGCTCTCATTATCCTAATCTCCACCACCATCCTCAGCATTTTTCTTACAGGAGATGCCTGGTTGATTGCCTTGTAGCAGAAAGCGAACAGTCATAGACTTGGGTAGTGAACTGAAACTTTCCAAATGATGATGTTCTCACTGCTCATCACAAGAAACCCTTCAGGGATTTGAAAACGAGCAACCAAAATCTCAGATATCTCTTCTCCATTCATTTCCTCCTCAAAATCATATTGGACATCCAGAATTAGACTAGAAATGTCATGGGAAAAGATTTTTACTTTATTTCTGGCACTTCCTGTTTCTGGTCAAGACGGCATTTTTCAAGATTGCATAGTCAGCCTCCAGAACAATATGGCTTTGAGCTGTGGCACTCTAGCTAGAGCTGGGAGGGGAGGGAAGTCTTCATTCATTCAAACCGGTTTACCCACTCCCAGATCATTTACACTTTTCTCTGTAGAGAAGACAAAGTTCTGTGGACCCAGGTTTTTGGTGCACAGTAGACTATCGCACCAAACTTCCTCTTCAACCATCCTGGCCAAGGTTCAAGAGAGGATGGATGGTGCAAAGCAAGTGGTAGCCACTGTATACAAACTCAAATAGCAAATTGACTGCTGATGGTCTTAAGATCAAAAAGGAGGACCACTTTTAAATTGGTATGAAAAAGACTCTGAGTCTAAAGGTCTTTTCCTGAATGACAGCATACCAGATAAGAGTGTTATCCTCAGAGTTAGGAAGACTTGTGTTCAAATCCTGCCTCAGACACTTACTATTTGTATGACCCTGGGCAAGTCACTCTCAACCTTAATCATTCTCAACCTCAGTTTTCATATCCACAAAATGGGAATAATAATAGAATCGACTGCAATCTTGTTATTTGTGAGGATTGATTCAAATGAACTACTATGTGTCAAGGGCTTTGCAAATGTCAAAGTGCTATATAAACGTTAGCTATTATTACTAGCTCTAGATATATGATTGCACATCAGAAAGGGTCCTTCCTACTGATGCCCATCCAATATTGACTCATGGTTAGGAAAGCTAGGTGGCAGAGCGGATAAAGTACCACGCCTGGTGTCCAGAAGACCCATCTTCAAATCTAGCCTCAGACACTTACTAACTGTGTGGCCTTGGGCAAGTCAGATTGGGGCCAGGTTGCATAGGTACTTAAAAATAAAACAAAGGAATTCATATTTTGTTCTATAGGTGCTAGAATGCCACTGCTGTTGGATAAGTAGGGGAGTCACATAGTCAGATCTTTGCTTAAAGAAAATTACTTTGTCAAAGACATGTAAAAATAGCCTATAATGGTGAGAGATTGGAGGCAAGGAGATCAAATAGGATGTTGCTGCAATAACCCTGTTGTTGAGTCATGTCCGACTGTCTATGACACCCCATCTGGGGTTTTCTTGGCAAAGACACTAGAGTGATTTGCCATTTCCTCCCCCGGCTCATTTTACAGATGAGGAACTGAAGCAAACAGAGTTCAGCGACTTGCCCAGGGTCACACAGTTAGTAAGTATCTGAGATCAGATTTTAACTCAGATATTCCTAACTCAGGGCCAGTATTCTACCCACTACTCTACCTAACTGCATTAGCCCAGGTGAGAGAATTAAAGTGGTGGCTGTGTAAGTGGAGGGAAAAAGTGAGATATGTGAAAGACTGTGAAGTTTAAAAACAGAGAAATTCAATCATGAACTGAATATGTCAATCAAGGGAGAGTGAGCAGTCAAAGATAAAGTCAAGATCATAAACCATAAAACTAAGACACTGAAAAAAACAGCAATGCCTTCAACAGAAACAGGAAAGTTTGGAAGAAGATAGAACAGAGAAAAAGATAATAATTTCATTTTTAGACATGTTAAGTTTGTGATGTCCCTGGTACCAGAGATACTGACATCCAGTATCCAATAAGCAACTGGGGATATGGGCCTGAAGCTCAGGGAGAGACTGAGGCTGAGTATATAGATCTGGGAGTCATCTGCATAGAGATGAGAGTTAAGTCAATGGGAGCTGATGAGGTTATCAAGAGAAAGAGAGAGAGAAAACAAGAGAAGAAGGAGAAAAGAGAAAAGAGTCCAGGACAGAACCTTGGGGGACACTAATAGTTGGAGAGTGGGGTCCATAATTGTGGATGATGAACCTTTAAAGGAGACTGAGGAATGATAAGAAACATAGCAGGAAAATGAGAGAAGTGTTATAAAAACCTGGAAAAGAAAGAGTATCCATACCGAGGTCAACAGCATCCATGCAGCAGATAGGCTGAGCATTCAGGGGTAGAAAACCTGTGGCCTGGAGGCCTCATGTGGCCCTCTAGGTCCTAAAGTGGGGCCCTTTGACTGAAGCACTTGAGGACCTAGAGGGCCACATGTGACCTCCAGGCCTCAGGTTCCCCACCCCTGGACCATCACATTTGCAATTAAGAGATCACTGATAACTTTGGATAGGGTAATTCCAGTTTAGTGATTAGGTTGAAAACCAAATTGATAAGAGTCGAGGAATACCTGGAGGGAGTGGGGGTGGGAGTAGAAGCAGTAAATATAGATAACTTTTTCAAGGATTTTGCCCAATAAGGAAGGAGAGGCATAGGAAGCTAGCTTGAGGGGATAGCAAAGTCTAGTGAAATTTGCTTTGTTTTGTTTTTAAAGATAGAAGAGACTGGAGACAGAAGGGAAGAAACCAGTTGAAAGACAGTTTGAAGGTTTGAGAGACAAGAAGGAAGATGGAGATTGCCATTGACTAGAGAAGAGCAAGACACTGAAACCAAGTAAAGGCTTGGAGGAGTTCGCTTTGGCCAGGAGAAAGTCCGCCTCATTGTCAGAGACTAGGGGAAAGGAGAGCAAAGTGAGAGATGATGTCGAGAGGGTTTGAGATGAAAAAAACAAAAGAAGAATGAAATGATGTCAAATGGCCTCAGTTTTGTTTTGCTTTTCAATAAAATAAGAGGCAGGGTTCACAGCTGAGAGGGGAGGGAAGGAGAAGGTTTGGGGGATTTGAAGAAGAAAGATAAAGTTTGGAATATTACTATTTTAAACACCAAGCCAGGGATGTTAAAAGTATAGATCTAGTCAAGAAGGGCAAAAGATAAGCAATGTGACTAGAAGGACCTGACAGATACTAAAAGTTTAGGAAGGGAAGAAACAGTCAAGTTCAGAGAGGTCAGCTAAGGTAGGGTAGAACTGGTAGCCATGGTCTAAAAGTCATCAGAGGTCAGAGAACTACCAAGAACCATATGAGGCAGTAGGCTGATTCTAGTTTGAAAACCTGTTTTTTCACTCCCTGATGGGTGTGGGCAGCCCTGGGCCCACAGGTGTGGATTGTAGAGAGGAGGAAATCAGAAGCATGCAAGTGAATCTGGCCCTTAACTGAGGCAGGAACAAAAAATAAAAAAATTCATAACTTTCAATCAAGCCCATAATCACATCTGCTAGTAATTCTGGTCTAAACACATTAGTCAGGCTCGCCTGTGTGCTAGTTGTCAGATGTCCACACCCTTGATCTATGACTTTCCTATGGATATATGATAAAAGCTTTTCATCAGCCTCAGAATGCTACATCTACACTTTCAGAATGCTTGTGGTATTTTTCCTCACCCTTTTCTTCCATAGGGGGAGTAAGGTCATCTGAACTTTTTGTCTTGCCACCGGACTTCAATGACTGGAAGAGAGACAGAGTCTTTGTTCAATTCTGCCTCACTTAAATCCAATTCACATTCAAATCAAGACATCACTGCCTGATGTCATTGGTCTTCTTCGAAACTGAAGAATGAACAACAGTAACAAAGTATGGACAAATGAACTTGGGAACGGGGAAGTCTGAGTTTGAATCCTGGCTCAGACATTTCCTAGCTCCTACATGACTATATCTGACCACTCTCATCCTCACTTGTATCTTCTCTAAAATGGAACCTCTCCTACAAAAGTCTTAATCCAAGGCTTTGTTGTAATTTAGAGGCAACCTTTGGATCAAGATGTGAAGCTGATATGGGCCAAAGATACCATCTCATCCTTCATTTTATAGATTAGGAACCTGAAGCCCAGAGAAGATTTGTCCAAGGTCACTCGGGTAGCAAGCACCAGGGGTCTGATCTGAACCTATGTCCTCCAAATCTATAGCCATGCTGTATCCCTCCTATATCAGATGGGCACAAGTTCTGAAGATTCTGGCATATTGGAAAGGCTTCAAGTATGGTCTTGGTAACAAATTAGACATACTGTCCAAGGATCAGCCTAGTTAATCACAGAAAACTTTATCACCAGTGGTCTAGCCATTTGGTAAT
Source organism: Pseudocheirus occidentalis (assembly GCA_028646575.1). Taxonomy (NCBI): domain Eukaryota; kingdom Metazoa; phylum Chordata; class Mammalia; order Diprotodontia; family Pseudocheiridae; genus Pseudocheirus; species Pseudocheirus occidentalis. Next base: position 327,467,436 of record CM053593.1, on the reverse strand, counting down.
ACATCCTTTGACCAAGGCAACCAGTGAAACAATGAAAAACGCAACACGAAATTTATAAGAGGACACAAAGTAGACCCCAAAAAAAGGAATGTAGCTGTCAATATTTCTGTTACAAAGTATTTTCTTCATCAATGACTGTAGCACCTCTGAGCAGGTGAACTAGACCAAATATATTCAGAGGATAACAAATAATCATTTTAAGGGCGTTAAGAGATAGATTCTCAAGGTATCACTAAAAAGAGATATGAATAAATGGGAAGATGACATATCAAATAAAGATTATTAAGAGAACATCAGTAATAAAATCTCATATGTCTATTTCTTTACTTTTACAAAATCTGAGAATGTTCTATACATTCATCAAAGTCATTCCTGATAATATATGAGAAGGCAAGAAGCAAATTTTTGCAATCTATTTTCTGGAGCAAATCACATCATATAGTCATATAGTTGATAAAAAGAAACAGAGAACTAACATATGACTATTTTTAAAATTGTGTTGACCATAGAAAACATGACTCTAGAACAGAGGTTTGCTACAGCCAGTTGGAATTGGCTCAGAAGGGCTGATTGTTAAATTTTGCAGTGTGAGCATTTAGACCTAGAATATCAGAAAACTCTACAAATCGTGCCTTCATTTATTGTTTTGTTGGCTGTCTTGATTTAAGACAGTGATGGAGAAAATGTTAATAACACAGATTAAACTTAAAAGTGTGTCATTCATATACCCCCCCCAAAATAAGATATGGTTGTTAAATATTTGCTAGCAAACTACTGCCTCAGAGTCTTGCCTCTAAGAAAGTTCTCCATGCATATGTTAAGATTGTATAAGGTTCCTTCCTCGATGTAACAGCATAGAAAACATTGTTCTATCACATTCTTATCAGAATAAAATATGAAGACAGATGCTCAACAAAGAATTTGCCACTGTTGCAAAAGACATCAAAAGCATCCTGCTATAGACAGAGATGTTTTTTAGTGTGAATCACAGTGTGTTAATTTTTTCTGCCCAGAATATTGTACAGCCTCCTCCATGAGGTCTATAATCATTGAAAGACTGGCCTAATTATCCATATTTGAAAAAAAAAAACAAGTAAATGAATCCCTACTGGCCAGAATATAGAATGGACAGTCCATAGAGCCCATCTATCTGTACATATATAGGACAAGCCCTGCAGATAAATGATTGAGTCCAGAATTGAATAGGAGGAAAAGAGTCAGCTGGATTACATTAGGCAAATGGCATCATGCTTTTAATGATCCCAAACATGAACAGCACCAGGAAAAGAGGACAAGGTATTCAAAGGTGGAGGACACCATGCAGCTGAAATGCTATAGCTATAAGGTCAAGACTGTGACCGTAGGAAAGCGAGGTCAAAGCAGGGATGTTGAGTGGGGAGAACAAAGAGGCGTAGATGGAATAGAGGTCATGATGAGGACAAAGAATTTGTTGAGCAATGAGCTAGAGCAGGGGTCCTTAACCTTTTTTGTGTGTTACAGACCCCTTTGGCAGCCTGAAACCTGTGGACCCCTTTTCACAATAATGATTTTAAATAATTGAAGGAAATGCTAAATTTGCAATGAGGTTAATGAAAATAAAGTTGCAATTTTTCTTTCTCATCCAAGTTCACTGACCTCCTGAAATCCATCCCTGGACCCAGGTTAAGATCCTCTGATATCTAGAGGGAGGCATGGCAGGATAGGAGATTTTGCTCAGAGAGGAGGGAATTTCAAAAAACCAGTGCCCTATAAGTGATAGGTGGGACTGAGATATAGGGTGTGACCAACACTTTACACATCTGAAAATCTAAGTCATGGCAGCTGAGGTTAACAAACCTCTCAAGGTCAGGGTGTTTGAGAGGAAGCAATGCATATTGGAAGAGGCAACTGGATTATATTAGGAAAATTGCGTAGTGCTTTTAATAACTCCACATATGAGTGGCATTAGGAAAAGCAGACAAGGTAGTCAAAGCAAGGTGTTGCTGTTGCTCAGTCATTTCCAACTCTTCACAACCCTATTGGGGTTTTTTTGGCAAAGATGTTGGAGTATTTTGCCATTTCTTCAGTTAATTTTACAGATGAGAAAACTGAAGCAAACAGGGTTAAGTGACTTGCCCAGCGTCCGATTTGAAGGTCAGATTTGAACTCAGCAAGATAGGTCTTCCTGACTCCAGGCCTGGCACTCTATCCACGTGCCATCTAGCTGCCCTGAAAGCAAGATTTTCTAGGTCCAACCCTGAGTCTGAAGGCTGAGACTGGAGTAGAAAGGAAGACCAGAAACCTGGAGGATGGTAGATGATGGCAGCAGAGATCTGAAGCAGTTGATATGGATTATGGAATGAACCTTGAAGGAAGAGAGCATACAGAGTGAAGGCAGCAGAGGAAGGGTCTAGAAGGAGCTGTAGAGAAGTACTTCAAGGCCCACCAAGTCCTTTACATGGATCTATTCATTTGATCCTCACAACAATCCCATAACATAGATGCTGCAGCTAGGTGGCACAGTGGATAGAGTGCTGAGTCTGCTGTCAGGAAGATCTGAGTTCAAGTGAAGCCTAAGACCCTCACTAGCTGAATGACCTTGGGCAAGTCACTAACTGTCTGTCTCAGCTTCCTTATCTGTAAAATTGGAATAATAATAGCATATATGCAATAAAATTATCTTCTAAATCAGCTAAGAAAATATTTGTAAACACTTTGCCTCCCATTGGTTCTAATTCTTCTTTACAATAAAACTAGTGTATATAGAGAGCCTGTATCAGATTGCATGCTATTTGGGGGGAGGGAAGGACTTAGAACTCAAAATCTTATGGAAGTGAATGTTGAAGACTAAAAATTAATTAATTAATAAAACGGTTTGCAAACCTTAATGTTCTATATAAATACTAGCTATTATGATATGGTTTCATAGTGGATAGAGACTTGGGCCTGGAATCAGGAAAACCTGAGCTCAAATCTAGCCTCAAACACTTATTAGCTGTGTAACCCTGGGCAAATCAGATAGTCTCATTTCCTTAACTGTCAAATAGGTATAATAATAGCATTTACCTCCCAGAACTGATATGAGAATCATATCAGATAATATTTGTATAGTACTTTGCCCAGTTCTTAGCTACATAAATGCTATTTATTGTTGTTGGTTTTGGTTTGTTTGGGTTTGTTTTTCTTTTTGGAGGGGAGAAAGCAGGGCAATTGGGCAATTTGCCCAAAGTCACATGGCTAGTAAGCATTAAGTGTCTGAGGTCACATTTGAACTCAGGTCCTCCTGACTCCAGGGCCGGTGCTCTATTCACTGCACCACCTAGCCTCCCCTGTTGTTGTTGTTGATATTTTTATATGATGTGATGACCTCCAGAGAGATAAAGTTTCCACTAGTACCCAGAAGATAGAGTCTAAAACAAAGAAACCTAGAATGAAAGGAAATTTGTTTACAATAAAGCAGGCATTTCAGAGAGCACCTTACTGAGGGAGTACGGGTGAGGAGGCTAGGGACAGTAGTGATGAATTTCAGGAAGATTAAAATGTGAGAAGTAGCAGCAGAAAAGAGTTTTCAGCTTTGCAGAAAGGAATTGGGTGCATGTATACATGTATATCTATGCATATATAAATATACACGCACATTCACACATACACACATACATATATATCCAGGACTCGGTTCTTGCACTTTACAGGAGATGAAGCCATCTGTGTGCTTTCCTGATAGAGTGGAGTTTACATAACTGAGCAGCACAGCAATCCTAATCTGGCAGCCAGAGGGGTTCCCTGAAGAGCCATGCACAGCGTCACAATGTCTCATGATACTAAACCTGCCTCACTGCATAAGTTGCTTCATTATTTTCTGCTCCGGGTAAGTCGTGAAAATAGACTAAAACAAATACACTAGTGATACACTATGGAAAAAAGTGGAGATATTAACTTGCCCTTGAGTTAGTAAGCCATTAAGAAAGGATGGAGCAGGATTTGTTAAAATAAGTCTAGGTCCCATGGAAGGTGCCAGAAAGACCATGTTGGCAAAGAATGGAATAAGTTGCAGTAGAAGAATGTTAAGAGAAACAGCATATATCTTTTGTCTGGCCCCGAGATGGTATTTTACCTTCCTTTTTATTTTTTATTTTTGAAAAGGAGGTCAGAGCCTCAAGGCAGGCAAAATTAATGCAAGAGTAAGAGCTTCATACCAGAAGGGTAAGGAAGGGGGAGATATTGAATGGTCTCCCCAGGAAGCCAGTGGTATGGTCTGGGAAGACAAGGAAAACAGGAAAGATAGAAGAGGAAAGACAAGACTGGTAGTGAAGATGGCAGAGATGCAGAATTCAAAGAATGATAGGAATGTACTAAGGAGGTATATATCACCTTTCTCTGAATGTCAGCTGTGAAAAGGCTGAGGCATACAAGAAAGAGGCTGTAAAAAGAGCCAGAAGCAGCCCCTGGGTGAGACAGAGAGAAACACAGTTGTACAACAGCAGTGGTTTGGCTATGCAGATCTTGTAACAGGTGAGTAATGAGACAGGTACTTCATTTGGACTTGATTTTCCCAGTCATATCTAGTTGTTTGGAACTATAACATATAAATTAGAGACTTCTTCTGGGTTATTATCTGAGAATCATGGAATCTCAAAGTTAGCAGAGGACCTCAGAACCTGTCTAGAACAACCAATACCTTGAACAGTATCGATGCAACATTTCTGCTGTTCACTTTTTCCTGAAGTCTTCTATCTGGGGGAAAGCCACCATTATCACAGTCAAGATTGTGTGTGTGTGTGTGTGTGTGTGTGAATACACACATATACATACATACATACATATTATAAAATGCAAAATGACGTGTTCTGTTCCAGTATTTCTGTTTTCCAAGCCTGAAGAAAATGTAATTTCTGCCCAAAGGTCCTCCCTAAACTACCATTCTTACTGATACTATGCAATCCTTAAGCCTTCGGGAGGCAGAAACATTATACAAGTAAACAAGAATTTGAAAGAAAATGGAAAACAGACCCAAGATATTTAGAACTCTGGTATTGTTCATCACCTCAAACAGAAATATTATTGGCTGCAAATGCTGGAGAGGATATTGGTGCCTTTCCATATAGCAGTTTTTCAAGAAATAGTTCATTAATTAGTTTTGTACTCAATCTTCCAATAAAAAGAGAACAAAGACATGGTACAGGTTGACCTCTTTAAGTTTGCATACTTCAAGCAAAATCCTGTTTTAAATGAAATGAAATTTTAATAAGTTATTGAATGTTTGCATCATCCCTGGAAACAGGCAGTTGTGAATCATGGGAACTGACTAGTAGAGCAGAGAATAATAAAGGTATTATGCCTAAGAGCAGTCTGGATCCATAGAAAGACCTGCAAAAAATAAGTAAGACCCAAGGTTAAACCCAAGTAACCAGTTCAACATAGGGAGGTGTTTCCATATCAATGATTCAAGGCAAGGGTGTGAGTCCCATCAGAATCATCAGAATTGGGTAAGCACGCTGAAGCTGGAGCGATATAGAGAGGGTCAGGACACATACCAAGGTCGTCAGATGTGGACTGAAGAATCGGGTGGATATCAAAGGCCAAAGCCTAGATTTTGTCTGTAAATTAAGATGAAGCAATCTGGCTCTCACAGATCAGGAACCTAGGCAGCAAGACTGAATAGTGGTGCTTTATCCAATGAAGAAAAGTGACCGAACACCAACAACCAGAAGGACTAAAAAGAATAAAATACAATACGTGAATGTGATGGAATATTTTCATATGGCAAAAAAAGTACACTTACCAAAAAATGGGGAAAAACCAGGAGAAGACATTTATAAACCAATGCATACAGACCTGAGCAGAGCCAGAAGAACAGAGTACTCAGTGACAATGAAATGAAAATGAAAATAACTCTGAAAGGAAAACAAATTCTTGAGGGTCATAATGACCACTTTTGATGCTGGAGAACAGACAAGAAAACAGCTAATTCCATTTCAGCAGAGCAGTGGGGGGAAGGGAGAGGTACAAGGCCAGAATGTTGCCTATACCCCATATGTCACATGGGGTCATTTTATCAATTTGTTTTTCTTTGTTACTGGGGAGAGATCAATGTAGCAGAATAGGGATGAGGGAGAGGAGCTGCTTCTGGCTCTTTTTACAGCCTCTTTCTTGTATGCCTCAGCCTTTTCACAATGACTTGATATAAAAATAAAAGACATCAATAAACTTGAAAATAATAATAAAACATAAAATATGTAATAGTGCAAAACATCTAACCATATACTAATACGTGATAGAAACAAAAGTATTGAGCAAACCCTTTCTACTGACCAGAAATCTTTTAAACACTTCTTGTTAGGACAGAACATACAGGGCTAACCCGGGGCCTATAGCTGAAGGCACGTGAGAACATTTAGCCAGGGTGGGGAGCAAGGAAGCACAGAAAGGGCAGCTTCGTGTGCTGACAAATAGCTTTGTCTGAAAGAAAGTATGTACTAAAGGTGACCTATAGCTAATAGTCAACAATATCCTTTATGGCAAGGTTTCTTAACTGTGTGTGTGTATGTGTGTGTGTGTGTGTGTGTGTGTGTGTGTGATAGATCACTTTGGCAGTCTGGTAAAAAAAACATGGACCTCTTCTTAAAATAATGTTTTAAACGCATAAAATGCAATACATAGGATTGCAAAGGAAACCAGTTATATTGAAATATAGCTACCGAAATGTATTTTTTAAAGTTCATGGACTGCAGATTAAGAATTCTTCATCTAAGGAGGCTATCTAAAGTTTTATGTCTGATTCAAATTAAAAAAAAAGATTCTCCTCACTTCTCTTAAAATGTGAATAGTTAATTTCTCAAGTAAATCAGGACAATCATAGAATTTAAGGCAAAATTGAAGTGGCTTCTTTCTGGCATTAGAATCATCGGTTACTGAATTTTAGACTTCCTCTGGATAGTACAACCATTTATTGTAACAAATGTTCATGAAGAAATTTTGTCTAAAATGTCAAATCTTGACATCAAAATTGAAATTTTTAGGCAATTTTTTGGAAACACCTTTTTCTTGCCCATTGCAGTCCAGTATACAGAAATATCCATTCCTACAGCTTAAAGAATTTGAGTACATAAATTATGAGGTACAGTTGGATTATCCTAGAAGTAGTTTCATTCTGTTTAATGTATTTAGCACAGGATTGAAGTCCTAGGTCCCACCATGGCTAATTCAGAGGATAACACAAGTTTAAAGTACCATAGAGTCTGTGCCGGATGCCAAACATTTTCAACAACAAGTTTCTTGTCTCTTGACTTGATCTTTTTGGGCTTCATTTTCTTTGGCTGCTAGACCAGACTTCATCCTCCAATTTTGGACTAAGCTATCACTATTCAGTGTCTCCTTCTGATTCCTGGAGGAGGAAGTTCTATTCTATCTGGGGGACCCTAAGTCCACCATTTCAGCTTTTGAGCAAAACCCTGCTTAATCTATAACCATCTCCCCTTCCCCAGGATCTGGCTGGTTCTGAGTCTCAGAAAGTCTGTCTTCTTTCTGGTTTCTGACATGAGCCCTACTTTCTTCATTAAACTAGTCTGTGCCTTCTTTTCCCTGTCTGTATTTTTCCTTTCTTAGGTAAATAATCTAGCTATTCTGTTCCCTACGCTTTTAGTTAGTTCTATCTTGAATCCTCCATTCTCTGCCCCCCTCATTCTATTCCCATAACTCTCCCCTTTTCCCATTTCAATTTGTTTTTATCTCCATCTTTCTTATGATTCTACCCAACAGCCCTAGATTTACATTCCATCCCAAAAGTGTCCCTGGTCCAGCTAATATCCAGACTGTCATATTATAACATTTCCTTTAAGCTTTCATTATAGATATTTGAATTTTAAAAGCAACTTCCATAAGCCTCTCCTACATATTTTAGAAACGTACAACCCACAGTTATATTTCAGTCCATATCACCCTGTGGACTTTTTATCCATCTAGAGTGTTCTTCCTTAAAAATCCTAATCACCTTATAGAAAACAAAGAGCTGTTTCCTAATATCTGAATATTTGAAGTCAGGTAAAAAAAATCTGGATATTTGGCAAATGTCTAATTTTCCTCTGGGTATTTGACAAGATCACTGAGGCAACAACAATGGAATCTTTTTCTTCAAAGAAAGTATACACTTTGATAGAATGCAAGCTCCTTGAAGGCAGGAATTATTTCATTTTTGAATTTATTTTTCTTTTCTCCAGCACCTACCATGATGCCTAGCACATAGTAATAAATGCTTGCTGATTCATTGCAGACATTTCCAATGGAAGCCTTCATATAGACTGATGAGAATATCCAGCTGCTCCCAAAAAAGTGGAACAGCATTCCAAAGAACCTTTTTCCCACCTCCCTCATTTCCTTGTGATGAGATACATTTGTCTACATCCCTAAATTCTTCAGAAAAGAAAAAGAAAGGAAGATGCTTAGTTCTAGCCTCAGCACTTTTCTGCAAGATTCTCAAAAGTGCATGTGACAAAGTGTCCTTAACAGCCCACATAGGCAGCCAACAGCCAACCATTTACCACAAGCTCAACTTAGGAGCTGAAGTCTAATGGAGAGGTGAAAGTTCTTTGGTTTTGTGTTTTTCCTCACCTATGACTGAAAACATATTAGAGCTGGTTCCAATGTACTGCTTATACAAATTTTGGAGGAGGGGGTTATATTTAAAACTCTTGAGAAAAGGTTCCCTGATGCTTGCATCTTCTGAAATGCTGAGTCTGATTTTCACACAGCCCCACCCAAGTTGTGTAGGACTGACAGAATCCAAAATCCTTGAGGATAAGTATTGTTTCATATTTCTTTGACTCATCCACACACAAAGCATTATGCTTTGTGCACAATGAATACTAAATGACTATCTTTTGACACAAAGAGAGGCAATGTAAGTAAGTAAATCTCAAAACCTGGATTTTCCAGAACTGCATCTGCCACTAGTAAGTTGTGAGAATCTGTGGGCAGTTGGGAGGACAGAAATGAGATCATGTATATGTTAGTGCTACATAATCTGTTTAGTCTCCTATGAATTTTTTGTACCTGATCTGAGATTTTGTTGTGATTCTTCCATGCCTTCTCATCCTGTGTTTTTCCTGTCCATTTTATAAGGTATTAGGATCCTAGATTTAGCACTTGAAGGAACTTTTGAGACCAGTAAGTCAAATCCCCATTTTACAGATGAAGAAACTGAGAACCAAAGAAAGTGTGACTTGACCACAGACATATAGCTAGTATCTAAAGTAGGATTTGAATTCAAGCCTTCCTGATTCAAGTCCGATGCCCTGGGTTTGTGATACGTCTTAGTAAGATTTATTTCTTTTCATAAAGCTCCCATAGAGGATTCCCTTCCCTTCCATCACCACTCACAGTATACTAAATACATTTCCTTTATCTTTTTGATGTTTTGAGGGTACCAAAGCACTCTGCCAGCTTACTCATGCTATCCACACACCCTCACTAGATAACCGGTCAACATTTCCTTTTCCTTGTCTTGTCTCCAATACCATATTTTACATAATCTTATATATATTTAAAAAAGCAACTGTCTATATCAACACCAGGTATTATTACTGGGACAGCTACCATTATTATAACTATCCCTCACTTTCCCAGCCATTTGAACAGAGAATTTCTCACCCTAAGCCAGTAGTTACCAACAAAGCAGTTTTCCTCCAAGGCTCAAAATGCAGCCCAGTGAAGTGTCAGAGTATGGAAGGGGGGAGGTGAAAGTGAGGCAGCAGCTGCTTGACTGAGGGGATACATTCAGCAATATAAATACACAGCTATGAATGTATGTGCCGCCTCCTGGGAAGAGTTTAAGAATCCCAGAACATTCAAGCGACATCATCTGCACGATCCCTGCTGCCTAGAAGCCAATGCCCACAGCTCAGTATTGAACATAGAGGAGGAAATAGCCAAGAATAATGCCAGGGCCTAGCAGAAGAGGCAGCATCAGGGCTTCAATCATCGGAATTGCTGAATGGCATGGGGTGACTCACTACCTGTTACCCCATATGTACCAAAGGCTCCCTCTCTGAAATTTGGGACTTTTCTATACCCTCCCTTCTGTAACATTAGGACTACTGGGAATGTAGCATCTTCACAGCTGTTTAGAATGTCATCTCAATACAAGATATAATATTAATTTTTTGTACCTCCATAGATGTGATTTTCTGTTAAAAAAAAAAAAAGTTGTCCTGGATTATTCAAATGCTGTTGTCAGATGGAGCTCTCCTATCCTTGGGTATTAGTGTTATTGCCACTGTTTGACAGATTTGTAAACTGAGTCACAGGCAAGTTGAAATGTGACAACCTAGAAACACAAACCAATTTGGAAAGAGAAAAAGGTGTATGGATCCCATATTTCTGAGCCTCCAACCCACTCCCCCAGCCCCTCCAGTTCTATTTGTTTACAATACCTCTAAGCTTACTTTCTTGTTATTGTTGTTAAAGCCAGAAATCTCTGAAAAACTGGGATGGTGTGGCACATGCAAGTTCTGACAAAGCTTTATTCGACTTCTAATGGGGTTCTAAACAGTCAGAATGAAAGAAGTCTGAAGCTCAACAAAAGAAATAATGTTTGTTTTTTTCCCCAAGAGAAAAAAAATTTATGACTGTCATAAAATCCCCAAAGGCAATGCCTTTTCCCTCTTAATATAGGAGGAGTATACCAAATGGCTGGGAAATGGATTTTTTATGAATTCAGCCTTTCCCTGAGGAAATGGATTGCCTAAATGTGGCCTGAAAGGTTAAAACATGCAAAAGATTCATGGGAAGCAAGAAAGGAAATCATGAAAGGTCAGCACAATTTCGGTTTTTATCGGTTTCAATAGCTTCGTGGTTAAAACCATAACATAATTGTTTACATCTCCCAAGGAAGGGTAGCTAAGGGAGAGAAACGCGGCTATCAACACCTCCCAACAGCAATGTCTAGCCAGCCTACCCTGGGCTCAGACATTCTGATGCTCACATGTCTACAATGGGAGACCCCAGGTTGTAGGAGAATCGTCCTGTTTGTTTTTGTTTTCTTTCTCTTCTCTTTCCTACTTTTTTTTTCTTTTGGCTTTGTATATTTCTATTTCTGTGGATAATATTATTCTTGTGGGTAAAAAGGCAGAGAGTGTAGGTGGGGACAGCTTCCTCCTGGTCCTACTGTACTTCCTCTGTTAACTCACTATTAACCTTGAATCACAAAGAGTCAAGAGAGATATTCCACAATGGGAACAGGCAAACACTGGGTTTTCTTTTGATTGTTCTTTTCCAAATTGGCTTTGCTCTTTCCCAACAGGGTGTAAACAAAACTCAGTTTTTTTCTTCTCTCAGGAAGAATTCTTCAGCAGGTAAAAGTAGGGTGTGTCTCTATGCACAAAGTGAGGTAGAGACCCAAGTGAGGGCAGTCATTTCAATGATTCAGGTTAAAATGAAATACTTTGGCCTCAGGCATCTTGATATCTCAGGTAAAAAAAAACAACTGTGTTTGCTTTCCATTATTTAAGTAATTCCATCACATCACCAGTTTAACTTTCAAGTACAGACACAGTTTCCATTCAGCTCTATTGAAAAACTACAATAAAATTTCTAAACACAAACAAGCAGGCTTGGTCAGTGATAATGAGTGGTGAAGGAGTGAAGATTCAGAATGCATATCATAACTCAGAGTTTCCCCACTTTCTATTCTTACTGTTCCAAAGCACAGATAATAATAGCTAATATTTATAGATCACTAATATATATAATATTTATAGATCAATAAGCACTGTCACAACAACCCTGAGAGATAGGTGCTATTATTATCCCCACTTTACAGAAGAAATTGAAGTAAAGAGAGATTAAATGACTTAGCCAGGGTCACACAGCTACTAAGTGTTGGAGACAGAGTTTGAACTCAGGACTTCCTGACTCCAGGAGTGAAGCTTTATCCTCTATACTCCCTAGCTACCTTAAATCTTAGGTCTCTCAATTAAATCTTAGAACTTAAATCTTATATCTTAAATATTAGAGTTCCCTCTCTGTAATGTAGCTTTGGACACACAATGATGTCAGCCAAACTCAAGAGTATGAGCCCCATCTCAGGTATTTGACTCCATTCTATTCCCCATCCTTATGCCTAACCAAGCAAGACACTTCTGTATGGATATGTATTCACAGGTACTTAAAAATAAATAATCATTAACATTTTGTTGAGGGTAGGGAGAGAGGGAAACAAGTATTTATTTATTTTTCTTTTTTTCCACTTAATAATATTTTATTTTTCCCATTACATACAAAGATAGTTTTCAACATTCATTTTGACAAGATTTTGAGTTCCAAATTTTTTCTCCTTCCCCTCTCTCCTCCCCAAGACAGCATGAAATCTGATATAGGTTATATACATGTACAATCAATCATAGTAAACATATTTCCACATTAGTCACATTGTGAAAGAAGAATCAGAACAAAAGGGAAAAACCATGAGAAAGAAGAAAAAAGAAGACATACATAATATACTTAGACCTGCATTCAGACTCCACAGTTCTTTCTCTGGATATGGACAGCATTTTCTATCGTGAGTCCCTTGGAATTGTCTTAGATCATTGCATTGCTGAGAAGAGCTAAATCTATCAAAGTTGATCATTATACCATGTTGCTATTACTGGGTACAGTGTTCTCCTGGTTCTGCTCATTTCACTCAGCATCAGTTCATCAGTCTTTTCAGGTTTTTCTGAAGTCCACCTGCTCATCATTGCTTATGGAACAATAGTATTCCATTGCATTCATGTACTGCAACTTGTTCAGCAATTCCCCAATTGAAGAGCATCCCTTCAACTTCCAAGTCTTTGCCACCACAAAAAGCGCTGCTATATTTTTGTACATGTGGGTCCTTTCCCCTTTTTTCTGATCTCTTTGGGATACAGACCTAGTTAGGGTATTGCTGGATCAAAGGGTATGCACAGTTTGATTATCCTTTGGGCATAGTTCCAAATTGTTCTCCAGAATGGTTGATCAGTTTACAACTCTACCAACAATGCATTAGTGTTCCAATTTTCCCATATCTTCTCCAACATTTATCATTTTCCTTTTTTTGTCATATTAGCCAATCTGATAGGTGTGAGGTGGTACCTCAGGGTTGTTTTAATTTGCATTTCTCTAACCAATAGTGATTTAGAGCAATTTTACAAGTATTTATTAAGTACTTTCTCTATCCCAGATCCTCTGCTAAGCACTTTACAAGAATTCTTTCATTTGACCCCCACACTCCTTGGAGATAGGTGTTATAGATATTCCCCATTTCACAGCTGGGGAAACTGAGGCAGACAGCATTTAAGTGATTTGCTCTGGTTTACACAGCTAATAAGCAACTGAGGCTGGATTTGAACTCAGATCTTCCTGACTCCAGGTCCAGTGATCTTTCCATTGTACCACCTTGCTGCCTCCATTAAACACTTATAATAGAGTTCAGCATGTTAGGATCTTAGACCTAAGGTTAGGAAGAACCTAAGAGGCCACCTAAGAGACCACCAAGTCCAAACCACTAATTTTATCAACCAAAAACCTGAAGCCCATGGGAGCATACTCATGCTCATTCAGGCAGTAAACATCACAGGTCGAATCTGAACCCAGATTCAATGGTTTTTCCCCTGTCCATGCTGTTTTTTCCATTTTTATAAATCTTATAAATTCTGTTAGAATAGAGCTCATTTACTCTGGTGGTGCCAGAATGATATGCTGTAAATGCCCCCTTCAAGTTACATATCGACTTAGAAAACCACACATTAACATTATCTATGTTCTATTGTATTTTTATTTATTTTGTTAAATATTTCCCGATTACCTTTGGCAGGGGAGGTAATGGGGTTAAGTGCCTTACCCAGGATCACACAACTAATAAGGACCTGAAGCCAGATTTGGCTCCAGGACTGGTGATCTATCCACTTTACCACATAGCTGCCCCCATTTACATTTTAATCTGGTCTGGGCATCTAGGGAGTGTTGGGGTTATCCAAGAGGCACTGTGTTTGATACCTCTGGTCTAAGACAGCAATGATACAAAAGAAAAAAAATCTAATTTTGGCATAAGAAGACCTCAGTTCAAATCCTCCCTCTTCTACTTACTGCCTGAATTAATTTGGCCAAATTAACTTTCCTGGGTCTTAGTTTCCTAAAAAATGAGGGTTTAGGGGGCAGCTAGGTGGCACAGTGAATAGACCACCACCCCTGAAGTCAGGAGAAGCTGAGTTTAAATTCAGCCTCAGACACTTAACACTTACTAGTTGTATGACTTTGGGCAAGTCACTTAATCCCAATTGCCCTGCCCTCCTGTCTCCAAAAAAAAAAAAAAATGAGGGGTTAGACTAGCAACCTCTGAGTTCTCTTCCAAATAAATTATCCTATGAAACATTTCTCCGGTTTTCCAAAAGAGAAGGAACATAGAATCAATCCTTAACATTTGGGCATTTACCTTTAGGCATTTGTGTGATTTTATTAGCAATCTCATTTTCACTTTTGCATTGGCAATCATATACATTCATCAGTATGCATAGTAGAGAAAGAAAATGAAAGGCAGGAGGCAGAAAGCTTGTGGAGTAGCTACTATTCTACTAGGCACTTCACTGGTTGTGTTCATCCTACCATTGAGTAAAGAGTTCACCATGCATTCATTAAATATTTTTATCAGGAATACTATAGACAGCATGCTTTGAGTAGGGATTTTACTGAATGACCACTAAGGAACTTCTAGCTCTAAATATATGAACCAGTGGAATCACAAAATTACAAAGCGAGGAGGGACCTCTGAAGACATCATATCCAGTTTTGTCCATTTGCATATGAGAAAATTGAGACCCATAGAGAAGTCACTTGCCCAAGATCACAAGTAAGTATCAGAGGTAGGTTCTGGATCCAGGGCCTTTGATTCCAAAGATACTGTTCCTTCCACTATGCCAGGTCAATCTCCAAACTAGTTCTCCATTGAAAGACACGGTCAGAACTGGGTCTAGGCTAGAAACAGAAAGTCTTTGACAGCTTAACTCATACCAGATTGGCAAGCTGACTATCCAAAACCCAAAATTCTGATGCCCAAGTCATGAGGAATATCTGGATTTTCTGTTTCTAGCCTAGACCCAGCCCTAGCTGTGTCTTTCAATGGCTAGAGTTTGTATTAAATTCTGAGCTCACTTACCAGATTCCCTTTTGCTAAAGATAGGTGTGGGCTATCAGATGTTGAAGAAAAGCATTCAAATCCTGTTCAAGTCTCTCTATCTAATCAGAAAAATTGAAAGAGCATTAATAAGAAGTGAACTTTAGAGAAAAAGAATTGTGTTGGGAAGAGAGGAATTACTTTTTGTGTACAAGTATCTATTTTTAGTACACTTTTCTTTTTAAAAACAAATACTATCTCTTATTTTTACATGACCTACACATTTCCTAATATATCCTTTCCCCTCCACACCCCCTCACAGAAAGCCATCCTTCATAGCAAAGAATGTTTAAATGGAGGGAAAAAAAGTTCAGTAAAAATGACTATCAACCAAGTTCAACATGACATGTAGTGTTCCTTACCCACAGTCTCCATCTCTGCAAAGAAGAAAGGAAGATATATTCTCATATCTCTTCCTTGAAGCATCAATACAGTTGAGGGGTCTTTTTCCCCCCTAATACAGGAAAGTCTCTGTTCAATGGTTGCTATGTAGCACATGTCCTCCAGGAAAGAAGAAGCCTCTTGCATAAGACAAGGTTTCTGCACCCAACAAGTTTACAATTTAGTTAGTGAGTATACTTGCTCCTTCACAGCCTCTCATAGTATGATGGATAAAGTTTTGGTCTTGGAATTAGAAAGTTCTGGATTCAAATCCTGCCTCAAATATTTATTAGTTATGTCATCCTAGACAACCCCAAATGATAAAATGAAAGGGTTGAACTCAATGACCTTCATACATCCTGGAAAAACCTGAAAGCATAAGACATAATGGGGAACAGCAAACTTGAACTTTGTGGGGTACTTTAGGAGATGAAAACTGTAGCTCAGATAGCTAACAGAGGGTAGAAAGAAGACAGGAAAGGAGAAGAGTAAACAACTGAAAAGGAGGGAGAACAAGAAAAAAATCTTGGGGCCTCCCACCCTAGGCACTGGTATGGTTGTCACAAATATCACCTGGGCTTTCCTTTCTGTCCATAAGAAGCAATCATACACATACACTCCTTTAAAGCATATTTTAGACTGCTCTGCATGAAATTACCAGCATCTCTGTCTGACCAATGCTATTATACCCCCTGGCCACTTAGGACATTCCATGCTTCTGTTATCTGTCCATGGTACCTTTATCACCTGGTACTGTTCTTATCCTAGTTCTCTGTGCCAAACCTCAAGCAACTTGGCAAGGATACTTTGTAGTAGGAAGAGGAATATAAGCAGAAGAAACAGGCAACATAGCAATAGTCATATGAAATAATGACAACAGTAATCATCATAATAAAGTCTAATTCTCTGGTAAGAGAACAAGGCAAATACTTCAGAGGAGCTAAGGTCCAAGTCCTCAGGACCATAGTTATAGTGTGACTATACAATCAGCATCATCCATTACATTCTTGTGCATGAGTTATAAATAGATAGAATAATAGACAATAGACAGAAAGATATGTGAATAATTGATCTGATTAGATTGTAAGCTGCTTGAGTACAGAGGCTATCTTTTGCCTTTTTTATAACCCCAATGCTTAGTCCAGTGTGAGGCACATGGTATGAACTTAAATGTTTATATATAAATAAGGCACTTATTGTCATTATTATTATTATTATTATTATTATTATTATTAAAGCACTTATTGCTAGGCACCATACTAAGCACAGTGGATACAAATACAAATCTTTGTCTTCAAGGAGCTTACATTCTAACGTGGGAAAATAACACATACTTATCATTATTTTGATATTTTTAGTGTTTATCACAGTGCCTGGCACAGAGTAAGTGTTTAATAAATGCCTGATGAAGATGATGATGATGATGATGATGATGATGGTGGTGAAGTTAATGACAATGACAAATAGGAGAGCTGGAAAGAAGGGGGGGTTGAAATGACATAGCATGGAGAGGCTTCAAATATGATATCTGGGTGGCACAATGGATAGAGCCTGAGATTTGGAATCAAGAAGACTTGAGTTCAAATACTGCCTCAGACATCTACTACCTGAGTGAGCTTGGGATAATCACTTAACCTCTCTCTTAGCCTCAGTTTCCTCATCTGTAAAATGTGGGTGATAATAACACCTCCCTCCCAAGGTTGTTGTGAGGACCACATGAGATGGCGTATGGAAAGAGCTTTAGATACCTATAAATAGTTAAACAAAAGCTAGTTTAAGCTAGGATGAGGCTGTTATCAGGGAGAGGTCTGGAAGCCTGGAGGCAAGACTTAGTGAAGGCTGATCAAAGAGCTGGTGTCACAGGATGATGGAGCAAGGAGAGGATGGAGGGTGGGGAGATGTGCATGCTATGGAAACAGTGGCAAACTGAACCAGTTTCTTGTCATCATATCCAATGCTCACCCTCTGTGACTGCCTTTTGGGCAAAGTAAAGAGGACAGGGAAGAATGTTCTTCTGATGGGCATTCAGTATAATGGGGCCCCAGAGTAGGAATTCCCAACATAAAAAGGTTGTCATCCAAGACCCAGCCATTGGACCAGATAGCATGGTGAAGCTATGACCATCATCCTCCAAAAAACGTTACTAAAGGCCCTCAGCTGAGATTTTTTTTTAAACTAAAGGAAACCATGATTCACAAAGCAGATCCAAATATTCAGCAGATGCATGACAGCTCACTCTCAATAAAATGCATGCTCTCTGAGGACAGAAATTGGAGACATTTTTGGTTTCTGGGGGCCTTTTTGAGGGAGAAGTTGAGGATTTTATTTTTTGGAGGGGGAAGAATGGCTTGTTAGTTTTTGTCTTTGTTATCACTCAATGCTTGACAATTTCATTATTTGGCCAATTAGTCAAGACTCCATCTGGGGTTTTCTTGGCAAAGATGCTGAAATGGTTTGCTACTTCCTTCTCCAGCCCATTTTACAGATGGAGAAACTGAGGCAAACAGACTTGCCCAGGGTCACATAGCTAGAAAGTCTCTAAGGCTGGATTTGAACTTAGGAAAATCAGTCTTTCTTACTACAGGTCCAGGGCTCTATACACTATGCCATCTAGCCGCCCCATGCTTGGCAATAGTAAACATTTAATAAATTTCTGGGGCATTGAATTGAATCAAAGTCCTGGAGGTTGCTGCCTCCAACAGACAAGCAATTGTTTCCTTTCTGCTAGATATAATATTTCCTTCCATCCTCTTGTCTTTCCTATATAGTCATGGGCAGAAGTGATGGCTAGTGTAGATTAATAAGCTAGTGTCAGCATATGAACTCAGACCCTCCTAAGCCAAAAATCCAGTACTTTCTCCACCACACCAGGTGGTAGATGGAGGAAATAAATCCAGGTGCAGCTCAGCAGGGACGTCCACGGTATACATGCCAGTAGTGTATATTGATCTTAATCTTGAAGAATGCTAAATCCTTTAATAAGATGTCACCATGCTGCCTTTAAAGGGAGCTACTTCTTACAAAAGCAAAACAAACAAAACCTTGGTTGTAGTTATTTTTAAAGAGAATAAAAATCTAGAAGATAAGGCCCCATTCTTCCCACCCCCACTGCTCCCCTTAGCAGGGAGGGTTCCGTGCTCCTAATTCTCTCCATCCCCACTTCAAATATTTTGAGCTCATAAAACGGACTTAGCTAGAGACTCTATGGGCCTCAGATGCTTGAGCTACAAACAGTCTTGGCAGCAGTTCGAGGGGCTGACCTTGACTAGGATTTGGTCCTGTTGTGCCTTCCCTCAGAACTGCGCCGCTATTAAGAAAATAAAGAGTTACAACCTAGTTCCGTGGATCCCCAACACATTAAATGTTCTAATTATCTGGGATGAATCAGCACTTCTGCTCGGCATGTTGTCCTGGAGGGCTTGGCAGGCGGCCTACACATTGAGGAACTTCAGAAAAGTACTACCTTGGGCCTCCCAGACAATTTTGAGCTGAATTAACCCGTCTTGAAGATTCATTTTTCTGTATTTTATTAGTAGTACCAGTGGGGGATTGGGAGGTGGGGAGGAGTAATGGGGAAGGGAGGATGGGGAATGGAAAATGATCTTTTTGTGAGCCGTCACAACAGGAAAGAAAATGACGTTTTGAGAAATTCAGGATTTTAAGGCCTAACCTAAATTTGTGTTAATTTGTGTTGTCACTCTCAATCAACCAAATTTACTTACCTAGCCGAGTGTTTTACCTTGTCATTTCTGACACAGTCATACCATATAACACCATAAAATAAAGGGCCTGGAAAGGGGAAAAAATCCTCCTTTCTCCCCATTTATTTCCATGTGACTTTGAACAAGTTCCTTTTCATTTCTGACCCTCAGTAGTCTCATCTACAGTAGAAGGTTGGACTAAATAACCTCTAATCCTTTCCAGCTCTCTATCTGTGATTCTGTGATCTTATTTGTGCTCCATCCCTCAAACATACTTCCCCTCCCGCGCCAATTTCCATCAATGGATGCAGCATGCATGGCCCGTTAATAAATCTTCGGATATATCAGTCACAGAATGAATAAGGTTAGAGCCAGTCCTTGACTGTCCATTGCTGAATGCTAGGTTCCTCCTCATGTGTGTGAAATGCCATGTTAACTGCAAAGAGGAAATAATATTATCAGCATTACCTTTGCACACAAAAGACAGCTATGTAGGTATAGGTTGACAAATGAAGAAATTGAATTAGGAAAAACAAAGTGCTTCACCAATAATCACAAAACAGCTTTCTGTCTGTCTCCTTCAGATGTGTACAGATGCCTAGTGCCTGTTTCTCTGCCTGCCCCTCTTCTTCAACCTTTCTTCTCTCATAGAGTAACAATGGTCTAACATAAACTTCCAAAGCAACATGCATCCGTGTGTATGTGTCTATGTTTGTGTGTTTGTGTCTTATTTGCTCCCCAACAGCAAAAACCCAGAGCAAGTGTGAAAGGAAGGTTTCTTCTTTGTATTCGTTCCTATCCCCCACAGTGGAAAGTACAATGCCAAGCATAATAAAGAATTGTAGACTATAGGACACACTCAATAAACAGTTGTTTGATTAAGTTAGGCTCCAAAAGGAGATGTCTTTATCTTATCTTCTGCTCCTTACAGGGGCCATTATTCTGTGCTGAGCCCTAAAAGCGTTGAGCCCAAAGGAGATCTGCTACACTTTGAAAATGATTGACAAATTCTTCTCTGTACTTATGCCTGAATTTTCTGGAAAATATGGCAGAGCAAGTTCCTTCCTCCTAATTTATGTCCGTTGGGTAGCATTATTCTGTATTCCAAGGGGTTTCAAGATACAGGATTCCCACCAGTACCCAAGTTCCTATGGGAAATGTTAGGCCCTTGAGGAGCCTTATGAAATCTTTGAGGATGATGGGGTACCATTTTGTAATTCACTGAACTCCATGATTGCCTAAATAGTTCCTAAGCAAACCAGGAGAATTAATACACACCCAGTGTAAGAAATCACACCTACATATATACAAAGTAGGCCCTAGGAAAAGCCAACAAACATATAATAATAATAACACATAGCTTCTGCCATCAGTCCTTTCAAGACTGTGCCAAAGTGGAACTTTAACATAGAAATAATTAGTTATTCAAAGATGAGGGACAGCCATCTCTGGATTCCCAGTAGAAGATAATGATGATGAAGATGGACAGACAGACAGACAGATAGCGGGTATGTAGTACTTTAAGGCTTTACCACATTGTCTAATTTATTCCTCATGATAACCTTGGGAAATAGGTATTATTATTATTATTATCCCCAACTTATAGATGAAGAAAGTGTGGCTCACATAGATTTAAGTAGCTTGCCCCTGGTCACACAATTACTAAGTCTGAGCTGGGTTGACCTTGGATCTTCAGTCTCTCTGGCCTGTTTGCCTTTTCACAAAATAAGACCTTTGGACCAGATGTGTTCACTAAGGCTTCTTCCAATATTAAAAGCTAATATACATACCACAAGTGTAAAAACCAGAGAGGCCAAAGGTTCTTGCTCACATCTCTCTTTTCTATCAAGCTTGAGGCCTAGACACTGCAGGGGGAGGGGGCGGGGAGAAACAAGCCAGTTGTTGTTGGTTTTTCCCGGCCGACAGAACAGAAGAAACCTGGCTTTTGCTGCATTAGAGAATCTGTGACCAGAGGCTGCTAGATGCGTATTATTTGTTTTAAAATAATACACAAGACTTACTTGACCTTGTGTCCTTTTCTAAAAATGGGTCTGGCTGTTGCCTGCAGATTGCTGGAGGGGATGGTGTGAAAGGAATAGAGGAATTCTCTTCCCTGCATGTCATGACAGCATCCCGAGGCTCAGGGATGTTAGGGGTTTTTTTTCTTTCTTTTTCTCCCTTTGTTGCTTTGCTTCTAAATCCTGAATTTTGCAAATGAAGCCATCAGGGTAGAGTTCACAAGAACCCTGGAGGTTGCTTTTCTGAGCACACAGAGAGAAACTGTCAAGTCTAAAGAGAAAGAGAGAAAATGATAGATCTGCTTTGGGACTTTATGCTTATCCTGTCGAGATAGAGATAGATGCTGTATGAAGCTAGAGAGATGAGCTTCTATTTAAAGAATAAAAGGGCTTATGGCCACAACTGCTGGATTCACAAAGCTCATTTACAGGGCAAGAGACAGGCTGACGAGTTTGCTGAAATATAGGATCTTTTTCTAATCAAGATGAAGGGTTGGGTATATAATGTAGGTCCATTAAGGGGTATGAAAGTGTATTTAGGGGGAGGTAATCATATGTTAGCAAGAAGCAAGGCTTCATCTGAGAAGTAATTCTAAACCAAGTGAGTGGAAAACCAACATGTATGCAGAAGATGGAGCAAGTGCTAAGTTTTAAGAACTCATTTTTTTTAAGCCAAGCTGCTCATAGAATGTTATGTGTTCCTGTCAGTAGAATCAAGGCACCCAAATATAAAAGCCATGAGGGATGGGGGGTAGGGGAAGAATTGAACACTAAAATTCTAAGAACACAATGAAGAACAATATGGAGTCTTTCCCATCCTTGTGGGTAGGTGAAAATTAGCAGCAATATTATTTAAAAGGAAAAAAAGGAAAGGAAAGGAAAAGGAGCAACAGCAAAGAGGTCATTTGGGCCTGCCTTCCTTCTAAGATGAGGTGGCTCAGTTGGAACT
Organism: Pseudocheirus occidentalis; assembly: GCA_028646575.1. Taxonomy (NCBI): domain Eukaryota; kingdom Metazoa; phylum Chordata; class Mammalia; order Diprotodontia; family Pseudocheiridae; genus Pseudocheirus; species Pseudocheirus occidentalis. The sequence goes on along the minus strand of CM053593.1, from coordinate 327,445,224 downwards.
CATCCATCCTTGCGATAAGGAAGAGAGAAAGAGGGAAGGAGAACCTCAAAGAAGAAGCAGATAGTGGGATCATTAGCCAAAGAGTAAACAAAGTCTTCTAGGCCAAACCCTGAATACTCTTTAAGGGAAATATTACCAGAGGTTTCCCCCCAAATATGGATTACAATGATCTGGACAAATTCTTGGGATAAAGCAAAAGCCATTTTGCAACTGACAAAATGTAAATAAAAATTAAATGCAAAAGAAATGAAAATTAACTAAGAAATTCTTTTTACGCTCAGGCACTGGTGGCTAGATCCCGCCAGCTTCTGAAAGATTCAATCTACTCCATATTAGAACTCCTTCCTGAGGGCCTGGCTATCTTGCATCATAATAAGCCCATTATTTCTCTCTCCAGATCATGCTTCACATAAGTTCCAATCATCCACTTTGCCAACTGTCTCTGCTACTCAGTGTCTCCTCCCACTCTCCGTATCTTGCTATATGGCTCAGTAATCCTTTCAATACTAGCAAAATAGCATTATTCCTGGAAAAGGAATGTCAACTCATGACCCTATGGATCAACTCAACCTACCTCTACCTACCTCTCCAGTCGTTCCCTTTCCGGCTCTTTCTCATGCATACCTGGCCTCCTCTGATTAGAACAGAAGCTCCTTGAAGGCAGCTCTCATTTTGACATTTACATTGAGCATAATGTTTAGCACATAGTAAACATTGTTGTGAGAGTCAAAGTAACAACATGTGTGAAGAGTTTTGTAAATTTTAAATCACTGCAAAATGATAGTTATATTGGGATCCTTGGCTAATTTCAAAAAACCAGTTCATGCCGGGTATCACAGTATAGAGAGCACTGGGCTTGGAGTGAGGAAGACCTCAGTTCACATCCAGCCTCAGATATACCCTAGGTGTACAACCCTAGGCAATACATTTAACCTCCTCTGCCTCCTCTTTCCTCAATTAAAAAAATGAAAATAACAATAGCACCTCCCTCCCAGGGTTGTTGTAAAGACGAAATGAGATAACATTTGTATGGTGCCCAACACATAGTAGGCACTTTCCTTCTTTCCTTCTATTTGTTTCTCCAGGGCTTCATATAATGCTTGGCAGGCCCTGAGCTAACTCCAGTAGACTTCTGGCTGACTCTCTTGACATTTTGTATTCATTTTTTGCTACCTAGTCCTCCTGCCATTCCACCATCCTACCTCAGACTATATCATACTATATAACCTTTTATATTTTAAAAAAATAATATTTTGGTTTTCCCCGATTATATGTAAAAATAATTTTAATTATTTAATTTAATTAACAATTTAATTTAATTAATCAATTTAATTGACAATTTAATTTCATTGTTTTTTTTGTTTTGACTTCCAAATCCTATCTATCCCTCCCTCCCTCCACTCCACTCTCCCTGAAACGATAAGCAATCTGATACAACCTCCTACCTTTTGACAAAAATCAAAAGAATTATTCTTTGAAAAACTCCAGGATAGATAGAACTAGCACAGCATCAATGTCAAGACCAAACTGTGTCCACGGATTAGTGGTTTTGCCCCATCTTCTGTTTTACTGTAGATTCTGAGTCTAGCAGAAATCATGTCAGATGTTCTGAGCATCATCAGTATCATCCCTGATCATTGGTGTGCCTTGGGGTTTCTATGTCTAGGAAAAGCCACAAATGTAAAATTCAAAGGACGTGGCCTAGCATATCCCAAAGGCACCTTCTCAGTATCTCCATCAGGCTGTATCACAATGCCAATGTCATGTGACAATGTCGTAATGTCCTATGATTTCCTAATAGTTGGGACTTTCCTTTTCGTCTTTGTCCCCAGGGCCCAGCTTTGATACTTGGCACATATAAACGATGGTTGGTTGGTTGATGCATAGACAATTCCTGAATGTGTAGTAAGCGAGTCCCACTCTTGTTCCCTACCACAGGTTGTCCCTATGGTTGGTTCATTCCCCTGGCCACCATCAGTAAAGTTGTCCCAACTTTACCAATGAGTCATACTTACCCATCAGTGAAGTATGGGAATGTATCCAAGTGAACCTCCTTAGTGCTGCTCCCATCCAGAGATGGGTTGACAAGATAACAAGATGTATGCAGTTGCAAGGAGCTCAAGGAGCCACGGCCCAAACTAACTTTATGCCAAACCACATAGATCAGACCTCTGGGGTCTCAGAACAAGGGGCATTACAGCACAATGTGCAGTAACCAAGTTTAAGACCATTCTTTTTGAGCATAGACTTCATGTGATCAACCCAATTTCTTTTTCAAGCAAACAGTTCCCTGGTAACATTCTCCCTCTGTGGAGTCTGTGGAGCCTGGTCAGATATCAAAGACTCCAAGAACATCCACTGCATCCCCGACCATCACTACTCTCTTGACTTTTGCCTTGCCACTAGACTTCAATGACTCTGAAAGAGAGAGTGAGGCTGATAACTTTGTGTAACTGCCTCAATGAAATCTAATTCAGTGATGTCCTTGATCCTCTTTGAAAACAAGAACGAACAACCACCACCCACTACAGACCTCTCTATTGCCCTCTGCTTCACTGTTTTGAAGTCTGTAGTGCTCCATATCTCCCATTCATATAATGAATTGTAAAGAAATATAAACGGGAGTGTTTGGTACTTAATTCTATGTCTTTAGGTCCCCACCTATCCAACCCTATGCCTGATATGTTCTACCTTCCTTACCTCTGCCTTAAAGATTCAGTTCTGGTACCATCTTCTTCATGAAGCTTTTCCCAACCCTTCCAATTGTTGGTACCCTCTCTCCTAAACTCCCTTGTATGTTAGCACTTTGTATCTATCTTACTTAGCAACTTTCCATTTATGCTGCATTTCTTTTTATGTATATTCATCTTACTTTCAATCCTTACAAGTGGGGACTGTTTAATTCATTGTACTTGTATCCCTAATCACTTGCCTCTGTCCTGGTAGGTAGCAGTTTCTTAATACATACTTGTTGATTGGTTACTATTTGACTGGTTTTTCAAAAAGATTTAAATAAACTATATGAGTTGTTTTGTAGCCTCTTAAACAGTGACATAGAATTGGTAACCCCCAAAATGCTTAATGATAAAACTTGCTTAGGGAATAACCAGAAGGGCTGGAGAAGGAACATAAGAACTTTGATTCTTTATCCAGAATTTCATTAGGCAGCTTCGCCTTCCTCTACTAACCATATTTTTGCATGGTTCATTAAAACAAGAAGAGGCCATGGTCAGACAATTGTCTCCTACTGCAGCACCACAATTGCTTCTACTGAAAAGGATAATGTGCATCATTTATGACTGTCTTTTTCTCCTTCACCTGCTCCTTAATTAGGGAGCCCCGGCCCTTTGCAGAGTCTGTGGTGGTTTATTTTTATTCTGCCACCCACTATTAGTGGGGCTTCTCCCAGACCTTCCTTTATTAGTGTATAGGCTTAATTGATTAAATGCATGATTGATCGTCTAGGCCTGTTTTTCAGAATTATTCCCTTTATGCCATTTGTTTTCCAGATCTCCTGTTTTCTCAGAATAGTAAGTGCTGCTTAACCTTCTTTAGGAACACACCAGGCATCCATCATTTCCCACTGTTTGCCTGCAAGATATGGAGAGATAGTTGGGTTGCCTTGGGCATCAAATATGTATGTAATCAGGAGCCTGTACTCCCTCCCACTGACCGGTAATACAGATACTTGTGTGCACATGTCCCTTGAGAGCCTCTGCCACTGGCAATTCCTTCATGATTTCCTAACCCTCTCCTTCAGAGATCTGTATTCTAGATATCACTACATACTATTTACCATTCCAATCCATTGAACTTTGGACACTGGTTGTTTGGAAGTTCTTCCTCATATCTAACTGAAATCTATTCTCTTCAATATCTAGTTCTGCCTTCTGGGGCCAAGGGAAAGTCAACTGGACACACGTTTATTACGCAGCTATATGTAAAGCACTATGCTGACAGCTAATAATACAAACACCAAAGAAGACGCTTATGTTTTGTTATAAGTATGAGCCCTTTTCTATATGACAACGCTTCAAATTTGTAAAAATCACTGTTATATCCTTTCTATATTCTCTTCTCTAGGTTAGAAAAACCCCCAACAGAGCACCTTCTCTATCCTATTCAACTGTCTCTGGATATATTATTAATTAATGTCTTTCCAGATGTTATATGCCTATAGTATGCTCCAGCTTATTAATGTCTTTCCAGATATTATATACCCAAAATGTAATCCAGTTTATTGTCTTTCTAGATAGTATGTACCCATAATATACCTCTTATATTACATACCAGCTTATTCATGTCTTTCTAGATATTATATACCCATAATATACTCCAGCTTATTAATGTTTTTTTTTCCCCAAAATGTGGCACCCAGAACTGAATACAATACTCTAGATGAGGCCTATCCACAGGCTATAGCAGAACTGCAGTCTTCCTGTTTCTTCACATTGTTCTTCTATTGTTATAACCTACACTTTCATGAACTTTTTTTTGGCTTTTAGATCTCACTGTTGGCTCATATTGAATTTGAATCTTACTAAAACCCCTAAGAGTTCTTTTTCAAAGGAGTTGTTGTCTAGCCATATCCTTTCCAGCCTGTCTTTAGTTGATTTTTTAAATGTGAGTAGAATTTATATTTGTCCCCACTGTTTCACCTTATTAGAATTATTAGTCTAATCAATGGAGATCTTCTGGGCTCTAGATTTTACCTCCTTTAAGGTTTGAGTTCACCTTATACCAGCCTCATTTCATTCTAATCTATGATTGGGCTCTAAACATCTATGAGGGCTCTAAACTCATGGGCCTATGCTAAATTGCAAGGCTACAGTATGCTTTAACAGACAACATTAGAGCATTGCATGATAGATTGGACTCAGCCAATCACTCAGGCTCATGTTAGACATTAGACAATTGCATTTTAAAAGGAGTCTTCTGGAAAAATGTATCAGCTCAAAAGAATGACTGCTGTAGGAAATGTCAAACACTGTGACAAAAAGATGGCATGTAAATTATTTTTTACTTTTGGATGGGGGAAGGCAGGGTGATTAGGGTTAAGTGATTTGCCCAAGGTTACACAGCTTAAGTGTCTGAAGTCAAATTTGAATTCAGGTCCTCCTGACCAGGGCCCGTGCTCTATTCACTGCGACACCTGGCGGTCCCAGTATATAAATTTCTGAGGAAGGAATATCTTTTATCTCTTCTCAAATCATATCAGCTAGATAAATCCCTATTCCACTTAAAATTGTTGGGCCATAGAACTTATATTTCATGCGCATTTCTACATAGTGTGCATCTCACACACCCTGAGTCAATCTCATACTGAACATAGAAGAACTGAACATAGAGACAAACTTAGTACATTTTCTTTTCTCCACATGCTGGAGCTTCTTACAGTTTAGGCTCTGGAGATTTCTGAAGGGCCCAGCCCCTCTGCATTATTGATTCCAGTCAACAAAGTGGGGAACAGTATAATCTGTCTGTCTTTGTTCCGTTCACTTGGCGGTGTGTCCTCATTAGCCCCCTATGGATAGTCAACCTGTCAGCAGGTCTGCACTCCAACTGCCTGACCCCTGACTCCCACTCATTCTTCCACAAATTAATTTCCCAAATTGACAAATTAAAGTGCACAGTGTGCCCAAGGTCACTAAATCACACTGGGTTCTGGTAAATGTCAACCAGTGCTTTAAAAGGGAGGGGAGAGGTGAGGAGTTGAGGAGAGGGGAGAGGAAAGAAGCATGGACAAAAATGCATTAAGCCAACCCCAAAAATGTGTGTGAGAGCAGTACTTATAACTTTTTTTTTTAACTATCAATCTTTTTTTTTAAAGATTGGGGGGGGAAAAAGGTTTACTTGGAGCCACATTTGAAAATTATTTGAGCCATATTCAAAAGGCTAGCCAGGGTGAAACTTGTTATATGAGGAAGCCCTTTTTTTAAGACTGAGTTATCCTAAAGAATAAAAAATTCTTTATATTTTATAAAGGTCTTTCACATTTGTCTCACTTGATTCTAACATCAACCCTGCAGAAACAACAGGTATTATCATTTTATATTACATATAATATTACATGTTATATATAATATGTCATATATTATATGTTATATATAATATATAACATAAACACATATATTTTACATTTTATATAAAAATATATTATCATTATCATTTTATAAATGGAAAAAACCCAAGACAATAAGAATGATGACAGTAAAAATAGTAATAATTCACTTTTATATAGCACTCAAAGGGTTTATATAAATAAGTAAATAAACAAACATCCCACAGCAACCCCATACTAATTAATAGTGGAACTGAGATTAATTTCAGATCTTAAGTCATTCCAACAAATGCACAGTAAGTACTTAATATGTTGAAGGTCATTTTGTATTTTTTCTTTATTTTGTGGACTGACCCACATAGTGAATTATTAGAAGGGGAAAAAAACGAAAAGAAGCTTGTGAATGGAGCTAGCTATGACCTGCATCATTTAAAGGAATGTCCAGATCTATGAAATCACAGTTTCCTTTCAGGATGTGCAAGACACTATACAACCTCCCAGGGCAGTCAGTTCCCTTCTCACTTCACTAAACCCTCTCTCTTTTAAGGAAAAAACTACGCACTTGGGCTTAATTTAACATTTAAAGTGAGATGTTTCCCCTCGGCAAGAACAGCAAATCAATCAGCAAATATTAAGGCCTGTTACATGCAAAGCCTGATAGCTACTGTTTAAAAATCCAAAATGTATTCTGACCTTTGGGAGTTTTTGATCTACTTGGGAAAGCAGTATAAGCTAAATAGCACTGCTATATTTCAAAAGAATGAAAAAGTATTTATTAAGTTCTTACTAACTCCACATACCAAAATCAAGTCTAAATGGGTACACAATCTAGGCATTGTGTAACCAATCTGGGGAAGTTGCCTATCAGATTTATGGAGAAGAGAAGACTTTATGACCAAACAAGAGTTAGAGAGCATTACAAAAAGCAAAATGGATAATCTTGATTACATTAAATTGAAAAGTTTCTGTACAAACAAAGCCAATGTAACCAAGATTAAGAAGCCCTTACTATGTGCCAACCATTTTGCTGAGTGCTATGGATAGAAAAAGGAAAGCGAAACAGTCACTGCCTTCAAGGAACTTATATTCTAAAATGAGGGAGATAATATGTATAGGTGGTTAGGGGAAAGTGCTTCGGTTTGAGAAGTCACTGGAATGGTGAATGGAACCATGGGGCAGTCCTTTGGCCTTCCCCCCCCCCCCGCCCCATTTCATCCTTTATTCTTTGTGTAGCAGCCTCTTTGAGTGATAGAGACCCTTCCCTCTGACCACACGGCAGAAGAGGCTCAGGTATCCTCTTCCTGCTTCCCATCCACCAGAAGGACACTTTTAAGGGGCAACCAACTGGAGTCCCACGGACATAACAAAGGTACAGTCTTTGTCCCTAGGGTTTCTCCTTACTGACGTACTTAGCATGATGATGACTGTCTGATCTCTAGAGAGCCAGTAGAGAAATATTCTTCCCATCAACACATGACTTCCTAGGCAAAGCTGTGTCTGCTACAAATCTGTCTCTTACAAGCCTTCTTTCCTTCAGTACTCAGCCTTGACAAATCTGAAAAGGTGGTTGGCATCTTCTTTCTTTTGAGCATCAATTATGGCAGCAACACTGGCAGCATCACTGGCAGCATACAAGAGCAACAGAACAGTATCAAGCTGGCAGAGAAGGAGGCAATGGTAGTATTGAGATGATTAAAATTCTCAGAGCAAAGGATGGAAAGGAGAGAAGGGTGGGGAGAGAAAAGATTAAGCTGCACAGTTCCAAGAAGTTTAGCACTAAGCATCTTAGCTCTCCCAGACCGTTGGAGACCCAGTTCAGTAGGTACATTAGCAACAACAAAAAAAAGACTATCCAATAAAGACAGTAAGTACTACACAAGTGAATGTAGAAAGTGAGAGCTGAGAAAGATCATTTCTGGCAGAGGTGATTAGGGAAGTCTTCAAAATTAAGTGGCATTTAAAAGGTGTGTAAGATTTCAAAGGACAAAAAGGTGGAAGAAAGGTACTCCAGTTAGAGGGATTATTATGTCCAAAGGCATAGGCAGGGAAACATGAGGTGTGTTTAGGGGTAAGATGGTTCAAGAATCCCAAAACTCTAGCAGAATTCAACAAATACAACAAACATTTGTTATGCATTTGCTATGTGGAAAACATTGTGCAGGTTGTTGGGGAAGATACATCATTGAAAAAAATGCTCTCTCACCTCCTGAGGTTTCCAGTGCAGAAGAAAAACATATGCAAATAGCCATAATATAAAATAAAATATATTAAGAATTAACAACAAAGAACAATTTGAAGTCTTAAAAAGTAAAGAGCATTTCAGTTCTCTTGGTCTGGCCAGTATCTCCTCTGAAAGTATGAATAGCAGATACCCCCACCAAAATACGTGATAGAATCATTCACCAGATTAGGTCTGGTACATATGAGAAAAGATCTATAAAACTCAAAGAGTTTAGGGCAGGGGTGGAGAACCTATGGCCTTGAGGCCACATGTGACTTTCTAGGTCCTCAAGTGTGACCCTCTGACTGAATCCAAACTTCATAGAACAAATGTCCTTAATAAAAGGATTTGTTCTGTAAAACTTAGACTCGGTAGAAAGGCCGCACCCAAGCACCCAGAGGGCTACATGTGGCCTGGAGGGTGCAGGTTCCCCACCCCTGATTGAAGATGTCTACACAATAATGAATTAGGATGTCTAGATAGCTAGGCTAGGTGGTTCAGGGCCCCAAGCATAATTTCAGTTCTGGATAATCTAAACTGACTCTGTGAATTGCTTAGAGAAATGCTAACATTACCAAGTCTCCAATTCATCACTCTATTTTGTAATGTGTAGTTCTAGTCCAATATTCCAAATGGTATCAAAGCAAAATTTGGTTTTGGTGTCTATATTGTCTGCCTTTCATGGTTTGGACAATATCATAATGGAATTGTATATATATATACATATATATATATATGTATACACACACACACACATATATACATATGCATATATATAACCTTGCATATCTAAAATGTGAAGTCATAAAATTTGCTTCTCCAGGCAACAAAATGATTGGGTCAACAAAAATGCCTTAATGTTGCTTTTAAGACCACTAATTGATTCTGCTGCCCGGATATCCACTTGCAAGGCATTCCCCAGCCTAGGAACATGAACACACAAATGCTCTGGCACCAGCTGTCTTAAGCCTAAATCTGGTCTGCACCAAAAGGGTGGCATTACACATCTTCTCACTTTACACTTTCATTTTTATAACAACATTCCTCAAGTTCGAAGGGACCGAAGGTGGGTGAAGGAACAGGATGGGGACCTCAACTTTGAAGACTGGTCTGGTGTCTTCCTTTGCCCAAGCACAGGCCTGAGAGGAGGGATGTAGACTCATCCTGACAGCAGGAGGGAAATGATTTATCGGGAAGCCTTAGGCACTGACGCCTGTAGAGAATTAAGACAAGGAGCCCTGGGATTCATATCCCAAGCATACTAGATGAGTTAAGGCAGAAGAAAGAGATAGTATTTCCTTTGTGGTGGGGCCACAATTGCTATGCAGTTTCTGAAGTAGACCCTCCTGACTGGGTCTAAGCCTTTTTGTCTTCTGTGTATTTAGTCCTAAAGGCGGCAGAGTAGAAAGAAGATCGGGCCTAGAGTCAGGAAGACCTGAGTTCAAATCTAGTCTCAGATGTGAGCCTGGTCAAGTCACTTACCCTGTGCTTGCCTGAGTCTCCTCAACTATAAAATGGAAATGATAATAGTACCTGCTACCTCCCAGGACTGTTTTAAGCATAAAATAATATTTGTAAAGCACTTAGCATGGTGCCCGGAACATAATAGGTACTTAATAAATGCTAGCTGTATTAGGGGCAGCTAGGCGCCACAGTGGATAGAGCATTGGGCTTAGGAAGACTCGCCATCATGAATTCAAATCTTGCCTCAGATACTTACTAGCTGTATGATCCTGGGCAAGTCACTTAACCCTATTTGCTTAAGTTCCTTATTTGTAAATCGAGTTTGAGAAAGAAATGGCAAATCACTCCAGTATCTATACCAAGAAAGCCCCAAATGGGGTCATGAAGAGTCAAATATGACCGAGACAACTGAACAACAAAACTATTATTTGTCTATTATTAAAAACTACAGAAGAATCAGAAATTGCCCCCACCAACAGGTACTAAGTTTCCTTGAAGCAGGTCAAAATTCGGCATAGAGTCAGTTGATAAGCATTAATTAATTAAGTGCCATGCACTGTGTTAATGGCTTGGGATATAAATAAAGGCAAAAGATAGTCCCTGCTCTCAAGGAGCTCAGTCTTAAAGTACAAATGAGAATTTACCGGGTGATCTGATCCACTATTATGCTCCACTAACCCCCATCCAACCCACTCTTCATGCCTTTAAATATATGAGTATCCCTACATAATTGGGGCAATCCATGTGCAATTGTATCTTGGAGTTCTTGGGTTAAGTCCATCTCAAGCATCTGTCACTCTTTTATCTCCCCCTTTTCAAACATGAGCCCTGAGATGGTTCCATACCCTTGAATTCAGTTATCCAAGTGAACGCTATTTTCTGCACATGATAGGAGCTCAGTAAATATTATCTAATAATGGTGAATGAGGAGGCTGTGGTGAAAAGGTTAAATAAATTTCTGTTAACAGACCTCTGAAGTTCCCATTGCCACCACTCCCCAGAACTTCCTTTTCAGGATTGTGAGGTTAAAAATGATTTTGGGTGTGGGCCCCTGCTCCATTGGGGATGTCTGTCTGCCCTTTAAGGTAGATCCCACTTCACCAGAAGGAAATGATGCATGGTCCATGTTCTGCGCAATAAATTCATAGCTGCCAGAGAGGTAAGATGAGGTCATAAGCAAGAGGGGTGAGAATAGCAGATTGGCAGTCGGAACCAGTAGGTTTTATTACAAACTCTGCCAGAGCTTCTGAGTGCTCATGTGACTGAAAAAACCACTCCCTCTTTCCCGGTCTTGGTTCTCCTATGTTAACTGGGATTGATTGATGGGAACAATCATTCTTTTGCAAGTGACCTCCTTCCCAGACCAGTGTCATCCAGTGACTGGAGCAATATATCTCTCATGAATCAGATTCTGCCTCTTCACAGCCAGAAAAACATGGGCATTCTGCCCTCTGGTCACAGAGGAGATTTTCCAATGAAGGGGTGGCCTCATCAGAGCATTGGTGGAACACTAGAACAACTTCATTTCTCCAGACTTTGGAGATAGAGATAAGGAGCAGAGAAGTATGACATCAGAACCATAATCATCAGGACCCTTCCTCCCCACCTCTTTCTCTGTTCCTGTTTAGACGTCCCTCACTAAATCCTAGGAATATGTAAATAGGACCATATGCAGCATTAAGGGTAGAAATTCTTCTCCCTAACTAATAATAACTTAGTCCAGCAAAAAGGCTCATGGTTCAGCAATCCAGGTGCTTAGATGGAGCCAAGAGTACCATATAGTCTTGGTCACCAGTGATTCCTCAGCCTCACAAGATTGGGTTTTCCCAGCAGGAACGAAAATTATAGTACGGAGAATGCATGAGGATATTCCATATAAGGAAATAGTCAAAGCACTGGGGAAACCACCTACATCCTGTGTTTATACAATAATCTGTTTATAAATCCCTTCTGCTGTAAACTCAAGCATCAGCAACTCAGAGGCATTACTAAGAAGGAAAATAAGTCTCTTGAGCAAAGGGCCAACTAATAAAAAGTGAGGAGCTGGGAAAAACAAGCAGGAAACATCTTGTTACCTTCACAAACCATCAACCAGTAAAAAAAGTTTTTACTGAATGAAGGAGATCTTGCTAAGACCCTCACTCTAATCTCATTACTCCCTACTCAGGCAAGTCAAGTCAATAAGTATTTATTAAATGCCTACCATGGATCAAGCACTATGCAAAGTTAGGTGAAAAACAAAGTCATTCAAAACAAAAACCAAAACCAATCCCAGCTGTCAAGAAACTCAGTCTAAGAAGAGAGGCTACTCTACACAAACAAGCTATATGTATGGTAAATTAGAGAAGTACTTAAAGGGAAGACATTCATATTAAGGGGAATTGGGAAAGGCTTCTTGCAGAAAGTGGGATTTGAGCTGAGACTTTATGGGAAGCCAAGAGACAGAGATGAGGAAAGAAAGCATTGCATACTTGGGGAACATCCAGTAGACATGCATGACATCTGAAAATGGGGTCTCCTGTTCTAGAAACAGCAAGGATGCCTGTGTCACTGGATCATAGAATACATGGAATGGAGTAAGGTATAGGAATACTAAAAAGATAGGAAGGGGACAGGTTATGAAAAGTTTTAAAAATTAAACAGAGAATTTTATATCAGATCTTAGAGGTAATAGGGAACCACCAGATTTTATTAATTAGGAGGCAGGGGACAGCCTGGTCAGACCTGTACTTCAGGAAGGTCACTTATCATTGACTGGAAGGTAGACTGGAATAGACAGAGACTTAAGAAAGGAAAACAAACCAATGTGGTGGCCCTGTCAGAGAAGAGAAGAGAGAATATATGAGAGAAGTTATGAGTTGGAATCGACAAGACTCAGCAACTGATTGAAGATGAGGGGAAAGAGAGAGAGATAGAATGAGGAGTTGAGATTGATACCTAGGTTTCAAGCTTGGGTGGCTTGGGAGGATGGTGCTACTCTTCACAGTTATGAGAAAATTAGGAAGAGGGAAGGGATTTAAGGGAAAGATTATGAGTTCACTTTTAAATCTTCTGAGTTTAAAGATAACATTTAATCTGAGATGTCCAATAGGGAGTTGGAGACACGAGACTGCAGATCAGGAGAGATATTAGGGCTGGATAAATAGATCTGAAAACCATCTGCACAGATATTATAATTGAATCCATGGGAGCTGATGAGATCACCAAGTGAAATAATTTGGGGGAAAAAGAGAAGAGGGTCCAGAACAGAGGAAGTGTCTTTGTTTTTTTCCCCTGGGAAGGAATTATCCTCAATATCATCATTTCTCTCTATTTCCTCAGGTACATCACAGGCCACCCCTTCCTTCTCAATTGAGGGTTGTTCATCTGGGATACACACACACACACACACATACACACACACACACGCGCGCGCGCACACACACACAAACCCAATCATGTATTTCTTTAGAAAAGCATTATGCCCTTTTTATACATAAATAAATTAAAAGACAAAGGTTATACCTCAACAACACCGAGATAACCAATTGAAAAGCCAAAAATTCAACCAATCACCCATCTTTTTTTGTTAAGACAATACCACAACATAAGTCCCATTAGAAAAAGAGTATTGCAATTGAAATGAGGAGAGCTGGCTTTTAGCTCTAGCTGTGCTTTGAAAAGTCTGTATCCTCAGTTTCCTCACCTACCAAATAGGAATACCTATCTGGCCTATTTCGTTGTTATGTTGTGAGAGTCAGATGAGATAGTGAATGTGAAAGCATTTTGAAAGTACTAAATTCTTTAGAAAGGAAAGGCATAATTAATATTGCTCATTTCTCATAGAATTTGACTGAAATTTTCAGTGAATTGAATGAACTGGCTAAGTCATTTTTCTAATTGATAATTATAATTCAGGTCATGATTAATTCTACAGTCAAGCTGAAGACTGATAAGGCTTTCTTAAGCCTTATAATCACAATTATTACAAATAGCATTACTTGCCAAATTAAAAGTGTTTTCATTAGCACAAACACTGGACTAGCCATACAGTGGCTTAAGTCAATCTATATGGACCTGAGTTTCTCTATTTATAAAATAAGAGGGTTTAACAATCTGGGATTGTTAAGGGGTTTAGGATTAGGATTCTATAGGATCCCTTATTTGTCACATTCTAGTAAGAGAGTCAAAGACATTCAGGATGGTGTTCTACCTTGGATTCTCAATTATGGCTCTGGTTTGGCCTTGGTTTGGGTCTTTATTGATGAATCAATTTTATTATCACCGAGGGTCTATCAGGTGTTAGACTGGTGCTATAGAAAACCACTGTAGGAACTTCTAGGCTAAAGTAACAACAAAATGAAGGTGGCAGATAATTTCCTTCTTGGTGACCTTTAACTTTGCTGTTCTTTAAAAGAGTCATCCAAGAACAGAAAGAGGGGAGAGGATAACCTAAACCAGTGGCTTAAGATAGCCTTCCTGTTATGACTAGGCTAGTCAATTTACCCCACCCCACTAATCACTAATCACTCTGGGTCTTCATTTTTTTATCATTAATAAGGAGATAATCACCCAGACATACAGCTGAAGAATAGTTGGGATGGTATAGAAAGTTTCATTAACTGTCTTGACAGCATAGCAGGAGATGTCTTATAAGTCTGGTCTTATCTGACCCCATGCATCACTATCTCTTAGCCCCTTGGATCACTAAGGTTTAACATGCTGCTCGTCTACCTTGGACTTTCCAGACTGTGTTTGCTAAACCCTGTCAGAGCAGACAGAGAATGATTCATACAAGATGCCTATCAGCCAAGAAAGTTCTAAGTGGAAAGAGCACTGGCCCTGAAATTAGAAGACAAGTGTTCAAATCACGCCTCTAATTCTCATTACCAATGTGTCCCTGGGTAAGTCACATAACCTCGTTAGGCCTCAATACTCTAATCTGAAAAAAAAATGGAAAGGATGGACTAGACTTCTGAGAGCCCTTTTAAGGCTAGGTCTGTGGTTCTATGATTCTAATGAAACCATAGGCAAGAGGAAGGAGATCAGAACTGTTCCATTTAGTTTTGTTTTTCCCACCCTCATTCACCGGAGAGGTTCCCATTTGAGTTACCTGGGCAATAACAACTTTCATTTCCTAAAGAAATAGCCAAAAAGATTACCACCGTTCCAAGGGACTTCTTGCTGAGAAAATAAAGACCTGAGGGACTTTAATCAAGAAACCTATAAATACCACCCAAGACCTTGCAAAGCTCATTAAGGATGGGCATGGCACAGATGTGAGGAACAAACAGTGGGGTGGGGACAAGTACACCAGCATTTCTAAATCTGGTTCTCCTTGATTGAGAAAACATATGTTTCAGGGATGAAGAGGCAATCATTAAGAACAAATCAACCTGTCATGTTTCCTGTTCCAGCTTCTAGTCTCTTCTCTGAGCTCCATGGCAATTCTCGATCACAGCTAGGCAAACACTAGGATTCTATGCTTCCGTAATTTCATACTTTATGGCATATGAAAGATACGTTTGAGATTAGAGAGTGGATAATATGAAGAAACCAAGAGAGTTAACAAGATTGGTGATAGGGGAAGAGAGTTTTTGGTTTTTTTTTTCCCCCTTGCAATGAAATAATCAGTCTCTTCATTCCTACATGAAGACTTTCCCAAGCAACGTACCTCTCAACAGTTTAATACCTTCCTTTTCATTTTTCAAAACCCTTCCTAAATCTCATTAAGATTACTATAGCTTCTTTCATTCCTTTCTTTCTCTGCAGAAAGAATAAGAACGTAAGACCTGAGTATAGTCAGTCAGTGAATAAACATTTACTATGCTCCCCGTATGCACCAGGCACTGTGCTAAGAACAGGTAAGAGAAATTCCCTGCTCTCAAGAAATTGCCAGTCTAATAGAACGGACAACATGCTAACAATTATGAACCAACAAGCTATTTATGGAATAAATTTGAAATAATTAATAGAGGGAAGGCACTAGAATTAAGGGGAATCAGGAAAGACTTCCTGTAGAAGAAGAGATTTTAGCTGGAACTTGAAGTAAGCCAGGGAAAATAAGAGACAGAGAAAGGGAGGAAAAGCATTCCAGGCATGGAAGATAGGCAGGATAAATGCCCCAACTACCTACATCCCCTTTCCCTTAGGGAACGGTAACTAATTGGTTTATCCCATTTCAATTCTTTATTCTACCCCTATCACAACCTTTCTGGTTCTCCTAGGCATTCACCAGTATCTTCCAATTCTTTCCTCCAACTCATCCTCTAACTAAAATCTCTTTCTTTATAAATGCATCTGTCAGTATTTTGCTATTTATTCTTTCACTTAAAGAAGCCATATGGCTAAGAGGAGAGAAATCTGGGCCTTAGAGTAAGGAAGACCTTCAATCAATTCTCACCCCTAACATTTTCTATTTGACTGCACAACCCTGGGCAAGCCACAGCTTCTTAGATGGCTCTTCTTCTACTCAGAAACCAAAATGATTTTCTGAAGTGCAGGCCTGATCATGCCATTGACCCACCCCCTCCTCCCCTCCCCTCACCTTAGGCAACTTTCTAAGACTATAAGAGTCAGATAAGATCCAGTGGTAAAGGGAGTTTTTGAATGGGAAGTTCCATGCCCTGATGAAATCGTGAGTCCAGCACAGGAAAAAAAAAAAAAAAAAAAAAGCTTGCATGTGTTTTCACTTTCCATTTTTCCTTTATGAATTATATCAGCTACATTTCACTTTGGGGCATAAGAATCATAAATAAGTGAGGCTGAGGGCATGGATTGTATTTCAGTTAAGGACCCTTCACTTGCCTCTGAAGTTCAGTTACTATACAATTGGGCAAATGAGTTATTTATTATTTATGTGTAACTGGGGGTAGCAGAGTTCACCCCACCTGAAATGGCTGAAATTTGTCTGTGAGCTGCCTGTTTATTTTCTCATGTTCCTATTTAGTCAACTGATTTTTTCATTAGAAGGGAAAATCTTACCAGGCCTGTGATTAAAAAGAGACAGTATGGTTTTGGTCCTTCTGCCTCCAGTATGGAGGGAGAAACTAGTCTTTGTAGGTCGAGGAGCAAAATATTTTTAAAGGATATTGGAGCTACCAGGACAAAGTAAAAAATGTTCATTTCTTTCATCTTTAAAAGCACCCCAAACACTCTCTTTACCTGAAACTCTTCTTTTAAAGGTATTGATCAATCTGTCAGTAATTATTTATGAAGTTCTTACAATGAACTAAACATGGTACATAGCATTAAGGATACAAAGAGAGGTAAAAAACATTCTCCTCACTACAAGCTCACATTCTAATGAGGGAAACAGGCAAATAATGGTATTTTGTTGTTGTTGTTCAATCATTTCAATTAGGTGACTCAATTCATCACTCTTTATGACCCCATTTGGGGTTTTCTTGGCAAAGATACTGGAGTGGTCTGTTGTTTCCTTCTCCAGCTCATTTTACAGATGAGGAAATTGAGGCAAACAGGGTCCAGTGACTCGCCTAGGGCCACACAGCTAGTAAGTGTCTGAGGCTAGATTTGAACTCAGGAAGATGAGTCTTCCTGACTCCAGGCCTGGCACTCTGTGCACTGCCCCCCTAAATAACTATATACAGACATATATTGTATATGTATACACATAAATA
Source organism: Pseudocheirus occidentalis (assembly GCA_028646575.1). Classification (NCBI taxonomy): domain Eukaryota; kingdom Metazoa; phylum Chordata; class Mammalia; order Diprotodontia; family Pseudocheiridae; genus Pseudocheirus; species Pseudocheirus occidentalis. The sequence goes on along the minus strand of CM053593.1, from coordinate 327,427,859 downwards.
TTTATATACATATAATGTAAGTGGAAGATATGGGTGAGAAGATGAAAAGAAGCAAAGGACTCTTGCGGAACAGAATGTTCGAGTTCTAGTTTGAGGGAAACCAGGAAAGTGAGGAGTAGGAGGTAAGTTGGGCAAAATATGCCAGGTGGGAGGGACAGCCAGCGCAAATTCACTGAGTTAGGAGATAAAATGTTGTATGCTGCCAGTGTAGATAGATCATAGAATGCAAAGTCACAGAGGAAAGGAAAGAGTAAGAACCATAGACAGATAAGAAGGCACCAGGTTGTGAGTAATTCTAAATGCCAAATAGAATTTTATATTTGATCTGGAGGTAATAGGGAGTCAGTAAAAAGCAGGAAGCTACAAGGTACAGGGGCATGATCAGACCTGCACTTGAGGCAAATCACTTTAGTGGCTACATGGAGGGCAGACCAGAGTGGAGAGAGACTGGAGGCAAGAAGGCTAATTTACAAGACTTGCAATAGTCCAGATGAGATGCTGTGAGGCCTATACAAAGGCAGTATCCGTATGACTAGAGAAAGGGTGATTTATATGAAAGATGTGAAGATAAGAATTATAAAATTTGACAACAGGCTAGCTATATGGGGTACCAATGAGTGGTCAAAGGTGACCCTGAAGCTGGAAATTTCAATGACTAGAAAAATGGAGGTGTTGGGAAGAGGGATGGTTTTAGAGGAAACGTAAGCTCTGTTTTGAACATAGTGAGCCTGAAATACTTTTGGTACATACTACTTCAAATTACGGAAAAGCAGAATTTGATGATAATCATTAAACCTTCTTGTTTTATAAATGACCAAACAAAGGGCCAGACAGTTTAAAGTGACTTGTCCAAAGTCACACAGACAGGGGAACTGAGATTTGAACCAAGGTCTTCTGACCTCAAAGCCAATGCTCTTTCTTTTGGTTAGACTTAGTAACTAAGATGGTAAGCTTCTCATTCCCATTTGGGAATGTCCCATGCGGCTTAAAAATTTTCCTTTATGTTTCCTGGAATGTCAGCTGTGGTTCCACTTCTGGAATGAGAAACACAATCCAAAATGAGTCCTAACTTCCAAGTCCAGCAAGTTCCTCTGAGGTTGTTAAAGTTTAAAGAAAGGACACATGTGCTGCAACAGGAAATACAAGAGAAGTTGGTTCTACTCCTATCTCTCCCACTAATTAGCTACGTGATTTTAGTCAAATCATTTGACCTCTTAGTGTCACACATTCCTCATATGTCAGATAAAGTCATTGGACTAAACTATTTCTAAGGTCTCTTCTCCATATTTAACATTTTATGATTCTAGGAGAGAAAATTAAAGGAAACATAGATAATTTCTCTCTCCCCCTCTAATTTTGTAGGTGAGGAAACTGAGGCTGAGAAGGGTTGCGTAACTTGTCTAAGGCCACATAGATAGCTAGTAGTAGAGGTAAAAGAAGTCAGGTCTCCCGTCCCTTAATCCAAGAATCTTTTCACTATAGCATTCTGCCTTTGATGAAAATGCTCTCAAATATTTTAAGGGTTGAAATGTGAGAAAGAGTTAAACTCATTCTGCCTGACCTCTGGAGAGCTGAATGAAGACCTATGTATGGAATTTACAGGGAGACAGGCTTGTACATCATTGTGGCTCTACCTCCCCCTTATCTCTTGTTTCTATTTCACTTGCTTCTGAAGTGAATCTGCCATTGTGAGGCAAAGACACGTGCAGAAAGAATTACCAAGCCATAGTTCTGTTTTCTTGTATACATAAGTGTAAACTAGGTATACCTCAAGGGTATGTTTGATGGAATCATGGAAAGGGCACAGGCCAGTTTTTACATATAATTCTCTACTGCAGACATCTTGATAACCACACAATTGACTAAAAGATATATGGAATTCAAGACCTTGCTACATCTTTTGTTGGATTTTTCAAAGCATCTGACCTAGTAGAAGGAAATACAGCCTTGAATGGTCTCTTCATACAAGAGTCTGAGAGATATATACATATACACATACATATGTGTATATGTATATATACACACACATACATATATATGGCATGTATACGTGTTTGTATATACATGTTTATATGTCTCTATACGTTTGTATTTGTATGTATATAATATATAATACAACACATATAACACTTTACGCCTTGAATAAACAAAAGTAATACTTTGACAACTGACCACTGATGTCAAGCAAAGCGTAAAATGGAGAAGTACATGCTCATTTAGGGATTAGGTGCTATCATGGTCTCCATTTTACAGCTGAGGAAACTGAGGCAAATGGGGTAAGTGACTTGTCCAACCCAGTATGTGTGAAACTAGATTTTACTCAGGACTTCCTGACTCCAAGCCCAGAATTTTATCCGCTGTACTACCTAGCTGCTTCAGAAAAATATGGATAAGAATGGTATAGGATGAGAAGGTAAAGAGGATGGTAATCTGCATTGGTGGAGAGAGTGCCTATCTCAGGGAAATTATGGTTATATCAGAATAAGGAAGAACATTCTGCAATTTGAACTATCCAAAAATGGAATGGACACGATCCTTAGATAGTGAATTTCTCATTCAAGCCGCCCAAGTAGGAGATCAGGATTACCAAGTGTCAGGAATGTTGTACAGAGGATTCACTCTTTAGAAAAGGTTGGACTAGATGAGCTATAAGGATCTTTTTAACCTTAAGGTTCTTTCATTTTATCTGTCTGCATAATATACATACATCCTAGTCATAGTACTTTGTTTTTATTCTTCAAAACCTCTAAATCAGTGGTTTTCAACCTTCCTAATGCCGGGACCCTTTAATACAGTTCTTCATGTTGTGGCGACCCCCAATCATAAAATTATTTTCGTTGCTACTTCATAGCTGTACTTTTGCTACTGTTATGAATTGTAATGTAAATATCTCATATGCAGGATGTATTTTCATTGTTATAGATTGAACATAACCCACAGGTTGAGAACTGCTGCTCTAAATAATAAACCTTTCATATAAAGACATTGGAGAAAATACAGAAATAAATGGTAATGATGATCGTTGTGTCTTACTATTTTAATTAAGCATCATTCGTTCACCAAAGTCCTGATCTCGTGCCTTATGCTGGTATGGAGGAGTTCTTGAGTTTTAAAGACTTCCAGTGGAATGTCATCTCAGGTCCAGTCTTGACAAGTTAAGAGAGACTTATCCCTGGAGGACCACCAAATGATGAACTTTCGTCTTGGCCTTAGTGATTTAGTTTGAGACTGACAGTTTGGTTAGTCTCTAATGCACTGAGGAGGTTATGAACTGCATCAGTGGGTAGAGTACACTCCTTGAAATATTAAAGCATCTATATACCCAAGGACAGAAAGAGATATGGAGAGACAGAGGAACAGAGACAATGTCTATTGAGATGAGATGCTTTCAATGTCACCGTGGCCCTGTGAGGTCACCACCACCTCTATAAGCTGGTTAGTGTCAATAGGTAAAGCTGTTTAATGTTAGAAAAGATTATAGTAACATATGGCTAAGAATATATAGCCATACAAAGAAAATGAGACATTCCATTGTAACTGAAGAATAGTTACAGCAGCTGACAAGAGTCTGAGCTAGGTTTTCTAGGAGATTGACTGAAAAAGATAGGCGTTCTCTGAAGTCACATTATCCCATTGATAGGGAAAGGAGACCGCTTCTAAATAAAATCGTTTGTACTTTGGCTCCAAAAATAAAAACAGCTCCCATTTCTTAATCTTTGGGAAATCCACAGAGTAGTGACTAGGATGAGATGGATTGAAACAAGGCAAGGGCCAAGAGCAACAGTTCTCAAACTTTGGGCTTTCAGGATCCCTTTGTGCTCTTAAAAATGATTGAGGACACCAAGGAGCTTTTGATTATATGGGTCACTTCTATTGATATTTACCACATTAGAAATTAGAGCCAGTAGATTTTTGAACATATCAATTCATTTAAAGTAATAATGAATCACTTGTTAATATGATATATTGTATGAAAAATAACTATATTTTCCAAAATAAAAATATTAGTGAAAAATAGCACCATTTTACGTATTTTTGCAAAATCTTTTGATAACTGGTTTAACAGAAGATGACTAAATTCTCATATCTGCTTCTCTATTCAGTCTGTTAATATATATTGTTTTAGCTGAAGTATATGAAGAAAACCAACTTCAGATATTTAATTGGAAAAGAGAGCAGTATTTAACAGGCAAATTAGCATTATAATGAAAACAGTTTTGATCTTATGTACCCCCTGAAAGTATACCAGGGACCCACAGGGTCCTCCAGTCACACTCTGAGAACAGCTAGCCTAGAGAGAAAAGATTGGTACACTCTGGAGGCCGGTACCAAGTGAAATGAAGAGTAGATTTCTCTTTCACAATCCCCTGTGATGTATCTTCTCTCCTTGAAGATCAACAATTACTTAATTTAGTCCATGTTTATCCTTTATCCCAGGCCTCTGGCCCTGTTACAGAAATAGTGGGGCTTTAATCTCAGAACTTTGGCCCTATGCTCCTTCTGCCCCACCTTTGTCTCTCTCCCTCTTTCCCCTTATGTTTTCTCCTATAATAGCTTCTGGAAAACATGGCCCTGGTGACCCTATTTCCCTAAGACCCTTAACACCGTAATCTCTTGACTCCTCAGTGCTCCAAGGACAGGCTTCAAAACATACCAGAGTTTATTTCATTTCTTCCCCACCCCCACCCTCCCCACACTCTACTTGACTCTTTGGGCCAAACACATTGTCTCTCAGTTGTTTATGTTTTTGTTTGCTCTAAATTTCCCCTTACTTTCTAACTACAAGGGAAAGTCCTCTTACTTGTACAAATGCATACAGGGGCATACATTTAAATGATTAGCCTCCCCAAAAAAACCAAAAAATTTCAAAAAGATTACTCCTTATGCTTTATCAACTGCAGAGAGAAAATGCTACCTTTCAATAGTAGAAATGATAAAGTACCATGTAGTAGAAAAAATTCTGGGCAAGGAGAGCTGGGTTTGGTTCTAAGCTTGGTTCTTCTGTTCGCTTGCTTTGTGACTGGATAAATCACTTCATTTCATTGGGTTTCAGTTATGAAATGAGGAGTGGTAGAGGCGTAGGATGAGACTGGATGATCCAAGAAGCCTCTTCTAACCAAAAATTCTATGACAAAAGAAAGAAGGCATCTGATGGGGACCGTCACCCTGGATCTGACTCTACCTTACTTTACATGCCTTCTTGCCTGGGGCACACTAGACCTATGTGATTAATTAACATTAGACATTCTGCCTAACACATCTTTTCCAGGTGGGTACCTCCTACAAGTGTAGAGTTCAGCTAAAATGACTGGAGTGCTATAAATAGCGTTTAGGGAAGTTCTCTACCTATCAAAGCATCCTTTGTGGAATGAGCAGAAGCTGCCTGTAGTAGGGAACCCTCGTTCCTGTGACATTTGGCTTGGTCTCTGAATCACTGCAGGGATCTCCAGACTTTCTAAGGACTTCTTGGAGTCTACCTGTGCCAATGGGCAATGGGATGTTTTCCCAGGTAACTCCAGACTAGGAATTGAAGCTCAGTACCAACTCCTTCTACCCTTCATCCTGATGCAATCCCCTCTACAACTCAGGCTGGCTGCCCATGAGTCGTCTCAGAGTCTCTGGCAAAAAGCCAGAGTGCCAGCTGAGCAGGAGGCAGCAGCTAATAATAACTATGGCTGGCATTTCTATATGGCTTTAAAGTTTGCAAAGTGCTATACTGATTCAGTTTATCCTCACTCCAGCCGTTTGAGGTAGGGATTTTAGGTATTATTGTCACCTCCATTTCACAGATAAAAAAAAACGGAAGTGAACAGAGTTGAATTGCCCAGAATCATATGACTAGTGGTGCCTGATGTCAAGTTTGAACTCAGGTCTTATGACTGAGTCCCGAAGTCTACAACATTGAAACGGGATGGTGTCTTGAAAAGAACGCTGTCCTAGGAGTCAAGAAGTTTGAATTTGAGTTTTCCTGCTCTGTTACTAACTACCTGTATGAACTATGATCAAGTCACAAACTCTTTGGGTCTCAGTTTCCTCATATGAAAAGTAGGGCTCATTCAGCAACATGGATGATCCCTAAAATCAGCTCTAAAAGCCGGGAATTCTAAGAAACTACACTTCAAAAGGAATAAATTCCTACCAGATGTTGGTACCTGGAGGTCTCACTACCATGAGACAGGCAACCTCCACTAGGTACCTGTCTGAATGGAGGGCATGGGAAACTCTTTCTTTTTACTAGTAACTGAGGTCTGACAATACTCACCACATGTTCTGCCCGCAGCCTTTTTGTCCTCTTCATTTTTTAAACATTTGGCTATTTTGGTGGGATAAAAATCTACTCCATATGTTTGTCATTCTTAACTCATTCATCAAGCTGCTGTTTTATAAGAGCTATTTGGTGTCCAGTAAGCCTGGTGAGCCTTTTAAAGACTTTTTTTTTCACTGAGAATGTCATGAGTTGCCAAGAGCAAAAGACCCCACCCCCATCCTCCCCAAGAGTCCTTTTCTCTTGAACCATGAAGTTCCAGCAACTTCTATGCTTAGCAAGACAAACTGGACACTTCAAGGTTTGTTACTGACAAAGGCAATAAGTATTTTCTTTAAATGATGTTATCATCTAGTTGGTTCCTTATGTTTTCCTTTCATAAATATTTTGCGTGCAGGCTCATGGGTATACACACAATGTCAGAAGAACTCAAGGCAGGTTTCCAGCTCATTGAGTGGACTTCCTGTGGTGAATTTATAGGGGGATAGAGACAAGAGTCCCCCAGGATGGGCAGTCTTTCAAGGAGTACAATTCCATCATTGGAGAGAATAGCCACATTGGTGAGATCATAGATTCACTGGCATATTGGAATATGCAAATTATATGTACAGGCTATATCAGACTATTTAGAAAGGTAAGCTAATTTTTTTTCTTTAACCAACAAAATTCTGAAGGGCAAATCCATTTATCAATAATAGCTAAAATTTATAATAATTCTTTAAAGTTTGCTAAGCACTGGAAAGATAGGTAGTAGATAGAGGGATGGATAGATATGTTAACATCCATATAAACACACAGATATAGATGTAAATATAGATGATATAGATATATAGATATAGATATAGATCATATAGATATAGAGATAGAGATAGAGATAGATGTAGATGTAGATGTAGATGTTGATATATTTATTTATCTATCTGTAGAGCAGGTAGGGGCAGCTAGGTGGTCCCATGGATAGAGTACCAGGTCTGAAGTCAGGAAGACTCATTTTTACCAAGTTCAAATACAGCCTCAGACACGTACTAGCTGTGTGACTCTGGACAATTCATTTTACCCTATTTACCTCAGTTCCTCATCCATAAAATGAGCTGGAGGAGGGACTGGAAAAACACTCAAGTATCTTTGCTAAGAAAACCCCAAATGGGGTCATAGAGGGTCAGACATGACTGAAATGATTCCACAACAAAAGATATAGCAGCTGTCTCTAGATGAATATAACTATTTGTTGGTCAGTCAGTTTTCAAGATAGCTGCTATATCTTTTGTTGTTTGGTCATTTCAATCACATCTGACCTTCTATGGCCCCACTGGGGATTTTCTTGGCAGATATACTGTGCTAATTTGCCATTTCCTTCTTCAGCCCATTTTACAGAAGAGGACACTGAGGCAAACAGGGTTAAGTGACTTGCCCAGGGTCACACAGCTAGTAAGCATCTAAGATCAGAACTGAACTCACAAAGAGGAGTCTTCCTGATTCCAGGCCCAGAATTCTACCCATTGTGCTCCCTAGCTGCTGCTAGACATAGATACAGCTATCCATATCTATAGATCTATCTATTGATATCTATAGGTATATAGCTATATCTCTATCCCATATCTTTCTATAGATAAATTTGCAAACAGTTTACAAAGTACCACATAGAGGATATGTACGTATATGCATAAAATATAGTCTCATTTGGTCCTCGAATCAACCCTAAGATATAGATGATTATCATAGCCTTTTTATAGATAAGTAAGATGGTGCTGAGAAACCTTACGGGACTTGCCCTGGGTCACAAAGCTAGTGTCTGAGGTATAATCTGAACTCTGGTCTTCACTTTCAGTCCAATAGTTTCTCTTCTATGCCGAGTGACCCTTTATCAGCTCAAAAGAGAGATGACCTTACATATTCTTAGTGACAGAAATAAGCAGAACTATTTTTTGGCAGCCATTTAATCATTTGATCAGAAATCAACCTGCACCTGGACAGTCCAATTAGTTGTACAGACACAGTCATACAGATATTCATCGTATGATACAAAAAAAAATGGATAGAGGAGAAATTAGGCTGAGCCAAATCTAGGAACTGTTTTTTTCCAGAATAATGTAGCTAAAGATAGTGAGCTATACCTCTCTCCCTTCCCCCTTCCCAGGGTGGAAATCTGAGTTTCAGATGCTGTAATGTTTGGTTTCCAGATGAAGATTGCTGCTGCTTTGTCCTCCAATTTTATGACGAGGCCCAAGAAGATCAAATGTCTGACCCAAGGTCACCTAGTGAGTCAGTGGCTCAGCGGAGATTAGGAGAACATGAGCCTTCCCCACTGGCTCCTAGTCCTTTCGGCCTAATCTCAAGACTTCCATGCACACCTCCTTTCTCCTCTTTCCTAAGAATATGACTTGAGCATATTTTGGGCTGAGCCAAAATACCTACAGTTTAATTCTAGAGCAACTGGAATGTGTGTGTGTGTGTGTGAGTGTGTGTATGTGTGTGTAGTGTGTGTATGTATGAGGGAGTGTGTGTATGTGTATGTTTGAAAAAGGTGGGGGGAAGGGAAGGACAGGGAGGCTCCATGAGAAAAATAAAAGAGGGAGGAGAGAGAGGAATTGGTACGTAGAGATAGAGACAGTTAGTCTGAGAGAGAATAAGAATATGCCCTACCTATTAGGCCCAAAATAGTCCTGTAGATGAAATACTTGGACTTGCAGAGCCTCATTTACAAACAGGAAAACTGAGGCAGCCAAAGGGCCTTAGCCACTTGTTCAGGCAGCTAATCAGTGGCAAAAGGGGGTCTCAGACACACCATGCTCAAGTTTCCCACCTGTGGTACTTCCTTAATATGGGGAGCCTTCTCCTATCTCTCCACTTATTTAACTCAATGCTTTAAACTCTCATGGGAAAATGGATTTTGTCTCCCAAGCCCACATAGCTTTCTCAGCCAGAGCTGAAAGTATTCAGGGATAGATTTCCCATGACAGGTGCTCCACAGGACAGTCTTCCAGTTTTTCAATCTACTTCTTTCGGTCATAGCTCCTCTACAAAGTCAGTCCAGCCAACTAGTGAGGCTGGTCATCATTGTCCTTTGTCTAAATAATTTGATTTGAGAATGGGGAGGACCTGAAGGAAATTGATGTGCATTAAAGGTTTCTTTCTGTTTCTTATCATATTCCATGCTCCATCAAGTTAGTTAAACAGAAGCATAGGATCACAGGTTCTTAGCATTGGAAAAAACCTTAGCAGCCATTTAGTCTGACCCATACCAGAACAAGAACTCCTATACCATCTTTTACAAGGGGTCAACTGGCCTTTAGTTGAAGATCTTTAATGAAGGAGAACTACCACTTCTCTGGGCAGCCCCCTCTACTCCAGGTTAGATATAAGAATTGTTAAGTTTTTCTTTAAACTTCATCAAAATCTACCTCTTTGCAATTTCTGTCATTGATCCTAATTCTATTCCTCTAGGGCTGGATAGAACAATACCTCTTCCATTTGTCAACCTTCAAAAGATAATGAACATGTCCTGTCTAAGTCATATCTTTTCCAGGCTAGATTTAACCAGTTCCTTCAACCCATCTCCATAGTCCATAACTACTCACTCTTCACTATCCTGGTTGGCCTTTTTTCAAGTTTATCAATTTCCTTCTAATATATAGCACCAAGAATTAACACAAGGCACTGTGGTATGGCCTACACAGAGAAGAGATGGACTACAACTTCCTTAGTCCTTGATAATATGCCTTCTAATTCAGCGTACGAATACATTAGCAATTGTTAGTTACCATCTCAAAACAATGATTCATATTGACTTTGAAGTCCAATAAAAGCCATTTCTACTTTAGACCACCTTGCCAGAGCTATATTTGTATTTATAAGATCATTTTTTAATCTAAGTGTAAGATTTTTTACTTTTATATCTATTAAATTTTATCTCATTAGATTTGGTCCAATATTCTAGTCTCATAGAATCTTTTGGGATTCTGAATGTCACCCAATTAAAGTTATCACAAATGTTGTAGTCTGCATAAACTTCATAAGTATGTCATATATGAGAAAAATACTAAATAGCACCGGGCCAAGCACAGGTCCCTGGAACAATGCACTTGAAACATTGTTTGGTATTGATATCAAACCCTTAATAATTTTCTTTGGGACTGTTCTGAATGCACCTAACTATATTAGGGGATAACTCTGTCATGTCCATGTCTCTCCATCTATAAAAACAGAAAAGATCGTTTATCAAATACCTTGCTAGAAGTTGATATAAATTGCCTCAATAGCATTCCCCTTTATTATAAAAGGAAATAAGGTTAATGTGGCATGATGAAGCCATCATAGCTTTGGGGGGGGGAGGAATCACTATTTCTTTTTCCAGATAGTTACTACCTATTTTTCTAAAAGTACATTATAGCATATTGTCAGTAATTAAAGGAAACTTGACGGCCTAAAGTTTAGAGGTGCCATGTTAGCCCTTCTTTTTAAAATTGGAAAACCATTTTCCCTTCTCTAGTACTGAAATATTTCCTCCATTCTTCATTATGTGTGAAAGTTAGTAGACAGTGGCTCAGCAATTACTTAAACCACTTACTTTGACACCATGAAATGTAATACCTTGGGTACTGAAGACTTGAATTCATCAAGGAAAAGTAAATGATGCGGTAAATATAGTACCTGACCTAAACTGGGAAAGCCTCGGTTCAAATCTGGTCTCTGATAGTTATTGGCTGCATGACTCTGGATAAGTCATTTTACCTCTCAATCTGTTTTCTTATCTGTAAAATAGGGCTAATAATAGTATCTACCTCCCAGGACTGTTGTGAGGATAAAAGAAGACTGTATTTGTAAGTGCTTCTCAAACCTTAAAATACTATATAAATGTTAGTTACTATTATGCCCTTACTCACATTAGGTTTAAACTCCTTATTAGCCATTTTTATTCTGGTCTTAGATTACTGCCATCTTCTACTGCCTTTGCTCCTACTCACTTGCTGCTAAATGAAGCTGGTGAAAATAATGAAACCATACTGAGGGTGTCCACTACAAATTCACTTTATGTAATCTAAACTGAGCCCTTGTTACAGCAGTACAATCCTTTATCATCTCCCTAATAAATCCCCTCCTTACCACAGTAATTTTTCTGAAAGTTTTCACCATTCTTTAAACTTCTCAAAGTTTCTTTACCCTCTTAACTGACCAAAAAAAAAAAATGAAGCCATTCCCTGATAACTTTCTCTTTCCCTTCCTCTCCTAACCTCACTTTACTCAGAGCCCTTCGAGGACTAACTCCTCCTTCATCCCTGTTTCATATGAAGAGGTAGCTCTTTTCTTTGCCAAGGCAAATGCCTCTGTATGCACAAGAAATCCCATCCCTACCATCATCTCCAGCAGATTCTCTCCTCTATCATCCTGGCTGTCTCACCAATCTTTAATCTCCCCATCCAATGACTGCCTCCTGCTTCCAACAAATATACCCATATCTTCCCCATTTTCCAAAAATAAAAGCAACCCCTCCCCACTAGTTATCATTATCTATTACTCCTCACTTCTTTGTCTAAACTCCTTGATAAAATCATCTACAGTGCATATTCCTACTTCCTTTCCTCTCATTATCTTCTTAATTCTTGGCAGTCTGACTTCAGACATGACCATTCAACTCAAAATGCTCTCTCCAAAGTTACCTATGCTCTCTTAATGGTCAAATCTAGTTGCCTTTTCTTAATTCCCATCTTTCCTGACCTCTCTACAGCCTTGGACACTTTTGACCACCTTCTCCTTAATCTTCTCTTCTCTCTAGATCTCCTTGTTTTCCTGCAACCTATCTGATCATTCTTTCTCAGTATCCTCTACTGGATTTTCATCCAGATCATGCCTACTAATCAAAGGAGTGTCCCAAGGCTCTCTCTTGAGTCCCACTCTCTTCTCCCTGTATACTACTTCACTTGGTGATGTCATCGGTTCCCATGGATACAAATGTTGTTCCTATGCAGATGATTCTCAAATCTATTTGTCCAGCCCAAACCACTCTCCTGACTTTCAGTCTCATATCCTCAGCTGCCTATTAGATATTTCAGATTGGATGTCTGTAATGGGAATCTGAAGATCTTCCTTGACTCTTGGCCACTTGATACGCTTAAGTAAATCTGAGAACCTTCCCTGATTTGAAAATATGCTCTGCCCCCTAATAGGCTGAATGTGGTCACATGGAGCCTGTGCCTGGAGACTTGTTTTTCAGGAATGCCCACACCTTGTTACTTTGTGAATGGGCAGTTGCTCAAAAGGGTTGTGACATTCTCTGACCCTGGGGAAGACTATATATACCCTGATGTGAGGTTTTGGTTTGGGGCTCACTTTGGGAAGAGTTGTGTGATTTGGGCAGATGAGACTCTGGGGCAGCGGTTGAGCTCCCACAGCTTTGAAAGCCCAGATGTTGGTGCTTCCCTCTCTGGTAACTAACTAGGTATGGATGTAGTGGTCAGACATCTGGAAGCCCTGTCTGCAAATCTCTTTGTCTGTATATTTTTGTCTGCTTGTAACTTCTGTTTGTATTCTCTGAAGTTCAGGGATGAACTAGGTAAATGATACATGTTTGATTAAAGTAAGATTGTTAACTCATTTTGAGTTGCTTTCCTTTAGAAAAGCAGATTTAGGAACCTGTGCTAGCAGCTGCCCTGGGTATGCTAGGGGTGCTTTCTGCTACAATGTCCTACGGACGTCTTAAACTCAATCCAAAAAAGAACTCATTATCTTTTCCCTAAACTCCCTGCCTCTTCCTAATGTCTTAACTTCCTAATTTCTGCTTTTGGAAGAAACAATGATGTCTCCCATCATGCCTCAACCCTGGACTTTATGTTCCCTAAAGTCTTCATCTATTTCTTCAATTGGTCTAGGTAGTCTTTGGTATATTCTGAAGACAGTATCATTTCCATTTTTCTTACTTTTATTTTCACCTAAAGGCTCTCAACTATCCTCCAAAATTTTTACAAATGAGTATGTCTTCTTAACATACAATGTTATACCTTATTTTTTTTAACCTAGTCTGTACCTTTTGAATGAGGTATAGCTTTTTAAAGTCAATTGTTGAACCCATTTCACCAAATTTTAGTCTTACCAATTAAACTTGTCTCCTTATATTTGATTTTTTAATTTACTCTGTTTGGTACCCATAGTTTATGCATTTGTGTAGAGAAACCTATGGCATATTTTTAAGACACTGAAGATTGTTTCTAATTTTTTTATTTTTAACATTTTAATTTATTTTTAATTTATGAAATTGCCATAAATTTTCATTAACATAAACATTTCCATAACATAATATAGCAAAAAAGATGATTTCACATGAAGCTGCAAATTCATTATACACAACTTGCTATTTCTTTTAAATAAATAACAGGAGACAGTTACAAAATACTTTTACCAGCAATGTAACCCAAAAAGCAGCTTCAATTGACAAACCATCTGTCTATTATTTCATTTCTATAAAATCTTTGTGAGAATCATTTATTTTCAAGTGGAGGGCATCGTTAACATAACAGGATTTTGTTGCTGATTTGTACCACATACAAGCATTATAGCCTAATCAATAAAGACCCAGCTTTCAAGGCAGAAGGATCTGATTCAAGTTCCACTTGTGACACATTCTGACTGTGTGGCTCTGGGCAAGTCACAACCTAAGACTATTAGTTGTAAAGAAGTGCCAGCTGCACTGGTAGGAGTTTCTTTAGGTGAGAATTCTCTAAAACAATGAAATCACAGGTCCCTATCACATCTCTAGTCATAAAACTGACTAGAAAGGTCTAGATATTATAAACTATTTAATTTATTGTTTGTTAATTTTTTTAAGATTTTGATTCAATCTGATTCAGATTAAAACAAATTTTCAATCTTGAAAGCTCTCCTGAAACAACATATCTCCCATGCATAGATTATTGCTATTACTACTATTAGCATATGTTAAAAGCGTAGGAGATGCTTTGACAGATAGGACTATGGAAATAATTTTGTTCAGCAGGTTGCTGAGAAGCAACATAAAAGGAGACCAAAACTCCTTCTTAACTATTTTAGTAAGTTTTATCATGAGTATGGTCTCACTCCTATCACCAACTCTAAATGAGTTTTTTATTTTTCTTAAAAAACAAATGTATTAATTCATCACCACTCATGGGCCAATGGTATGGGAGAAAGTATACTAGATTCATAGTCTTAGGACTGACTCTTCCATTTGTTATGTCTGTGATTTGGGGACAGTCATTTAACTTCTCTAAGCCTCAGTTTCTTCATCTGTTAAAAGGAAGAAATTAGATTAGATCATCTCAAAGAACCTTTCCAACTCACAGTCTATAATCCCATGACTCCAAGAAAAGAAGAGACTGAAAATGAACAACTATTACATAAGTGGAAAGGGATGCCACAGGGAGAATCTGAACTGACTAACTGCTTTTACCATCAGAAAGTGTCAAAGAAATGCCAAGTCACTTTAATGACTCAAAGAGAATTTTCTATTACAGTACTGTCTCAGAATCCTGTGTTTTAGATTGGAAACTTCCTTTCTCCCACATTTCCACTTTACCTCTCAGGAATAACTTGATTTTAGTGACACAGCATGTGAATACATTTTAAAGGACTCAACCCAAACCTTCAGCCTGTACACCTGAGCCAACATCAGCTTTGTTTTCCTTACTAATGGAATGAAGCAATCCTTTTTTCTTCCCTATGATAATAGAGAGCTGCTTAATTTTTAAATGGATAGTTCTGGTGTTCTATGAAATATTAATCACCACATTGAACCAGTGAAGCATTCAGGCTCCTTGAAAGGTAGCCCACCATATATACTGCCTGAGCCATAGGAAATGTGAGCTAGCAAAACTAATGTTTGGGGATCAGTGGCTTGTCCCTTTCAAAGAAAGCCAGGGGGTCTTATGAAGTTGGGCATTGCTTTGCTGATATTCTTAATAGCCTTGGCTCCAGAGACTCTGCCCATCAGCCAAAGAAACAGATGAAGTCATAGCGACCATGAATATTTCAGGGAGATCTTGTAAACATTCATCGATTGATGGTACTTGTAATGCAATCCACATATCATTGAAACGACTTCCTGGAAACTGAGGAGCGGGGAAGAGTATAAGAGTAATGGCTGGAATGTGTCACCACAACACACACACACACACACACACACACACACACACACACACACACACACACACGCGCGGGCGCGCGCGCATGCTCCCCTTCCTCCCCCTTTACGCCCACACCAGCCCCAGTCAGAATGGGTAAAGGAAAGAGGGAGCTGGATTTGTCATGGCATCTGCTCTATAAAATGGGCTTGGATTTGGTTCAGATTGCCAAGGGAGTTGCAAATGAGGGATAACAGTGAGACCCATGGTCCTAAGGACTAAACGCAGGTAACAAGAAGCATTCTATGGACTGCCAAACTGAGGGAACTCAATCAAGTAAATAAACCTCTGCATTTTATCCCAGTGGTTCCCCTTTGAAGAAATACGGTTTTTAACACTGTCTCATGACTAGTGACTAGTGACAACCAGTTAGTACTTTGGAAATATGAGTATTAAAAAAAGAAAGAAAGAAAAATAAGCAACTCAGGCTTTTTTCTGAAATGTAGAAAGTCCAGTGATGGGGTTTTCCCACAACCCTCACCCTCCAGTGTTTTTCTCCTCAGTCTTTTTTGAACTTCTTAGTTTCGGTTTCTAATAGAAGAGAAAATGCTGAATGTATATTAACTGTGGGAATGCCATTCAATTTCCTTCCCATCCCATTTTGCTGGCTCAGTTGCTTCAAACTTATTGCATCCTTTGGATTCCCAATACCAACTTGGATTCCCACCCCATCTGCTATTTGGACATCATTTCCCTGTTTGCTTCTGAGAGGATCTGCCATATAATACTAACTTCAGCTTAAATATGATTTGCCATTTTCCTTCCACTCCAGATTTTATGAGGAGATGAAAATAAGCCAATTAGGGGAAAAAACACATCAAGACCAAGCTATAGCTTAGCTTAAAGGTCCACAGGGAGGAAGTAATGTCCTATCTCATAGAGTCATAGAATATAAGTTAGAACTTTGGTGTTCTTCTATCTGATCCAACCTTCACACAAAGCAAGTATCTCCTTTACACCCTTGCCAATAAATGGCTGTCTCAAGTGCATTTGGATGCCTCCAATGATGGGGAATTTAATCCTAATAGTAATATCCAGTGCTCCATCATAAGTATCTCATGAATTGAGTTAAGCATTGCAATGTCTTTGCTATATGAGAGCTATATATTGAAAAATCTTATCACATAATTAGATGGTTATTTAGACCACCCTCAACACAGTCAGCTAACATTTATGACATATCTTCTATGGGCAAGGCATTTTCTTTCTCCTACCTTGTCTCCTGATGCCAATGGTATAATGAGATTTATTATTTATGAGACTAAGAGAATCAGTTCTTCATGAGATGTTACCAGGTTCTGGACTAGGTTCATACAAATTGCAGAACAGGACCACTAGCTATCCGTCAGTGCTTGGAGTTCAGCCAGCACTGACATCATTCTTGAAACTGGCAATGCTGAGCGCGTGCCTGTTGGAAAAGTAGATAAAGCCGGGACCTCCAAGCAGCTGCTGAATATGGAACCCCATAGAAGAGTGACCCTAAGCAAGGCAGACTGAGGAAAGACTACAAAGAAGTGACAAAGCTTAACTTTGAGCAAGGAAGCACAGAGATGGACAGCTGGGGAAGTGATTGCCAGAGACCAAACACCCTGTAGCTAAGGCTTCAAGCAATTCAGAGGTCAAAGCACACAGTTATAAAATGAAAAACAGGGAAAGGCAAGCAAATAACAGAACTCAATTCACAATAATAAGGTGACATTATATAGCATTTTATGTTTGCAAAGCACTTACATACCATTCATCCCTTCACAAGAATTTACTAAAAGCTTGTTCTGTGCCAAGTGCCCTGCTAGCCACTGGATATAGAAGAGAAAAATGAGGAAGTCTTTGCCAGTTAGAAGCTCACATACTATTGGAAAGAACACAATAAGATTAAAAAAATGAGACATGGAACTGATCTGTGATTTCACCAATGTGGAGAATTCCCAGAGCTTCTGGGTAAGGAAACTCTATCTATCTATAAGGAAACTTGATCCATCTAAGTCTATCTATTTTAGTAACTCTTCTGCAATACGTATGAGGTCCTTGTATATGCCACTGCCCAGCCCCCAAGCTATGAACCTTGATATGGGTGACTCTTTAGCAGAGAAACACCTGGTTCTTTGTTATTGCCAAAGAAAGCTCTCCTCCTCCAGAGGTCAGAGGACTCAGGGCTAAGGAATGTGTCTGGCAGAAAAACCATTCTCACCCGTGCCAATGGGAGCTTCAAAGGTGCTGACAAATGTCCCAGAGCCTCCCGCTCTCCAGGCCATTGAAGTTGGCGTGGTTTGGAACATACCTAGTTCTACTGAAGCAAGCAGGGCTTGTTGACTCATGAACAACGGGGAACAACCAAAGCTGCAAGAAGGAATTCCAGCACCTGGGGCAAATTCAGTTGTGACAGGGGATGTCTAAGGTATGACCACTCTTGTACATACTTGAGACAGACTAGAGACAGAGGCCACGGAAGCCAAGAAATGCGAGGAAGTAGGAAGCCAGTGGGAAGGGGTTAGGCTGGAGGAGATGTCTGAGCAACTGGTACTGGACTGATTGGGGAGGAGAAGAGTGGCCTGGAGGACTTTAGATGATAGCAGGAAGGGTCTGGACAGGAACTCTAAAGCAGGAGGGATGTTTATTAAATGCTGGTGGCAGAAGAGGGGTCTGAAAGTGGCAGAGGGAAGCAAGAACTATGCCAGTTCCTCCCTGTAAACCTTAGTATCAGCAGATGTGAGAGGAGTAGCCAACCTTGGAAAAGGTTCCAAGAGCTGTGTCTTCAAAAGAAAGTTGGGTTTCATGAGCACCAGAATATGGAAGAAGTGCAAGAGGAAGAAGTCTAAGAGAAAGGGAAATGTGTAAATGATTGAGGAAGATACTGGAGGGTACGATGGGAAAGGAGGGTGGAGAACATTAGGAACTGGGAATGACTAGAACATAGCTGAATAGCAATGTAATTGTGGAGGGAAGTACCAAGGGGGAAAGAGTCTCAAAGTTTAAAGGAAGATAGATGGGTCCAGAAGAGACAGTCCAAGAGTGTGTGTGTGTGTGTGTGTGTGTGTGTGTGTCTGTGTGTGTGTGTGTGTGTGTGTGTGTGTAGTTGTGGGGAAAAGGCTATGATTCATATCTTCCTTTCTATCCCTTATTCTGAACTGGTAGCTATTGCATTCTCTTGCTTTGGACCACCTGAGTTAATGCAGTGAGGGTGGGGTAGGGATGGAAGGGCACTTATCCCTTTTCCCTCCCCCTTACCTCAAGTAACCCCAATTCCTCTCCCTCCTCCAGAGCCACCTTCTCCCACCCAACTCCACCATATCATAGGCCAGCAGAGAATCATGAGATACAAGGTACAGAGAGAGGGGTATCCAGACAGAAAGCAAGAGGAAATAACACCCTGACCTGATACACAGCCCTAGCTACAAGACCCTCGTTTTAGCTCTGGGATCAACTGGGGTCAAGAGGGCAAATGTGGTGATGAATAGTATTGCCCTAGAACTGGGAGGTCCTACTGTGACCTTGCCCAAAGCATATCAAAAGGAAATAAATGGCATGTAAAGTTGAGATTCATGCTAATTCACTGAAGCAACTGATATTACAAGCAATATTACCATCACCCCAACCCTTCAGCAAAGGAGAAAGCTGTTCTAGTGGCCTGTGTTTGGCTTGACAAGCTGTCCTAGTATATTTTGATTATGTGCAGGCTTTCAAAGCCAGCTTTGTCTTTGGAACCATGAAGAGCCCATCACATCAGAGTGCGAGCAGCCTCCTTTGCACCAGGCATGATTACCTCACTAGTGCTCCTTTTGGGCCTTTTATGTGCTTCAGGGACTCCTTAAAGCAATTACAGACAAATTAAGTTATTTGGCTAAACAAATGGCCTTAACTACCCTTTCCTGGGATCCTAAATTTAAAACAAGGGAGCAAAGGAAAATTTACAGAAGTTGTTTCCCTCTTTCATATTACATCTCTTTTACAATTGTGGTGGCTCAGACTGGGCTCTGGTGTTATAAAAATAACTCTTTGAGGGAATGGGGAGGGGGACCAAGGGACAACTTTCAAATTTCAAAGTGAATGGCTTCCCCAACTTAATCCCCATTTTGCCTTAGCCACATGAGTCAGATCACCCGCCATGGACAGCTGGATGGGAAGGAGTCCTGTTTCCAGAGCATGCTCCCTTCCCCCCACTCCTATCTCTTAACTCATAGATTTGAGTTAATTGACTTTGCAAGTCTGTTTTAGGCATGGAGACCCAGATATAGCCAGTGGTAGGGCGAGAGAGAGAGAGAGAGAGAGAGAGAGAGAGAGAGAGAGAGAGAGAGAGAGAGGAAGAGAGGGAGAGAAAAAGAGGAAGAGAGAGAGGAAGACAGGGAGAAGGAGAGAAAGAAAGAGACTGACAGACAGAAAGGACATGAGGGAGACAGCCTCAGATAAGTAAAGGAGAAGGGGAGATGAAACAGTTGAAAATTTGAAGGTTCTAAAACAAATCTCTTTCCCTGTAAGGCAACAATGAAATAGGTGGCAACCTGGCCACAGAAAGGTAAGGAAAGCTTACCTAGCCACTAAGTGGCTGTCTCTATGACTTTCTCCAACTGCAAACAGTTATTATGTATGATCAAAAGACCTAGACTGACCTTAATTATAGATTTTAAAGATGAAAGGAAAAGATGGGATTTTTTCCCCTACAATAAGGAATAAAAAAGTAGAATTAAGATTCTGAATCCACTATAACTATATAAATTGATGACCAGCTTTGTAGCACAACCTTGAATACCATTCCCTTCTCCTCTAAATTTTCTCCCACTCCTCCCTTTGTCAAGGCCTTGGATTGATGAGAATTAAGGATTCATTGTCTTAAATATGACTTTCACAAACATGGTAGGAGTTGATGGCATTACAGTAACATTCAGAATCCCAGGATCTCAGACTTCAAAGGGACCTCAGAGACCAACTCATACCTGAAGAAGAATCCCTTTCACAACATACCTAACCAAAGGTCACCTAGACTTTACTTGGACATCCCTAGTAAAGAAGAATCCACGACCTCCCCAAGTGGTGCATTTCACTTTCATAGAACTCCAAGTATTTAGAAAGCTTTTCCAGACACTGATCCTAAATCTGCCTTTTTGCAATTTCACCCCAAATTCTGTTTTTTGGGGCCAAGAACATATCTGATCCCTATTTCACATGCCAGCCATGTTCATATTTAAAAGCAGTTATCAAAACTCCCTCCCAAATCTCCTCTAGACTAAACATCCTCACTACTTTCATTGAGCCCTCACATACCATCATGTTGAGGCCTTCCACCATCCTGATTTCCCTCTTCTGGACCTTTTCCTGCTTGTCAATATTCATCCTAAAATGTGTCATCCAGAATTGAACACAATATTCCAAAGATGATGTGACCATGGAAGAGGAGAGTGGGCCCATCATCGCCCAAGATCTGACTCTGTGTATCTCTTAAAGCAACCTAAGACTGCCTTTGCATTGGGTTTGTTTTTTTTTTGCTACCACATCAAATATATATATATAGAGCTGTGTGGCCCTAAAACACTTGGTTCTTTTTCAACTTGCTATCTAACCACACCTACCCCATGTTACACTTATATAACCATGAATTTATAGTTAGATTCAACACAGTGTTCTAATATATAAGGACCTTTTTGAAGTGTATTAGTTATCCCTCTTAGTTTTGTATCATTTGTAAATTTGGTAAATACTCCATCTATGTCTTTATCTAAGAAATGATTAACAACATAAGAACAAGCCCAAATCTCTGGGGCACTCCGAAGGAAACTTCCTTCCCAATTGACATTGTACCATTAATAGTTCCTCTTTTAGTCTAAATATTCAATGATTCAAAATTAATCTATTTGTTTTCTCACCAAAACTAATGCAGTCTTTGGCTGCTTTAAGAAAGGCATGGTGAAAGAGAGAGAAAGAGATGGGGAGGACAGAAAGAGACAGAGACAGACAGACAAGAGAGGCATGGTATCCAGGAACAGAGGGTAATGGGCTCACTGAATACAGTGAGAAGAATATCATGAAAATGCTTCCCTGGTAAGATCACCTTTAGAGTGTTGTGTTCAGTTCTGGGTACCACATTTGAGGAAGTTAATTGATAAGTTAGAAAGCATACAGAGAAGGTTGTCAAAGAGAGCTTACATCTAGTCTACTTAGCTGGGAGGTTGGCACAGGGGTGAGGGGAAGGAGGGCAGAACCAAAAGCAATAGTCAGAAGTAGCAAAGAGGCTCATTTAGGCTTGCTATCAGAGGGAAAATAAATACAAACTTCTTAACAATTGGAGCTAGCCAAAAGTGGAAAGGACTACCTGAAGTAGTATTGGTTTTCCCCTCATTGGCACTCTCAAAGAAAGACTAGATGACCACTTATCAGGAATATTGTGGGGGAGAATTCTTTTTTCAGATATTTGTTGGTATAGATTGTTATTAAGGTCCCTTCCAACTTTGAAACTCTGTGTGTGGGTGTGTGTGTGTTTGAAAGGTCATTGATGAAATCACATCTGCCATTCTTCTGCATCCCAGAAAGAAAGCATAGATGTGGAAAATCACAAAAACAACAAATCATATACAATCTGCCTAGGCAGGGAAGCTGTGATCTTGATCCTGGTTATCAAGAATCAATGCAGAAAACCCCTATGTGAATAGCTAACTTTGAGGCTATTGTTTGGAATATTTGAGATGATGGAAATTCTGAAATACCCTAAACCTCACGTTTGGATTTGGGATGATGATTCTCATTTGGACTTTCTTTTAGAGGCAATCAGGTTTAAGTGACTTGTCCAGGGTCACCACAGCAAGTAAGTGTGGACTTGAGGCTGGATTTGAACTCAGTTCTTCCTGACTCTAGGACCAGGGCTCTACCACCTAGCTGCCCACCCCCTTCTTTAGACCCATGAAAGACTCTAATATGGTATTTCAGTACAAGGAACAAGAAGAAATATTATACAGTCGATTTCTCATGTCACTCAAAATAAGGAGCTCCTTGCTTCCTAATGTCCTCATCTGGCACTGTCACACAACTGAAGAAAAACACTGCAAAATAAACCATGGAAACACATGTTTCTGACAAAATAAATGTGAAAAATTGTAGAACCCCTAAGTGTTCTTTCCCTAAAAAACCCACTTGAAATAATTTTCCAGGTAAAAATGAACCAAAAGAACGCCTAGGTTCACACCCATATACAACTGATGTTCCTCTGCCATTTTCACTCTATGCTCAGTGCCTGGTTTTCAGGCCCCTCTTGCCTGGACCTCTATGATTCTTCATTTTGTCCCTCCTTATCTTTCACCAGGGTATGACCACTGGGCCATCACCAGTCATCCTGACTTTTTGTGCTGCCACTGGAGTCTGATTTTGCACAACTCTGCCTCGTTTAAATCTAATTCACACACAGTCATCACCCTATGACATCATCGACCCTCTTGGAAGATCAAAGAGGAACAATAAAAACAACAGCTTATCTTTCACCATTGTCTTTCTTGCTCAATTGAAAGAAGACGCCTCCTGCACAATCCTTGGGGGTTCTGAATTCATGGGTTAGTAGGTTATGCCTACTAAGAGAAAATATTCAACAGATTACTATTCATACAACCCATTTATGCTACTGTGGGCAAAGGTGAGTGCTGCCTGGGATGATGCCTATTACCCCAAGCAGACCGGAGGAAGCTACCAGTGAAAGCTCAAGCATGACGGGCATGGCTAGAATGTGGTTCAGTGGCAGCTACTGCCGTACATATCCAGTCACCCCAAGCAGCTATGACTCCTGCATGTACAGGAATTCAGACTTCTGAGTGTATGGTACTTTCCTGACCGATCACCTACACGCATGTTTACTCTAGGTGAGAATTCAGCAAGATCAGGGTGGTACAAAGGAAATGAGGTAACCATGCTGCCTGGCTCAGGTAGACAGACCAGCAGTCAGGTAGCTAGCGTACTCCCCCCCCCCCAGAACGTACCTAACATACATATAGATGTTAACATGTATAACATATATAGAGAGATTTATCTTATACGTGTAGATATATGCATATATCTGTTAGCTTTGCATTTTAGCTAATTATTGTTGCTTATTATGTGCTGTTTTTATGAGGGCTATTGGTGCCATTTAAATTTAATGCCCTGAGGCAAAGCTCTAGCCACCCCATCCTAGGTACAAATTATGACATAGACAGGTAACAGGTAAGTCCCTAACATTGTTTTCATGAGATACTTTATTTCATGTTCCCAGGCAATTTTTGATAGCTGTGATTTACACTTCAAAACAGATAGGAAATGGAAACTACAACATTCATAGATCATCAATCAGAAATTCTTTATAGGACACTAGGTTATGAGGAGATGGGAAAAAAGCTACCATATCATCCTTTTCAGCCTTCCATTCAAAAGTGCATGAAAACTCAGACCAAGGAGAAAGTACAATTCGTAACATCCTTGTGACCAATACAGGCAATGTGGTAGAATGGAAAGAGTCCTGGTTCCAGAGCTGGGAGAATCCTGGGTTCAAATTCTGCCCTCTTTCCTATCTAGTTATGTGAACATAAGCAAGAGTCAACATTGCTGAGCCTTGGTTTTCATATCTGTAAAATGGGGATAATAATAGCACCTGCCTCAACAGGGATATTATGAGCCCAAAATTGGATAAAGTATATAAAGTGCTTTGCAAACCTTAAAGCCTCTGTTATTTTTGTCTGCTGAGAAGGGAGCAGCATACCTTTCTATTCTAGCAACCATTGGAACAGTCCCTCGTTTCCATTTTTCATACAATAATAGAAGGGACTAGTGAAAGAATGAAAGGACATTTCCATCCAAGGGACAAAACCACAGTGACAACCCCAAAAGCCACACTCGCCGGCCGCTTTCCAAACTTTACTGGACTTGGTGGATAAAAAGCAGCCATCTGGCATTGTTTGACTCTGGCTTATTTACATGGAGAAATGAAAATGGAGTTTTCTCTACAATCAGTACAGTGGAGGAGAATGCCATTAGCTGGACTTCAATGCCATGGCTGCAGCAACAGTCCCACTGCAGAATTCACAAGACAGACCCATTTATGCAGAGACTGTGGGCAGGGGTCTGCTAAAGGCTCCCTGATGACCCCTGAGACCTTTCCTGATCCCAGGGGAACTTTTTCTTCCTTTGTCTACAATATCAGCAAAGCTTACTGGACAATCAATCGCTCAGCCAATCAATGTTCATTAGCTACCAGTTGTGTGCAGAACATGAAACAAAAGGAAGAAGAATTGGATATTATTCTCAACTCCACTACTCTCTCAGCTTGAGACTTCAGGCTAGTCTCTTGCCTATCTCTAGAGCTTTTGCTCCTTCTATTCAATGAGTATTTATAATCTCTGATGCCCACCTGGGGATATTTAAAGATGAAGGATTTCTATAAATTGCCTTGAGTTTAGGCATTTGGCAAGTAAAGTATTTTAGTATTATAAATAAACAACCTTTTACTGTTGACAGTGCCATCTTTTCTCTGAGTTGAGCCTCATAACAGTCCTATAAAGCACACAAGACAGATTTTATTCTCACTTTACAGATAAGAAAACTGAGGCTAAGAGTTATTTGTCCAAGGACATGTAGCTAGGAAATGGCAAGTTTGGGACTTGAACCTGGATCTTTTGATTCCCAGATTCTTTCCACTGCACCACTCTGTGATACCCACCCTACTGTACAGAATAAGGTTCAGTCATCTGTCAGTTTCCTGTCTGCTGACACATCATTCTTCCTCTATTTTCATTCTGATCAAGCAATGAAATAGACGTCATGGGAATTTCTGGCAATACCAACATATCTGAGGTGTCAGGGTCCTATGACTTCTGATTGCCAAAAACCAATGGTCTCTGATGACGGTCCATCCCACTACCAAAACAGAAAAAGGCTCAGAAGGTATCATCAAGGATGTAATTTTTGCTGATTTTGTGACGAGTCATTATTAATTTCCCCTTTGATAGCCTCTGTGTGTGTCTAAGATCTCAGGCAATTTATAACACAAAATTCTCCTAGGGACACAACATCATAAATACACAGCGAAAGTTGCCTGAGCACATGGCCATACATATGAATTGACTATCATAAAGTGGTACAGAAAGTCAGCACACAGCCATGCCCAATGCTCAGTGCAGGCCCAGGCCAAATAGCGCTAATGTCTATTGTAATATGCCAATATTCTGAAGAATATGGTTGAGTTTAACAAATAGTCAGATCTCCAGCACTCCCTGTATCTTCTCTCCAACCACCTCCCTGCCTTTATCTCAACACCACGGATTTGAGTGCTGGGTAGTAACCCTCATGCCAACCTGGCCTTGTTTAAATTTGCTTGGATTTTGATCAAGAGCCTTCCCTTCTTCCCTAGATGTGAGTTGCCCTAATTGTTGACACATGCCAGACATATATAACTCCTTTTGTATCTAATCTATATTTACCTGGTATATGTCTACTTATTTACATATTGCTACCTATATTAGTATAGAAGCTCATTTAGATCAAGAGCTGAGTTTTTGTTTTGTTTTGTTTGGGGGATTTGGTTTTGGCTTTTTGCTTTTCTCTCAAGCATTTAGCACGCTACCTGGAACATAGTGAACAATTCATAAATGCTTGTTGATTGATTATGACAAAAGTCACTCAAGAATATCAAATTTCCAGAGCCATCTTATTCTTCCATACACCTCTCCTTGCAACACACACACACACACACACACACACACACCTATAACTATAGTTCAATCAATTCACTTATACATGAGCCCAGAGCTCTCATTCTCACAGTTTTTATAAATTCCCTACAGGCAGCCTCAGAATGAAAGGAAGGATCTGTTAGGACTATTGGCAAAAGTGGCCCTCTTCCTGACCCCAAAGATCAATTGCCAGGAACTCCCTTGATATGGTAAACCTCAGGCGGGGCTAAGATCAGACAATAATACTTCACAGAAATCAAGGACACTGGTAAATTTCATGGACAGAAAAAGCAACCTGCCTCAGCACCAAACTTATTTCTAATTTGTGACTTGGGCACCTATAAGGTTGGTAAAGTAAGATGCATTATTTGATATTATTTCAGACTTTTCCATCATAATTATTCAATATAGTTTTCTGAGATGGTTCGTTTCACTTACTTTGGAACTCTTATGAAGTGATAAAGACCTTGGTACAACCTGATCAAATCTGATTTATTCTTGTGCTATACGGGTTCTTCTTTTTAATCTTTCAGAAATGAAACACAGATGTAGAACATTAGCAGTTTGTTAAGAGACACAGAGACTGCCCAGGTAGGTTATTGAACCGCCAGTTCAGAAATCAGTATTCCCAACTCTTAGAATGACTTGCAACAAGAAAGAGAGTCAGTCTGGATTATGCTCTTGATTTCTCCATGATTGTAACAATGATAATAATAACAGCTAACGTTTATATTGCATTCACCATGTGCCAGATCCTATGCTAGAATCTCCTCATTTGATCCTCACAACAACCCTGGGTGCTATTATTATCCCTACTTTACAAATAATGAAACTGAGGCAAACAGATGTTTAAGTGAGTTGCCCAGGGTCACACAGTGGGTGAGTGTCTAGGGCAGGATTTGAACTCTGGTCTTCCTGAATCCAGGCCCGGCACTCTATCTACTCCATCACCTAGCTGCCTCAATAATATCACGCATGACATTAAGGCAGTTTGAAATCTCTGGAGTAAAGGCACTCATACGTCTGTCCAAGAAAAAGTAGGAAGCCAAGCAGCAATCCAAACAAGCCCATTGCTAGTGACACTTTGATTAGAATAACATTCAGACTTTCATGACACATTTCCTTCAAGGAGGTCAAAGCCCTAGAAAACTAGGCCAATGCCCCAAAGCTGATTAATAAATGAAAGCTCTGTTGTTCAGTTTTCTACACTATATGGGCTGCAGTCCCAGTGTTATGAGTGGCATGTTAAATGTCATTTTTCACAGATGTGGTATTGATAAGTCAGCCAAACTCAGGGACATGTAGCTGAAGAGAAACTGCACCATAGGTGTTTCTTGAAGCATTGTAGGGACCACAGAAAAAGGGAATTCTCTATGGTGGATAATAAGGATGTTATCTAGAGGAGAAGATGATCTGGGTGATGGGAGTGGGGGAAGGAGGAATGTTTTACTTGGTCTGTCAGTTTCATCTGGCAATCAATAATTTAAACCTAAGTCATTACATTAAATTAATCCTTAAATTCCATTCATTCTGGAATTCTCCTGCATGGAAATGACATCTGTAGAGGAGTCCTCTTTTAGGTAAGAAAAAAGGCTCAAGTCTACTAAAGAGTCCCTTCTGAGGCCTAGTTACTGATTGGATGTGCAAGGTTAGTGATGTACATGTGGTCCCAATTTTAAATTCTCTCTGATGGGAGCAGTACAGTCTCCAGCATTTATCTCCAAGTGAGAAGGTTTCCCTTCCTCCAAAGAAGTCATGGTTCAGAAGCTGATCTGCATATTCACAACGTCAGCCTGCCCCCCTGCAGTACTTAACAAAGCACTAAGATCTTTATCATTAAACAATACACAATGATATCTTTGGTCTACAAAAATAAAGCCCTTTCTTCACTTAGAGGAGTTCCTGCTGTCTGAGTATGGGTTTCCTTGTACTGAAATGGTGCTGATCCACATACATTCTCTTATGACTGATGGTACATGTTTACAGTATGGATGGCTGATGTTAGGGGTACAGTCTGTGACTATCAAATGGAACAAAGCTAACTAGTTCCCAGGGAAATCAGATCCACTATGTGGGAGCTTTATTAGCACTGGATGCTAGCCAAGTGTCAAAACAGCATTTCATTGTGTCACTCCTTGGCTCAAAAACCTTCAGTGGCTCCCTGTTTCTGATCTGATCAAGTCTAAACTCTCATTTCTGGCTTTCAACGGCCTACCCCAAGTCCTACTTCCTACAACTCTTTCCTTTTAGCCTTAACCCACAAACCGACTCCATTCTACCTAGCCAACACTTTCTTACTGTTCTGCAACTCAACAACCTCTGCTCTAGTTGAAGTAATTGTATCACAGACTCACAAACACGACTTACTCATTTCTACTTCCTTGCTTTCATTTATGCTATTTCCATCTCTGGGAATATCCTCTCTTTCCTCCTCTCGTGATTCTATTCCTCCTTTCCATCCAGATCAATCCCCATACCCACCATGAAACCCCTTCTGACTTCTCAATAGAAAGTAAGCACCTTGAGGTTAAGAATGATTTTCTTTGTTATTGATTTCCCAGTGCCTACCCCAGTACCTGGCACATAGAAGCTTTAGTAAATGCTTGGTGGTTGGTTGATTGAGTACATAATTCCTAGTAGGTCTCTTAGAATCCCTCATTTCCTTCAAAGTGCATCTCAAACACCACTTTCTACATCAATCAATAATCATCAAGCATTTTTAAAGAATTTTATGTGCTTAATAAATGTCCATGAGCTCTTTTCTGATTCTCCCAGCAACTAGTGCCCCTCAACTCTCTCTCTCTCTCTCTCTCTCTCTCTCTCTCTCTCTTTCTCTCTCTCTCTCTCTCTCTCTTTCTCTCTGTCTCTGTCTCTCTCACACACACACATACACACACACAATTGCTTTGTATTCACCTTGCATGTGCTTATATTAGTATTTGGTGTCTTTGAAAAAATGTAGACTCCTTGAGGGGAGGGACTCCTTTATTTTTGTCTCTGAAACCCAAAGCCCAATGTGGTACTTGGCAGATAGGAGGTGCTTAATTAATATTTGTTGATTTAATTCTACATTGCCTGTCTCAATGCTCATTGATTTTGTTCATTTTCCATCATATACATTACACCATATTGAATGTTTTTCTCTTAAGATCATTACTTGGCTGCTATCTCCATTTGAAGCCCCTAATATAACATTCACATACATCAGGTGGAAAACATTTGTGATCTGGTGATTGGATATGATATTAAAGCTAACAGTCTAGAACAGCATTCCCCCCCAAATTTTCCTTTGACTTGATTCTCCTTATCACAACTAGGAGAGCACCAGCAAAGAGTCCTCTAGGGCAGGTCGAGAATACTAGTCCCCCATCTTCTTAGCCCTAAATGGGGACCCCCCCCATAAACAAATGAAGGTTTTAAGACGCAGGCATATGCACTTTTGAGTTGTGGAAAGTGAATGTTAAATCTCCAGTCTTGAAATACCAGCACCCCCATTCACTGACCTGCAGGAGATGACACCAAGAATCCACCATGAGTCACTCTTCCAAGGATAGAAGAGCTGTGGGCACCATGTTTTAATCAGGTGCCTGCCATAAAAAATTAATTAGAAGAGTTTGTGACCTAAAGCAGCCAAGATGGGCACTTCACATGGCTGTCTGCCCAGAAGCTTTGTCCTGCCCATTTACAAGTACCAGCCTTTATTTCATTGAGGAGATTGATGGTCACTGCATGAATAGGAAAATCACAAGGGTAGTTTAGTCCAACCCCTCAGAGGCCCTGTCTCTTTCAGTAGAGCAAACTTTTTAGACTATCTGTTTGACCACATGCAGATGGCCTGCATAACAGTAAGAACAATTCTTCCTCTCCCCATGTAAATGTACAAGTGTTTACACATGCCCAAACCTCCCTCTGCTGTTAAAAGACTCAGGTATTGTGAGTCTCAGATTCACTGAGGATTGTCACTCAGGGCCTCTTCATGAGGCTACTACCTCCATAGGAGACTGAGAAAACCCAAATGACACTAGTTATTGGGCAATAGATACCATCAATGAGATGGAACTGCATGGAGAACAGGAGGGCTGAATGGAATGGGAATGGTGCTAAACTTCATGAGGAGAGAGATTTTGCAAGCACAGAGTGAAGGCTACAAAAGATTGGGCTTGCCTAGACGGAGACCTTCCACGTAATTTCCCTAGGGACCTCAACTTGAACTCCAACCACACATCCAAATGTGAAAGGCCAGGGCATTATCCGTTAAGCCACCCGGCCTACTGGAAAATCTCTTCTGCGT
Source organism: Pseudocheirus occidentalis (assembly GCA_028646575.1). Taxonomy (NCBI): domain Eukaryota; kingdom Metazoa; phylum Chordata; class Mammalia; order Diprotodontia; family Pseudocheiridae; genus Pseudocheirus; species Pseudocheirus occidentalis. The sequence continues at coordinate 327,397,481 of CM053593.1, read as the reverse complement.
TAATGCTGAAGAAAAACAAAAAACAGATTCCTCTGGAAGCTTGGCCAACCCTGAACATACCACATGCTCCACAGTGGGCAGGGTAACATGCCATACCACTTGTTGGCAATTACAGGCAGGCAACTTGTGTTTACAAAGGATGTTTGGAGGATGGCAGGCTGCAGGTTGACAGCATTTCAGAACTGCTCCCAGACCATTCAAAGTTGCATTCTGTCATTGCTCATCAGGCAAGGAGGTCTTCATACCCACTACCCAGGCAGTGGCCAGGAACAGCAGCAAAAGCATTGAGGAGCAAAAATGGAAAAGACAATCTGCTCCTCTCTGCTCTCATCATCTCAAGTCAATCTTTACCAATTCTAAAAATCATCAACATTGATATATCCCTCTAAGGTTTGAAAAGCACATTACATACATGATCTCACTTGATTAAGCACCTACTTCATGCTAGGCACCCTTTCTGCCTCTTCTATTTTGACTAATAAAAATATTTCTATGAACCAGCCAACAGCCCACTCATTTGAAGCCATTTTGAAAACAAACCCCAGAGCAATACAATAATTTAGATCAGTGGTTCTCAACCTTCCTAATGCCATGACCCTTTAATACTCATATGTAGGTATAGCTGCATGTCGGCAGACCTGCCTGGAGACGGATAGAGGATTGGTGTCTCAGTTCCTAAGACCATAGGAAATATGTGTTTTCCGACGGTCTTAGGTGACCCCGTTCAATCCCCAAAGGGGTCACAACCCACAGGTTGAGAACTGCTGCTTTAGATGGTATTTCAAAGTTTAATGTACAATTGACCTATAAATAGAGACTAGAATTGGCTTGCTAAACGATCTCAGTTCTCTCAAGGCAAAAATAGCCTCTTTTGCCAACCAACCAAATCAGGTATAATATTACAATATTTCGGACCTTTGAATTCAAGCTAATTTAGAGATTTATTTCTATTGCAGAACTTGTTTCCCATACAGAACAGTTTCCCTTCAGCAAGGTCTATATCCTTGAAAGTAAAGTTCTTGAGTTGAGAAAATGGGAGGTGTCCTAAGAATCAGATTGTGTTCTGTGTGGAGCACCATTCCATACAAAGTAGATTATGGTAAAGCACAAGTAAGACTCCATTTTCTTTCATTTCAGATTCATTCCCCAAGACTGGATCCATTTGAACTCCCTTGAGCCCTGATATCTGCACCATTTAGAGAAAGTCATTGCCCGAGGGAACAATGTGGGAAGAGATGACAGATCTCCCACAGTAACAAGGGAGAGGAAAGGTTAAGGCCACCTAGCACTGGTAAATAGCCCATCCATGTACCAGAAGAACATTGAGTACAGGAAACTGAGGAATCTTTGTCAAACTTGGACTCCTATTCCTTAACTCTATATTACATCCATGTAGAAATGAATAAACTCCCTCCTCATCTCTGTTTTTCAAAATTCTTATGTTCCTTCAGCACTCAGATCAGGAGTCAGAACCTCCGTGAAGCCTTCCTTGACCAGCCATCACCTCTCCAACTCTTTTTCTCCTCAAATTATTGAACATTTGCTTATCTGTGTACACGTTTCATCCCCCAGTAGAATACAAGCTCCCTGAGATAAGGAGTTGTCTGTATTTTGTCTTCTATTCAATGCCCAACACAGTACCTAGTACTAGTACCACTGTCCTAGACACTAGGACTCTTCAATGAAGCTATGATCTCTCATTGATGTGGTAACTCACTCCTCTAGTGCTAAGTGTGACTCATTCATGCCTTCACATGCTATGGTCTTTCAGAGTTTGGTGTAGCATTGACCTACAAATAAGTAAAACACTGAAATTGACTTACTAAACAATCCCAGTTCTCTCGTAGTCTAGAAAAATCAACAAAGCAATAAATCAAGACTTTTGTCCATATCCTCCCTCCACAGAAGGTATACTCAACATGCTGGAGGTCTTCCCTGATCTCTCTCTAAATCTCTTGACATTACATGAGTGCTAATAGAGCAACAGACTCCATTTATTATGTCCTAAAGACCTTTTTTTTGTTTATTATGCCCTTTCTCTCTTGCATATACTGTATTTTAAGTAAATGTTTATTGAACCTAATCATTGAATTTCAGCCTGATCCTAGAATACATCTTTTTCTTCACCCCCTTCAGCATCTTTGTAGGTCCTGCTTCTATTCACCCACTACCTCAGCTTCAAACCCTATATCTCCTTTAGGAACTAGTTTGTCAAACAACCGCATGGCAGCTCTCTAGCCATGCATGGTCTTTCTTTGCTTCCCGTCAGGCAGACTCCATCCTGTTCCATAGAATATAGTCAGATGCACAGTAGAATGTGGCCCAAGTCCCCATGCTGGCCATACCCAGAAACAGGGTCAGGTCACAAAAACAATCCAAAAAAAGACCGTGTCAAGCCTGAAGCACATTACGTAGCTCTTACTCTTAAACTGACTTTTATTGTTTATGTTGTTTCATGAGTGTTTGTTTTGCTTCCCCAAACTAGATTTTCAGTTTCTTGAGGGCAGAGAGAATATATTTTATACTTCTGCATCCCCCATGGTGTTAACCTAGCACAGGGATATATACAAATATACTAGGCACTAAATAATCACTTGTCAATAGGTTAGTTGATTATAAAGATATACATGACAAGACAATTAATTAAGAAGTTGCCATTCAAACACTCCCAGTTCAGACTTGGAGACCATGAGCCAAACTCCAGCTTAGAGGACAACTTTGCATGTTTGTTACTCTATTGCCGATTCTGATGCAATCTTACAAACATTTCTTGTCTTTTCTATCTCCATAAGGGGTGCTACTAAATGACAAGAAGGTGCCTCTTTCATCTATTATCCCATCTTAATGATATTAAAGCTGGCTTGTGATAAGCTATTTCTGCTTCTAAGGCATAGGCCCTCTCCACTGTGCCCTTTATTTTTCTCTCCCAATGTTCAACCACTGCTAAGTAATCAAATCTGCTGCCCACCTACCCTCTCCTTGTCTGGTACCACTGCCAAGCCAGAGGCAGTAACTGAGAAGTAGGAAGGAAATGCCCTTTGCAGTCAGGATAACCTCTGTTCCCCAAACTTCCTGGAGTCAAAAGTTTTCTAGAAAACATGGTGGTGATAAACCTGAACCCTTCCCCCATCTCCTTCATAGTCCTACCTTCTCATCACAGAGCCCTGATGCAGAGTCTACTGTACCTTCAGCATTAAAGGAACTGAGCTTGGAAGATGTACCCTCAAACACATGCACAAAGTATTTCATTTCCAAGGGCATAAGAACAGGAGTTAAACTCTTAGCCTGGAGAGAAACTTTTTTTTAGTTTAAACCATGTTTAAAAATATAACTTTTTTCTAACTGTTTGTCTCCTATCAGAACCCCTGAAAAATACGTTGACCTTTAAACCCTGTGACAAGGAGCTTTCCAGCAAAGAAAATTAATAAATGCAGTATGCAAACACTTCATATAACCAGTGGGAAATCATCCTAATATTAATTGTCTAATAATGTTTTCTATAATAGTGAAAAACAGTTCTGGATTTGGAATCACAGGACCTGAGTTCAAATATTGTCTCTGTCACTTGCTAAATTGGGGAAAGTCACTTGGTCTCTTTAAACCTCAGTTTCTTTACCTGTAAAATGAGACTAGATGGCCTCTAATTAGGTTTTCTTTCAGCTTTAATTCTATGATTATAGGATCATAGAATCGAAGGAAGAGAAGTCTTTTAAAGAACAAGTATTTCCACCTTAATAGTTTCTTCATTATTTAAAAAAAAAGAGCAAGATATCACAGCCAGAGATGTGCTTATAGATTTTTAGCAACTTGTTCTCAGGGAAAAAATGTATATGCAGTGCACCATTAAGTTTAATCTGCATTATTGACATTTTCCCTATTACTTTTTTAAGTCTAGACAATCAACAAAACAATAGATCAAGCCTTGTTTTGTCACACTTGCTGATTTCTGAGGTATAAAATAGCACCCATGCTGAAAATGTTAAATTGTCTCTTAGGAGCCTGTTGGAGCTGCCTACAGCACTCACCCTTGACATCAGCAATCAAAAAAATTCATCATCCTTCAGAGTTCCAGGCCTTCAGACTGGAGAGGTTTTTTAAGTGTCCAGAACAAGCTGTGAAAAGGGGAAGAGGAGGTCAGCATACATCTCTACTACATGGATGTAAGGTCCTAAGTTGAAGAGGTTAACTGGATAACAAATGATAGGACTTAGAGAAGATAGGTAGATAGATGATAGATAGATAGATAGATAGATAGATAGATAGATAGATAGATAGATAGATAGATAGATGGATGGATAGTTAGATGATGGATGGATAGATAGACAGACAGAGACAGACAGATAGACAGACAGACAGACGGATGGATGGATGGATAGATAGATGACGTATAGATGGATGAATGGACAGAGACAGAGAAATAGATGGAAAGATAGATGGATAAATGGATGATGGATAGATATGATTGATAAATGGATGATAGATATGATAGGTAGGTATACAAGAAAGATAGACACAGAGATAGACAAACAGATAGAGAGACAGGTAGGTAAAGAGCTATATCAGCAAACATGGAAAATACAAAGGAATGAAGGGAGTTAGTAGAAACTTTCAGGAAAGCTAAGGCATCCTTGACAGATGGAGCAAATGTATTCCCCCTGACTCCCAGGACACCAGATCTCCCTGTTGGAACATCTGCTATACAAAGAATCCTGTGGAGCCACAGTAATACTCTGACTGAAGCAGGCCAGGAAACCATTGCTTACCTTAAGCATCCTCCTGAAGAGATAAAAGCAGGCCAGAGGGAAGGATCCGGCCCCTAATTAAGAAAGTAACCTCAATGATTAAAAAGGGATAGGAGGGGGTACAAGGAATAGAGCACTAGCCCTAGAGACAGGAGGACCTGAGTTCAAATTTGACCTCAGACAATTGACACTTACTAACTGTGTGACCCTGGGCAAGTCACTTAACCCCTAATTGCCTCACCTTCCCCCTTCAAAAAAAAAGAAAGGGAATGGGAGGTACCTCTAACTCTGGGCAACAGGAAACCTTAAAGCCAAATGTTAGTTCATTTGATAAAAAGAAAATTTGAATAAGAGCCAGGAGAGCTGGGTTCTAGTTTTGGCCCTGACCCCAATGGGTCATATAGTGAAAACCTAACTGAATTTGAAGTTAAGGGACATGGTTTTGAATTTCAAATTTGCTACTCATTACCTGGGTGATTCCTGACAAATCATTCAGCTTCTCAAGGCCTCAGTTTCCCCATCTGTAAAAGAAGGAGGGCATACCAAATGATTTCCAAAGACCCTTCCCAGTCTTGATCCTGTAATGGATCCTCGCTATGTGTCCTTGGGCAAGCCACTTAATCTCTCTGAAAAATGAGGGGTTAGATATGATCGGTGTTTCCCAACCCCTGTGACCCAGCACATGTTGATAGGATGCACTGAGATGAGGAGTCAAATGCATTTCTTGGAGGAGCTTAACTATATAATCTGTCTGTTCTAAGCCTCCAAGGTATAGTGACAGAGGGAGGGCAAGAAGGCATGTGCGTGCCTGGGTTCTACTCCTCACTCTGCTCGTGACTCACAGAGGTGACTTTTGCTTCTTGGACCCGCAGAGTCCTTCAGCATTCCACAGAGGTTTGTGTTGATAATGGCATTTTAGCTAAGCAGTGTGCATGACAGTTCACAATCACAGTGATGAGGGAACAAAGGTGAAACCCCACAGCTATAAACAGAGGCAATTGTACCTGGGACTAGCTAGGGAGAAGAACCAGGTATCCTGACTCACTTGACTTCACTTACTGCCAATACTCCTCCCAGATGGTGCAATTAGCACCCAGGGGCATAAAAGTACCCAGAAAGGAGAAAAGACTGTCCCTACACACCCCTGCTATCAAAGAAAGCTTTGGGATCCTCAAGCTTTATCTGGATTAAAAGCTTCTGCTTTTGATCCTCTCTGTCTCTGTCTCTCCATCTCTGTCTCACACTCTCTCTTTCTCTGTCTCTCTATGTCTCTGTCTTTCTGTCTCTGTCTCTCTCTGTCTCCATCTGTCTCTGTCTCTGTCTCTTTCTTTCTCTCTCTCTCTCTCTCTCTCTCTGAGTTTTATGATTGCCCCCAGAAGGATTTGGATACTGATAAAAAGATTAAGGGGGTAGGGGTGCTGATATTGAAATTTTCTGATGGGAATAACAGGTGGTAGTCATTGTTGTTGTTTGTCCTTCATTCTCAAAGATGACTGTGACATCAGAGAGATGATGCCATGACATGCAAGTGAATTGGATTTAAGTGAGGGAGAGTTGTGCAAAGTCACCCACCTTGCTTTCTCCTGTGGAGCCATATGAGTCCAGGGGCCAGATATGGATCAGGACGACTGGAGATGGCCCAGGATACAGTGGGGAACCTTCACCTTTTCAAGCTAAGGCTTTTTACAGGTCTCAATTTGACTGAGGCAACACCCATTCACTGATTAAGGTTTGATAAGAAATGAGGCAAAGAAGGCATGGAGGCAATAGGAGGCATGGAGATCAATGGAGTGAAACTGACATCCTTCCATTCATCCTTCCATCCTTCACAATTGAGCTGCTGGAGACTCCTGCCCTAAGGAATCTTCTAGTGAGTGCAATATTCTCTGGGTTTGTCACTATAAAGACAACCCACCCTTTGTTTTCTAAGACAAGATATTCTACAGTAGACAACTGAAGATACATTCCATATGACCAGAACATAAAACCTTAAAAACTGGAAGATACTTTGGAGATCAACCCTCTATACAAATGAGGAAACTGAGTCCAAAAGAAACAAAGAGATTTGCCTAAGGTCATAAAACTGGTTGCGGAAGAGCAAGACTCCAGCCCAAATGTCCTCCCTCTTAAATCAATGCTGTTTCCCCTTCCCTATTCTGCCTCCTGCTTGCCTAAAGTAGTAGCTAACTGGGGAACAAAACTGATTGCAGAAAAAAGAACAGGAGGGATAGAGAAGGAAGGGAGAGGAGATATGGTGGGAATGAGAGTTGGAAAACTGCAACAAGGTGAATTTTATTTGTTGAATTGAAATGAATTGAAAGTCCCATCCCACCTGAGGTTAATCTGGTACTCCATGGTTGCAAAAGAGCACAATGGCTTTCCGTCATGAAAGGTTTGTGTAAAACATTTTAACTGATGTTCCTTGACTCCCTTGTTAACTCTCAGCCCAGGTAAGCAGTCCAATGTAGGTCAGTTCAACAGCAGTCAAGTGTGGGAAATTTTTGCTGGAGACCTTAAGAGTTTCCTGGGGGCATTTTTCACAGGAGATGAGGTTTACCCTAATGTTTGGGGCTGTCATTTCTGGGCGCCCATTGCAAACAATGAGGAAACCTCCAGCCTGTTTTATTGCTATGATAATAACCCCTCTTGTTTATATGGCACCTATCTCCAGGGAGCTCAAAGCACTGAACAGACATCATCTCATGCCACCGTACAACAGCCCTGGGAAGTAGGTAGGGGGCTTTTTCCTATGGAGCACATTTTATAACCTTAGGAATTGACACAAATAGGACAAGTAATCAACCAGCTGTTGCACAATAAGTCACTGGCCATATCAAGATTTTGTTATTGTTGTCATTCATTCATTTCAGTTGAGTCCAACTCTTCATGACCCTATTTGGTATTTTCTTGGCAAAGATAATGGAGTGGTTTGTCATTTCTTTTTCCAACTTGTTTTACATATGAGGAAACTGAGGCAAACATGGTTAAGTGACTTGCCCAGCATTTCACAATAAGTCCCAAGGTCACATTTGAACTCAGGTCTTCCTATCTCCAGGCCCAACATTCTATCCACTGCGTGACCTAGCTTCTCCCTGTTCAAGTCAGGATTCGAATATCTAATTCTTTACATTTCAACGTGGGGCTTAGCTCACTATCATAATAGTGCTTTGTGGTTGTACCATCTTATCTTCAAAACATGCAAGGAAGTGGTATGTTCATGTGTGAGTATTTAACATAGGGTAGGAAATCTTTCCATTATAAATCTTGCCCTCCTTTCTGGTATTTTAAAGAGAAAGATTGACCCTTGTCTAACATAACTCAAGTCAATGCATTGTATCTGAATCAGTGGTCTTGAGTCATGAGGGGTTAAATGCTAAGTCATAAAAAATTAAGGAAATGTAAGAAAGTGGTCTGGCTGGCTTCGTTAGTCATTGCCAGATAGCCGAGGAAGAAGGAAGAGTCATAATAATCCTCATTCTAAGAGTTTGAGGTAGTATCTGGGAAGTCTAGAGGTCAGGAACTGGGTAAGCATTAGCAAAGCATGATTCTTTGGAGTTTGTGATCAGTAGAAATGTCCATGGCTAGAGCTGCTCCAACAACTGCCTGCGGGTTTCTACTACACCTTTTAAACTCAGATTCAACCCTCAGGTTTAAACTCATTCTCAGTTCTCAGAATTTAAAACACCCTTGCCGGTACCTTACCAGGTTTTCTCACACTAGTGATCCTCTCATATAAGTACTTTCTCAGACAGACAAGGAAGTCTGGGAAATTTAGATATCTCTGTACCTCTAGACTTCATCATTGTTATTGTCCTCTGGTTATCCTCTGTTAATTCTTCATGACCTAGCCCCAAAGAACCAATTCACCATTATTATTCATATTTTTCCACCTTAGCATAAGGATGACTTTAAATTCTCCAAGACCCCAGCTTTAGCCAGAGAGTACCTGGTTCCTCCACATCTGGTTCACACCCTACCAAGATGAGATTTTATGTTTCCCAACAATAACTGAGCATATAGTTCTTTTGGCTACCCTAAGTCAACAATTCTCAACCTGTGGGTTGCAACCCCTTTGCGGGTAGAAAGAACAACCCTTTCACAGGGGTAACAGGGGTCGCCTAAGACCATCAAAAACACATATTTCCGATAGTCTTAGGGACCAAGACATGGCTGCTCTATCTGTCTCCAGGCAAGTCCACCTCCATGCAGATACACATTCGAGTATTAAAGGGTCTGCAGCATTAGGAAGGTTGAGAACCACTGCCCTAAGTACTTTCCCCCATTATTGACATAAGCAAGGTTATTCATCTGAGGTTTCTTCCAGTTCTAAATCTACCAGTGCACTATCAGGTAGGATGTAGTGTTAGAGTGTAACAGGAAGTGTGTCCCAGAGCTGAGCTGAAAACTAATATCTCTAAGACATTTCTAGATTGACTAAAATCTCTGTTAAGAATAGGGGCCCTTCTTGTTCATTAGCATACTTATTCATTACAGCTCTCCTAGAATCTAGCACGGGTGCCTTGCTCACAGTAAATATTTCTCAGTAACTACTGAATGAGTAAATGCATTAATGAGAGAGGGGAAGAGAATAGCTGACTACATCCGCTCTGGGCTCTGCAATAAATCTCCACTCTTGCTTGCTTCTGTTTCATCCTTCATCCCACTTCTAGGCTAATCTTCATAAATAGACCTGTTCATGTCTCTTTTCTACCCAAAAATATTCAGTGGTTCCCCACTGCCTATCAATCATGGAACATTCACTCATCTCATACTGCGGTGCTTATTGTAATTTGTGAATATGTGCATATATTTGCATATAGAGAGATATGCAAAGTCACCATCATGAAAATTATTGCAGCTTATGCGCCAGTGTTGGTTGTAAAGGACGAAGAGGTAGAGACATTTTATGAAGAACTCAGTAAAACCCTCCAGATTAAAACAATATATATTTTGATGCTTAGTCATTTGAGTTGGGGCATGGGGAGAATGGTTTAAAAAAAATCTGGGAAATATAGTTCAGGGAGAAGAAAAATGAGAAAGGTCAAGGGCTCAAATACTGCATAGAAGCCTCATACTCATATATTATTAATACTCTTATCTAGAAAAGAATCAATAATAACTAGTATTTATATATTTATATGGTATTTTATGTAGATTATAGTATATATAATATATAGTATATTATCTCTTCTTATATATAGCATATTATATAGTATTTAAATATATATATATAGTGCTTTAAGGTATGTTTTGCATCTTACACTTTACACTTTCACACCTTTACACCTTTACACTTTACATATGTTATCTCAACTTGATCTTCACAATAACCCTGTAAGACAGATGGAATTATTAACCCCAATTTACCGTGGAGGACAGTAAGGCTGAGATTGGTTCAGTGACCTGCCTGTGGACAAACCACTAGGAAGCATCTGAGACAGTATTCGAACTCAGATTTTCTAGTCTCCAAGTCTGGCACTTATCCATCACGATGTGGTGAGCACCAAAATGTCTCAATCCAAAATATGAAATTGTATTTCAACAGATGGGAAATGTACGTGGAATCATATATAGATCAGCTGTCCACGTATAGTCAGATTCCTGATCTGTTAGGGCAATCTTGAGTATTAAGTATTCAATCTTGAATATTAAGTATTAATTAGCATTAATATTAAGTATTAATTAGTAGTATTAAGCTACAATAAAAGAATAAAATGAGGAAAAATACATACACACATATATATGTGTGTATATATATCATGCAATGAACCACTTCCTAAAAGTCTTTAACCAATTTAGATCAATTGAAGGGGGAAAAAAACAAGTTTAAAGAAATCTCAGCAAAAGGCTCAACAAAGCAAAGTCAAACTGAGGGCATCTAAGAATGAAACAGGAAGAAAAATAAACAGACAAAAAAATGGAAAAGATACAATAGAGATTGTTTGGACGCTAACATCCTCAGATGTGCCACCTGAGGAAGTGGAAATAGCACTGAAGAAACCTTACTCATATTACAGGAGAAGGTTAAGGATTGGACCTGTTATCTCACTGATTTAGGGAATTCCCAGGTGAGGAATCTCTACCAATACAGGTTGGCACCTTCTCTGAAATTACTTCTTAGAAAATTGCTTCAGAGCTCATCTGATTTTTCCAGAGGAGTCAAGTCAACCTTTCCTTTCCTAAGTACTTGCTCTAGGCCAGGCACTATGCAAAAGATGAGAAGAGAGGTTAGGCAATTGATGTGTGTTCTCTAGATTAAGTTTGGATTGGTTTGGGTTTGGGTTTGGGTTTTTTTAATGTGCCTTAAAACCTGCAAAAACTGCTAACGTGAACAAATACCTCTAGACCAATTAATATGTCTGAAGCATAGTGTATTCCCATTGAGCAACATCCTGAATTGCAAAAACTCCATCAGTGATTTTTTAACGTAAGTACTTTCTTTGACTCAGGAAAAAAAAAATACCTTTAGCTGTTGGGAGAGGAGCTGGGGTACTTGTGTTTTTATTTCCACTTTATATTTTTATTTTTTAATATTTCTACTTGGCATTAAACTTGTATCCCATGATCCATAAAATCCTGACTCCTGAAATCTACCCAAAGTCCCTCCACTCCATAAGTCATAAACCAACAATGAGGAAGAGCTCAAATCCAGAACTCACGTGGTTGATATAGGGAGTTGGTATGTGTGTCCTCTGTTTAATTGGGGAATTTAATTGTATGGCATTTGGATCCTTCTTCCTCCCTCTTTGAGCTGGCTGCAATAAACAGACTTTTCTTCATTCCCTTTCATCCCTCAGTGGTCTGTAGAGCTGCATCTGCTCCTCTGGCATTGTCTCTGCCAACGGCCATGCAGACTGGGGGCCAGAGCCAGGAGGCAAATGAAGGGCCTGCATTGATACCACTGAGAACTCAGCCTTTATGAACTGGCAAATGACTCTTTTTCTAACCTCTGGAGATAAGCTGGACAGACTGGAGCCAGCATCAAGTCAGTACTTCTGACTCTACTTTCCCAGAAACTAGTAGGTAATGAAAATTGCCCCTTCTATTGAACAAGAATTTGTCTCTGTAGACTTCCAAGCGCCTTATAAATGTTTGGTTTCATTTAGCAACCCACAGCTCCAGGGATAGGCTGCTATTAAACCACTAAGGGAAGCCCTCAGGTTTTCACAAGCAGTGAAAGAATATATTTTCACTTAGTTTGCTGGCCAGGTATACGCCAGCCCACCTCCAACCTCACAAAAGCACTTTGTGTACATGATTTGTGCATTATAGTTGTCATTGTTTCTTATCACCCTAAGAAACTGTAAACTCCATGAGGGCAGGCATCCCCTGAAAAGGGGAACATTTTATCTTAGCATTGTACACGATATGTTAGATACTTAATGAAAGTTTCTAGAATGAATTCATGAAGGAATGAGTGAAATGTCATGACTAAGGACAGAAGGGAAATCCTTGCCCCTGGCATAACCTGTAAGTAGGATAAAAGGATTGGGGGGGGGCGGGTAACACTACAACTAGAAAACCAGTTGAATTTGGAGTCAAAAGATCTGGATTTTAGTTCTACCTCTTCTACTTAAAACATTTATGACCCAAGACAGGTCTGTTCCCTCATCTGTAAAATGGGAGACTTCTAAATCTATGAACAGAAGTGAAACAGCAAAGTAGTGGTGTCATCCTAAGCACTTCAGAACTCTCTGAACTTCTTGGCCCTGAAGGGTGGAAAGAAACATTTAATTTTCCCATCTATAACCAATCAAAACCCTCCTTCAGTTACAGAGAACAAATTGTTATACTCTACTAATCCAAGAAAACTGAATGGCAAATTGACAAATATTCAACATGTGTCTACTTGGGCAAAGCACATGGATTAGGCAATTCACCAAAGTGGTGGTCAGTACCTCCATCGAGGATAGGGGACTTATGCCTCTGAACCACGTCTTTTTGGAATTTGACAGACTTCACTGTTAAGACAAGGCAATGATTATTTATTAAGCACCTTTTGTTTGCCCCAAACTGTTCTGAAAACAGAGTGGAAGGGGGAAACTCTACTTCTTGGGAAGAATCTTTATTTAGAGGGATGAAAAAACTTATGGAAAAGATCCCAACAGAGGGTCCTCCAATGAATCCCTCTTTGAGTTCCTTCAGGGGTCATCGGCCTTGCATGCCTTTCCTGCATTCCTGACCTATATACCTACATACTTCCAGGTAGCACCAAAGGTTTCAGAATCCCAACAGGTAGTTCAATGGGTCCCCTTGCAGACCATCTTGTTCTCCAGTTTCACCCTTCTGCCGTTCTTTCCTGTTTTCACGGAGAGGCGTTACAGAGAGAGGCGGAGATCAGGTTCAGCTTTCTGTGCTGTGTATCATTTCCAAGTGGATGTCTAATCCACACTCGAGTCCCCAGTGAGCGATTTGGTTTACCAGCGGTGTAACTAGAGCCCAGTTGTTACAGCCACCATAATCAAAAGGATCACTCTTTCCAGAAGAATCCTGGGTCACTTTAAAAAACAAAAACAAAAAAACCCACAATCCAACAACACCCTTCCCCCATTTGTCATATCACCCCCCAACTTCCCCTTTTATTTGGCTTTCTCTTGGCTTTTTGGTTGTGATACAAATGTGGGAACAAGAAATTGTGCCTTTCCCCTAGAGATCCATGTTTGCTTTTTTTTTAACTTTGGGAAAGATTGAGATTATGAATGAAGACAGTTCCAACAATGTGACCAGTTCAGGTACTCAAAATCACCAATTAAGAAGAAACTTGTAATTCTATCTATTCACTAGCCATAGCCATGCCACTCAATTTGAACTGCTTTCATGATGCCAGAAAATGAGGCCATGTCTTCAAGCCCCTGTTACTTCCTCTCCTACTTTGTACAATATAGATTTGCTACCATCTTACAACTTACAAAGGTCTAGTTTTCTACTAAGGCAGTCCAACACATCTTCTATTTGATAACTATGTACCAAGCACAAATTTGAATTGTGACCCTGAAATTACTAAGCTTCCAGCTATCTAAAAGTATATCTGTGTGTATGTGTTGTGGTCATAGTAGCAATAGTAGTAGTAGTAGTAGTAGTACTAGTAATACTAGTACTAGTAGTAGTAGTAGTACTAGTAGCAATAACAGTAGTAATAGGAGGAAGAGAAGAGATTTCTATTTTTAGTCTTTTTTTCTTCTCTGACAACAAATTCTGAGATGATAAGCATCTATCTCTGATCTTTACATTTTTTCCATGAAAAAACATCTTCGGAACTGATCTTATCCACTAATACCTCTACTCATTTTTCTGGACAGCCTGAATGAGTTTATACTCTATAAGTTCCAAGGAACATCACTGTCCAACTGCTTCCTAAGAAAATTATCACCAGGGGTTGGCAACCTTTCCAGAGTGAAGTGCCAAGATTCTGACCCCTTTCCTTCTGGCATGCCACAGGGTATGGGGGAGGTAGCTGAGAGAGCTCACAGCCAACCCACTCTTATGGTAGGAGGCCGACACCAGGTCTCCAAAACAGGCAGGGGGAGAGAAAGCAACAGCCTTCATCCTATAGATGCCAGTGAAAACTGGCAATGTGCCATCTTTGACCCATATACTGTAACTTTCTGTTCCTATTATAACTCTGATGGCAAGGGCAGAAAGAGGTGGTGGGTGAATGGAGAAGAAGGAACACCCTACTTAATACTTTGCCATAACAGGATTTTAATTTTGCCCAGCAGAGATGAGTTAAAGAAAGCAAATAAAACTGAAATGGATTCTACCCTCTTAGAGCCAAAACGAGACATATTTGTGACACAGACAAAATCTAAAACTTGTTCCCTCTATGCATGAACTCTTTGAACTTTCAACATTGCACTGAAATTTGATTTTTCTAAAAATAAATGCCCATGTGTATGAAGAGTGGAATTTTCAAATATTAAAAATAAATGAATTTATAAAAAGTGATATAGAAAGGTGTTCCACCTTGTGGGTCTCCCACACTCCTGCGTTTTGTTTCCTAGGTGGGTGCTTACGTTTCTTTCCCCAAATTCTAGTTCTTCCTCTTACAATTTATGAGCTAGGGTGAGAATAGACATATTCATGGATATTCACACAAAAGCATCTAGACCAAGCAAATACAAAATTTCAATATGTTTATATTACATAGACTAACAATGAAGGAAGATTTCTATGCCTGGCCCCTACTTCCACCCTGGAGAGTAAAAAATGAGTCATGAGAATAGTGTGTTCTAGACAAGGTAGGGTCAGCTGGGAAATCCCCACCACACTTCTCTCTGGGAAAGGTTCCGAGGAGGGATGGGATTTCAGTAGATTGATAGTGGGTAACACCTTATTATAGATTCCTTTGGCTCTCTAAGCAGGGTCCTGGCAGAGCACGTGGCTAAAACTGGCAGCTTTCAATGTCCTGAAAAAAAAATCTCCTGGGCTTACGCAGTTCTTTGGAGAGCCGTCTGGCAGGATGTAGAATGCTAGGATCCCAGAGCATATCATTCCAGCTCAGAAATGTATAGCTCAAGAGCTTTGTAATGGGATAGCAAACCCATAGTGTGTAGATCCCTGCTTCATATCACAGAGGTGTCTGAGACAAAGAATGTTAGGCAGTCAGTCATATTCATTTATTACAAAGTCCATCCACAACCCACCCCTGCCCCAGCAGGAGGCAGGGTTCAGGTCAGTGCGGGGCAGTTGTGGCAACCCAGGCAGCTCACTTCCTTTTTGGAAGGGCATGTTTTATCCATATATCTGTCTGCCAGTTATGGGATTAGACAATGATTTCTGAAAGTGTAGCGGTTGGCAGGTCTAAAGTTATTACCATCATGGAGTGTAGTGGCTAGAGCATCAGACTTGGAACCAGAGAACATGGGTTCTAATCCTGCTTTAGATACTTCCTTGCTCCCAAACTCTGAGCACTGCTGTCAGTTGACCTATCTCAATTCATTTTCTTCCTCTGTAAAGTGACAATTAGCACCTACCTCACAGGATTCTTTTGAGGAGCAAATAAGATAATGTACATAAAAGAGTCTGCAAGCTTTAAGGTACTCCATAAATGCTAGTTTTTAGCATTATTGCTATCAAAACATGTTCATAGCACCATAGGAGGGACATTCACATGCTTGGCCTAATTATGCCTCAACTACTAAGTGTAACATTGGACACGTCACTTCAATTTCCCTTTCAGTGGAGTAGGAAGTGTTAAATAATTGTTTTTTGAATAAATGAATGAATCTGGGCATGGGATGATGATCAATAGATTTAGGTTCTAATCCTGAATCTACCACCAACTTATTACATGACCTTTAGAATGTCTTATAATATCTTT
The DNA here is from genome assembly GCA_028646575.1 of Pseudocheirus occidentalis. Classification (NCBI taxonomy): domain Eukaryota; kingdom Metazoa; phylum Chordata; class Mammalia; order Diprotodontia; family Pseudocheiridae; genus Pseudocheirus; species Pseudocheirus occidentalis. The sequence goes on along the minus strand of CM053593.1, from coordinate 327,381,419 downwards.
TTATCTTTTTTCTGATTTTTTCTCACATGTCAATTGTGGATTGAGTCAACATCCATTCATTAATGATTCAACCAAATAAGTATTTATTGAGTATCTATTGTTTGCCCAGCAATGTGCTAGGAATTGTAAGGAATACCCAAAAAAAGCATGAAATAGTCCCCAGTTTTAAAATATTCCTCTGCCCTTTCAACTATGGGCATATTATAGAGGGGGAAATGAGATTCTAGGTATAAAAGCATTCTTAAAAGTCAAAACCCACCTGCAAATTTAAATTGTTATTATCTCAGCAGAAATGGCGAGGAGTGATAAATCTTACAGACATTATTACCCAGAAAGAATGGAAAAAATTTAAGCAAGATATTGTGGAACAACCACTGACTTTGTAATTAGAGGACCAGGGTTCACACCCTGACTCTATAACTCAGTATATTTCTGATTCAGGACAAGTCATTAAACCACCCTGGGTCTGTTTTCTCAGTTTACAAAAAGAAGTTATATGAAATGATTTTAAGATCCTTTCTAGCCCTAAAGTTATGATTCCATGGCTTATTACATACAGAGAAAAAATGAATAGGAAAGGTCAAATGTAATTCCAATATTTCTAACCTATGAGAAAGGTGTAGTAATGATGCTTTTGACAGAAATTTTTGGGAAGAGTAATTGATCTGAGGGTCACCTAAGTGGCATAGCGGATGGAGCACTGGATTTGAAATCAGGAAGACTCTAGCCCAGGGTTAAATGACCCTGGGCAAGTCATTTAACCCTGTTTACTTCAATTCCTCATCTTTAAAATCATCTGGAGAAGGAAATGACAAACCACTTCAGTATCTTTGCCAAGAAAAACTCAAATGGAATCATGAAGAGTTAGACAAAATTGAAAAGCCTCAATTATAAACTGCTCTGAAGAAGAAGTTGATGAGTTTGGATATAGACACATCAAGGTTTAAATACATCTCCATCAAGTAGAAATGACCTCCAAACAAAAGTAATTCCTGGAACTTGATGAGAAGTTATTACTGGAGACAAAAAACTTAGCATTCATTGATACAAAGATGATAACTAACACTTCAAGTGAATAAGTTTTTCCAAAGTAGTTTTGACAAAGGGAAAACAGAAACAAAGGTAGAACTTTGGGGTATACCCATAGGAGATGATAGTCAGAAGTCAGAGAGCAAGAAATAGAGAAGGAATGGTTAGAGAATTCAGAGGAGGAGCAGTCAAATGCAACATAAAGAAAATTAGGAGAGGATAGACTTTACAGGAAGAAGGGATCAGCAGTATCAGATGTAGCCAAGACATCTAGAAGTACAGGGACTGAGAAAAGATGTTTGGATTTAGCTAGAATGAGGGCATTCATGAACTTTAAGAACAGAATCTCAGCAGAATTGTCAGGCCTGAAACCAACCAGCATGGCATTAAGTATTAGATGGCTAGGAAATGAGAGCATCAAATATAGACCACTTATTCAAGGGACTGTGAAAAGAAGAAAATTAATGTGGTCATTGAAAAGGGCTAGAAGAATCAAGTAAAAATTGTGTTTGTTTGATAAGAGAAGAGAGACTTACCTATGATTGAATGAAAGGAAAGAAAAATTGAAATTGTGTGTGTGTGTGTGTGTGTGTGTGAAAGAGAGAGAGAGAGAGAGAGAGAGAGAGAGAGAGAGAGAGAGAGGGAGAACAAATCCCTCAGGTGGTAGGAAAGAATTCCAAGCACAAATGGTTGGGTTTCCCAGTTTCCCACCTAGGAAGATCTTTTTGCAAAAAATGGATTATATAAAGCAGTTAGTATCCACAAAATCTCCCTCCAGGTTTTAAAAGAAATTTTTCTCTGTGAAGGAATTTAGATATCTATACGTGTTTGTTTTCCCTCTGTATGTGGGCTAAAAGGGGTAGCAAAAAAAATGGCTGAATAAAATTGTGGTTAATATGGGAAGAGAGATAGTATGATATCCTGGATAGAATTCTGGACTCAGAGTCAAGAAGACTGGAGTTCAAATATGATTCGAATGCTTATTAAATTGTGTGGCCTTGGGCTAGTCACCTCTCCCTAATAACCTCTCTTACCATCAGTTTCCTTATCCGCAAAAGTGGAGATTTGCCTTCAGGCTCAGTCAAATGTGATAATGCACATGAAATGATTTGGACTCTATCTCTCATTATTAGCTGTAACTGAGAAAACATAAGTAACTGTGTTATTGCTCTGCACATCCCTTCCTTTGGGGGTCACATGATTAGAGTTAACAGAAGTGGTTTTGAGCTAAAACAATATCTGAGCACTTTGGCTTGCAGAAGCTTGAGTGCTATGTTCTTAAGGAGGAAAGGAGTTATTTAAATGTGATAAATCTGTGAAGAGTAATAGAGGGTGGTAAAAGCTGTGGTCTCATAAGCCAGAGTCTTTAAAGCTCTGAATGGCTTTCAATGGAGCCATCTGAAGCTCCTGAGGCACCCTAATAGAGTGGGGAGACCATTGGCTTTAGATTCAGAGGCCCCACCAGGTGCAAATCCTGTGTCTGAAATGTATTATCAGTGTAACCTTGAGCAAGTGACAACCACTTTGGGCCTCAGTTTCTTTAGCTGTACAAAGAGGGAGTTGGACTAGTTGGTTTCTAAAATCCCTACCAGCTTCAAATCTATGGTCCTTTCATTTCTTCTGCATTCCTTCTGTTGCTATTTGACCAAGACTTCCACAATCATCAAATACTTTATCTGTCCCTAAGTTCTGCAAGGCATTATTCATTTATATTTTCATGCATTATTTTATGTAGGATTCAAATCAAGGCATTCCCTGACCCCAAATCTAGCATTCTTTCTATTGTACCATGATGACTCTTCTAGAAATAGGTACTCTTGAAACTCTCCCATAGAAATGGACATATTTTGTGCCATCACACAAAATGGGAGGGGGAAAGAGGGTTAAGTTCTATTTTCTTAGTCTCTACCTACAGATTAGGGTTGGGTTTTTTTTTTAATTCAGTTAAGGAAACAGGTATTGATGAAACACACAACAGAACCAATCTCATTAAGCAATAATGATTGTGATGACTATTTCCTAGGGATTAAAGACTGGCTGGGAGGAGCTGATGGCCCAAAGCACACAGCTGAAGACTATTAACCCCAGTTGGCCATTAATCCCTGGCAAGCATCCCATAGCAAGACCCTTAATGCTATTATAACTGGATGAACAAAAAACATATCTTGATGAGTACCTGGGAAGACACTGACTGACATTTCATTTGGACTATTCAAAACATTCCTAAGAACTTCTCCCTTTCTCTCTTCTCCTCCTACCTCCCAAGTCAATCTAGCCATCTGAGCCAAGACCCCACATTCCATTCATCTTAGAGCCTCTTTTGCCATCCACTCGGACTGATGGACACCTAATTAAAACAAATTAATGATTTGAAGCAGAAACTGTGTTTAATGAAGCCCTTGCTTGGGCTTGCACGCTGGTGCCAGGGCTGTTTGCCTACAAATATTTACCAACCCTTCATGCGGAAACAGCTTGGCCACCTGTTCCCTCTCCTCTTCTCTGAAAGCCCTCTCTTTCCCCAAAGGTAGGGAATGCCAAGTTAGATCCCTCACACCTGAAGCACCCTGATCAGAGCTCACCCGTGCCCCTAAAGGGGCTGCCAAGAACCAGCCAATTCACCTTCACTTTCTTTGCTTGGCATATTCGACTTTAGCCCAGACAGCTGTTCAACAGACTAGATCCTGAAACGTGTCCCCTTTTTGTGGTCCTTGTTTAGCTGTGGCAGCAGCCTGTCTCCAGGCTTAAGTAGATAGGCACATAGGGGTGGAATTTCTTAGTTGGAGACCAAGAATTAAGCAAAGGAAAGAATAGAAATTTGGAGTATTTTAAGTTCTCCTGCCAACTATGATGATTATTACATATATTGCCAAAGAAACTTGAATACAACAAAGATGGATACATCAGAGATAAACAGATCCATGTTTATGCATACCGAAGATACAATAGGTTTTTGCATGTATTGTTTCATTGTGAAGTAAAGCATCAATCCACTCTTCTAGTTCATTTCTTTCTTCCAAAGCCTTAACCAAAATTTACTTGCTAAGTATTCAAGGAGGTGTGCAGAATGGATTATATCCTCTGTTACTGTCAAATGAACTTAGTTCTTGGGAAATTCAGTGTTGGAGTGAATCACAGTATGTGGATACAATCCATTGTGAGCTGTTCCCACACCAGAGAAAATCTTTCAAGTGGTGAAACAGTAGACTTTTTACTGTTCTTCAATGTCCAGTGAGATCATATTGCTATTAACACACATTAAGCACTTCCACATTTGCATAAAGTTTTACTGCCACTAACACTAGTTATTCCACAAGCCAATCATATGAGAACAACTCTATGAAGTAACACAATATAATCACCTCCACTTCACAGATGAGAAAACTACACCATGAGCACTAACAACCTTCTTGGACTCACACAATGATGACTGAATTTAGACCTCAAAGTTCCTTTGTTCAGCTGAGCTAACATACTCCACAGTACTCTCAGAATCAACCACTACCATTGTCAGCACTGAACACTGACTAAACTTCTCCAACTGGGGTTCATAAACGAAACAACTTGAATTTTTTACATTGGAGGGAATTTGCTTATTCTTCATCAAATACATGGACCTCTTCCTTGACTCAAAACTCTTTATGAATTCCTAAGCTATCAGAAAAGAATTTTTCCATCTGCTATTGATCTAACAGAAAAACATTTCTCATTTCTTGACTGGACCTTGTTACTGAAGCCCACAAATTTGTGGTTTTCAAGTTGAACTCTCATCATGCTATCTAAATAGGGGCAACCTTAAGACCACCTGGGGGTCTTCACTAAGCATAGAACACAGCAGCCTTTCTGCTAACACTACCAGATAAGGAAAGCCAGGCACATCTCTGCCTTGCATTCTATGCTCACTACCTGTTCATTCTGAATCCAATTCAAAACATTGACTTGAACCCCAAACTTCCTTTATGTTGAAGGTCCTGTTCACCTTAAAAATTGACTCTCCTTTCCTCTCTTCCCTTGTGAACTTCTGCCCACTGCCTGTAGCTTTGAATCTCCCTGCAGCTTAAGGCAGGATGTTCTGTGTGGAGGCTACATATCTCAGGAATTCACTTTCTCACCTAGCCTGTCACAGCCTGAGTTTACTGGCCTGCAGGGCTTAGGACAAGTCTTGTCTGCTCAATCAAGTTTGTGTGTGTGTGTGTGTGTGTGTGTGTGTGTGTGTGTGTAAGTGAGTGTTACAGAGCACAGCAGACAGTGACTCATGAATGAGAAGTTCATTAATTTTTAAGTGCTAGAGGTTAGGTGATAGAGTCATTTCTACAAACCAAATTCAGAAAAACATCATATATACCAGGCCAATTAAGAGTGATCATTCCATTGGGAGTTTAAAGATTCCACAGGGTATACAGAAAAAATATAGATCGTACTATGGGTCTTTTTTTTTTCTTTCTGTGCCTGGAGACGTTCTTCATCTCCAGGTGTGCGTACCCAAGCCGTGACTCTACAGCTACCAATCTGGACTTAGGAATGCTGTCATGTCATAGGAATGTTATCTGTTGGGAAGGGCTGAAGATTGTATGAAGCAATCTAGCCATGCAAAAATACAACTTCCAAATTCAACATGTTCAGAAGGAGCTGGCTTCTGAGGGGAAAAAGACAAGGAATTGCTGTGGACAGCTCCTTAAAGCTTAAATCCCGCCCTCCTTTAAGGCCCAAAGTGATATGTTTACCTTTTCTAAGACGTGCAATAGTTTACTCACATTCCTTGGTAAAGTTCCCACTTTAGCAAAGTACCTTTGCTAAATAATTTTGGGTAAGTTATGAGAAGGGCATTGTGGTCTAGTGGAAATATTCCTGTACCCACACCCCTGCTCTGTATCACACCAGGAGACTCACTGTGAGCAGTTGGCTAGAAAACTTCATATGACTCTGGCTCCATTTATACAATGAAGATCATACCTGCCCTTCTCCAACCATTTAACAAAGGAAAGTTGTCAAAATGAAATAAATAATGCACGTTTGTGCATTTTGAAGCTCTAGGACAAAGGCATATAGAAACATCCTTTGAAAACATGCTTTCAGTCTTTTTGTTCTCTCCTTACCGCAATATCAGAAAAAATCTCTTGGAGTCAGCTATGGGTCATGTTTCTACAACCAGAAGCTTTTTGTTACATAACACAGTCTATAATAAACTACAGCATGATTTATCATTCTTTTTTGGTTATTGGAGGTAATGAAAAATCATGACAAAAATCAAATAGGTTTTAGAGGTGAATGAGACATGAGACATCACCTAGGCCAATTCCCCTACTCTATGGATAAGAAAAAAAGCCCAAGGATATTGTGCTCATGGTCATACTGAAAGTTTATAATGAAGCCAAGTCTAGAATCCATGTCTTATGATTCATTCTCACTCATTCTCATTCTCTCTCTCCCTCTCTCTCTCTCTCCCTCTCTCTCTCTCTCTCTCTCTCTCTCTCTCTCTCTCTCTCTCTCTCTCCCCTTTTTTTGCTTTCAGTAAAGGGGGAATAGCGCTTGATTTGAAATCAGAACCAAAGTTCAATTCCTGGGTCTGCTTCTCACTCTCTACATGATTTGAAAAAGTCACATCATCTCTCTGTGGTTCTGTTCTCTTATCTACAAAATGGTGAGGTTGGACATAATACAATCTAAGATCCCTTTCATCCCTAAATCCTATACAGTCTCATGATTACTTTCCATTATGCCCCAATGGGACATTCATGGAGATGTAGGTTGTACATGTTTTCCTGACTAATATATCTACTTCTATTGATGAGCAAGGTTTAACTATCTTGATTTTCATCCTTTGCTTACAGATGCTGTCATCTCAAAGCCCTGTTATATATATAGCATCAGCAGTGATGTTGAAAGCCCATTAATGTTCAGTGGTAATGACAATTGTATCTCAATATAATTTACAGGTGACTACAGATTGACATCTTGCCTCTGATACATACTGTTGTGTGGCTCAGGACAAGTCTCTTAGTGTCTTTGTATGCCCCAGGTAATTCTCTAATACTAGTACATGCTGATGTGCTTTGGTAAAGGGAGTTTCTTTTCCAGGGATTCCCTTTGCCAGTGAAATCACAACTAACCAAAAAAAATTTCTTCATAATATGGAATTTTGCTATGAAAAAAATCCACCACCTCTCAAATGCACATTTTTAATATTTTCATAAATTGACAAAAATCTCAATTCAATATTTGAAAAGTACAACTCTGTAACACTTCCCCTAAGAGATCTCCACATAATTCTCTTCATTGCTGTCACTTATCCTAAAAGAATTTAGTAATTTTCGGCGAGGAAGGATAAATATACATAGTTCAAGAAAAACTGCTAGTATTTACCCATCCCCACTGAAATTACCTTGTATTTATCTTGTGACTAAGTCATGCCTCTATTTCTCCTTCCCAAACTGTGGTTTCCTTTACTTGACTTAAGTTAGTCTTATGTCCCATTACTTTTTTCTCCCTTCTCCATTCCAGGATTCATTTGTTGGATTATAGAAAGACTAGAGAGAAAGGATTGGGAAACATGTCATTGTGTGTATATGTAGATATATATATATATATATATATATATATGTATATATGGTGACTCCTCTGATGGAACCTAAATTCTTTGATAACAGGGATTATTTCACCCTTGTCTTTTGTATCCCTGGCACTTACCATGCTGCCTAGGATACATTAGGTGATTAATTCATGGCAGTTGATGGATTGGATGAAATAATAATAACTATGAAAGTTAACATTTACATGGTTTTTATTATGTGTTAGGCACTATACGAAGCTGTTTACAGTTGTTATCTCCTTTTATTCTCACAACAACCCTGGGAGATGGGTGCTATTATTCTTCTCATTTTGCAGATGAGGAAACTGAGGCAAACAGAGGTCAAGTGACTTATCCAGGGTTACACAGCTAGTATGCATCTGAGGTTGGATTTGAACTCAGGTCTTCTTTTCTATCCACTTAACTGTTACAGAATATATTTTAAGTCAGCTGTTACTGAGATTGGAGCAGTTAGGTGGCACAATGGATAGAACACTGGGCTTGGAATCAGGAAGACTCATCTTCATGAGTTCAAATCCAGCCTCAGACACTTACTAGTTGTGTGAGCCTGGGCAAGTCACCTAACCTTGTTTGTCTTCATTCCTCATCTGTAAAATGAGCTGGAGAAGAAGATGGCAAACCACTCTAGTATCTCTGCCGAGAAAGTCCCAAATGGGTTCGTGAAGAGTCAGTCACTACTCAATTACAGTGACAACAAATGACGAGAATATAGTGTAGGGCAGACTGTTAGGAACACATCTCTAATTTTTCAGTATCAATATCATGGAGGGCAACCATGCTTTCCCATAAACCATACAATGGTATCATTGTCAGAAACAGAATATCAACTGTGTCTTTGGTCTGAATTGGTATAATTTGAACTTTTGGAATTGTCAGAAACAATACAAAAATCACTTTACGTCTCTGGGCCTCATTTTCCTCAACTATAAAATGAGAGTATTGGACCAGATGCTAGCTAACGTTCCTTCTTTATTAAAAAATGAAAATTTGGGGTGGCTAGATGGTGCAGTGAATAGAGCACCGGCCCTGGAGTCAGGAGGACCTGAGTTCAAATCCAGTCTTTGACACTTAACACTTACTAGTCGTGACTTTGGGAAAGTCACTTAATCCCAATCGTCCTGTCTTCCCCCCTCCAAAAAAATAAAAAAAAAATAAAATTGATCATCTATAATCTGGATTTTCTTTAACTTTATATTATATGCTCAGCTTTCAAATATTATTTGTTAGCTAGTAGATGGGAGCAATGTTTTAAATAACCCAAAACTGAAGACATGTCCAAAAGTATTTTATTCTTTTTTTTGGAATATACTACGTATAGATATTTACCCTCCTAATTATGCTTTGTTTGGGCAATTATGAAAATAGGGACTCTTAGCTGCCCAGCTTTGTCAGAGGGCACAGAAGTATCTGACATACTGAAATGACAAATCAGCATTACAGTTGCCGGGTCAGTTCCCAGTTTTGACAGAAACCTCTTGTGACTAAGTCATGCCTCTATTTCTCCTTTCCAAACTGTGGTTTTCTTTACTTGACTTAAGTTAGTCTTGTGTCCCATTGCTTTTTTCTCCCTTCTCCATTCCAGGATTCATTTGTTGGGTTATAGAAAGACTAGAGAGAAAGGACTGGGAAACGTGTCATCGTGTGTCATCACGGTGCAGGGTGTTGGGGAAAAGGGAATTGGTAGAATATGAAGAAAATGATTCTTAATGTTTTACTGTTGCAGCCCAAGCTCTTCCTAGGCAGGCAATATTATATTTTCATTTGCATACAGTATAGTTCTACATTATACCAGAAAGAGAGTGAGATGCTCCAACAGTCTCGATTTCCTATGATCACATAATCATCAGAGAAATAATCTTTTGAAATACATTATACAAAAGTGAAATGGTATGGGATCACAAACTTGCCTGCCCGACAACCCCACTCATACATAAACATTATGCACTAATTGTCTCTTTGTTGTCTCCCCTGCTTCTTCCCCCTCCACTGCTTGGGTTGCAGTGGTTTTTGGCCCACTCCCCACCATGGGCACAGCTCAGCAAAGCTGAAGGCAAAAACATCTGCCCCAGTTTCTCAGCACGAGCTGGAACTGAATTAAATATCTATCAAAATGCAGAGGAACAAATGACCCCCATCCCTGGGATCTGACCCTTTTGAGTGGAGGTAACTAAATTGCTAAGTCCTAAGCATGTAAAATTTAAAACCATTGGTGACTGTGCTTGGAATTCCAAGGTTTTAGATAGTGATTTCCATTTTTATTTTTTTTACCCGAGGGTGCCTGGATTGGCAAGGCTGTCAAACAAGTGTGAGAAGATGCCAGCACAGGCAAGCAGTTTCCAAGGCAGAACTACAGCAATGCCTGATGCTGTATTAATTGGGAGTGCTGACCATCTGGTCATTAGGGGCAAGCTGCTGCCAGGGTGTCTCTCCCTTTCCATCTCATTTCAGGAGCTCTGGAGCCTGGGACAGTGACCCCCAGGGAGATTCTGGCTAAAGATCATTCCTATATCTCCTCTGATCCTGGATAAAATGGGACAGAGAACTGATAAGAGAGGAGAAATCTCACAAGTACCCACAGGCATGAACTAGTATGCACACACACATGCACATGCACATGTACATACACATGCACATGCACACACATGCACACGTACACGCACATGAACACACACAGAGGAAAAGACTGAGTGAATAATTTTTGACCTATTGTTAAAGACTGAGAAGAAATTATTAGAGACAACAAAATTATTTTTAAGCTGTAGACTAACATGACAAATCAGTAAAGAAAGCAGAGTGGATTGCAAAGGGCTCAGAGAAATATCCCATGGGATATTTGGAAAGATACATGGGAAGAGGAGAGGAAAAGAGGAAAGAGGGAGGGCACAAAAGGAACCATTCAGGAGAGGTCAGAGAGATGAAGTGAGGGAGAATAATGGACAAAATGAACTGAATCCCCTGTGAGAAGGAAAGTCAACTTTGGGAGCTTCAGGACGTGTAGTCACAGTTTTATTGACTTTTGAATACTCAAAGTTTGGTTTGAAGCTCCAGAGATACCATATATTTTATTTGGTTTTGTTTGGTTTTTGTTTTTTTGGAGAGGGAAAGGCAAGGCAATTGGGATTAAGTGATTTGCCCAAGGTCACACAGCTAGTAATTGTGTCAGGTGTCTGAGGTCAGATTTGAACTCGAGTCCTCCTGACTCCAGGGCCAGTGCTCTATTTGCTGCTTCCTCTAGCTGCCCCCTGATACCATATATTTTTAAAAGTAGAATGTGGGTAAAATTTGGATTTTCCAGAAAAATTCAAATCCTGATCTCTTAATTATGGACTCTAACTGGTCCCAGGGTCTCATAGAATCTCACATCTATTTCCTAAAATCATTCTTTAGGTCCTTTCATTGGTGGGAATGGGAGGAAGGAACCTGGGCTGTTAGCACAGAGAGACGGCAAAGAGATAGCTCATGACAAAAAGAGGTCTTAAGCTTCTGTTTTTTCTTCATCTCAGTCTGTTGCTGCCACTTTGGGACTTCATATCCTTTTACAGGTGAGGCAGAACAGCCAGAGTCACAACAATCAATTTACCTATATTACAAGTGTTGTTTTATTTTTAACTCCCACAAAAGAACATATAAATCCTAACTTGAGATATTTATGGATATGAAGAATGTGGGAGAGAAAAGGGGTTTGGGACAAAGAATGCACCTAGATTCAATCATCAGTGAGATAAATTTAACCAGATCACAATTGCCACAGGGGAAAACACAACCAGATCTCATTCATCAGAGAAAACAAGGATTCAACTGAGGATTCAACTTTATGTATGTATTTATGTATCTGTATCTGTTGACAGAGGTCCATTCCCAAAGGCACTCTGCATTAGGGTTTTGGATCAATGATCTTAGTACCCCAGGCAGAGGAGGAAAGGGATCAATGATCCTGCAAGAGACTCCATTCTGCACCTGGCACACCCAAGTTATAACAAGCTCTCATTGCCCTTTCTAGTTTGGTATGAGAAGAGCCAGATTCCATCCCTCACACAACAGGTCAACTCATCAACAATGCAGATGTGAGCCAAAGATTTTATAGAAAGAGAAGAGGTATAAATCAAGCCCACCTGATTGATTTCCCATTTCTGATGTCAAACATGGAAGCACCAGGGAGGAATTGGACAGTGAGGCACTAATCTGTGCCATAAAACATGGAAGTTTTCAGTCATGGAGTGATCCAGATAAGAGGCAGACACAGTTGCTAGGGAGGCTAAGAAAATATGTCTAGAACAGAAGCCGTCTCTCAAATCTCAATGAGGCCAAAGGGGGGAAAAAACACCAAAAAAACCTCAGAGCTTGGTTTTGTTTTGGTTTTGGGGAGGACTACCACACCTCCCACCTCCCATTTCAAAATGCAAACCAACAAAAACTTATCCATTGAGATAATCACAGAATTGTAAAACTGGGTATAACTTGAAAAGATTACCTAACCACAGAACTGAACCCAATGCATCTAAGGCTAAACACTATCTTCCAAATGTCTAACAAGGATAAAGGACTACAGAGAAGGAGTCAAATTGTTGATTTGTTTTCATCTATCTACAAATGCACATTTAATGCTATCACTGTCACATTAATAAGTATTTGGATAGTGTGTTATTAAAACCTAAATTAGCTAGAAATACTTGGTTTATTCAGCAAAATTTGAAAGAGCAAATGTTCTCCGTTTGGACAATATAACCACACTTGAAATTTGGTGATGAGAAGACTGTATTTAGTTGTTCCTTTCTTATTTGAGGAAGTCTAACCTTCATGCTCCATTTTATTCCCCTCTACCCTTCTCCCATTTCTCCCTCTATCCAGGCTCATATTCAACTGCAAAGACAGAAACATAAATGTTCCTACTTCATATTAAGTATAAAGAAGTTAGCTGAAAGAGTGGCAGGCCCCCTCCTGAACAACACACCTCTGGGACCTGTATGCTCTGAAAACACCCCAAAGTGTCACAGTGGCACTTGGAGCCCTAAATTAGGTACAGTCTTCTTTTATACCTCCCAGGGCAAAAGGCCAGTGGTGTGAGATGTCCTTTCTCATCTCCTCCTCCCCTTTCCTCACTTTTTATAATAAGATCTCACATTTATTGACTACTAGAAAGTTCACCAAATACCACATATGATATCAACCACACAAGAGAATGGTGTCAGTATTGCTATGTCCAGTTTATGGATGATGAAACTGATACAAAGAAAGGTTAAGTTATTTAACCAAAGATCACATAGCTAGCACATAGCAGATTTAGAGCTCTATTGCACCTGTATTTATGTATCTTTATGTCATATGTGAAAGGCAGTGATTGTGGCTAGAAAGATGGACTCAGGATCAGGAGAGCCTGGGCTCCAGTCTTGCCTCAGACATGTACTAACTGTGTGACTGTGGGCAGTCACTTATGTTCCAGGTAAACCAATTCTCTATGCCTGCAAGTTACAATTGAGTTGCTGGTGTTTATTAGTAAAGACAGTGCCCTTGCTGAGAGCTCCCTACACTGAGGAAATCACAAGTCCAGACACCAACACCCTGAAAAAGTCATATGTAGTGTTAAGATTTCAACGCTCTCTACAAGTATTCCTTACAAATACACATTTAGGATGCATCATTATACCTCCATTTTTTTCTGTAAAGAAAAAACAAAGTTCAGAGAGAACGCCCAACCAAAGTAAACTAGGAATGGAGGAAAACACATTTTGAATACTATGGAATTTTCTGGAAATGAAACAGTCACATTACTTTACTGTCCTTCAGCTACTCTCTCAGTGAATTAATATTTGTTACCCTTGGTGTTTTCTCTCTCTCTCTCTCTCTCTCTGTCTCTCTGTCTCTCTCTGTCTCTCTCTCTCTCTCTGTCTCTCTCTCTCTCTCTCTCTCTCTGTGTCTCTCTGTCTCTCTCTCTTTCTCTCTCTCTGTCTCTCTCTGTCTCTCTGTCTCTGTCTCTGTCTCTCTGTCTCTCTCTCTGTCTCTCTGTCTCTCTTTCTGTCTCTCTCTCCCCTCTTCTTTTTTTTGGAGGGGGGAGTAATTGTGAATCAAAGCTGCAGTTCCGTGCATATAGGGAATTCTCAGTGAAAAATTCCTTTTAACAAGTGCAGGTCAGCAATAGTTCTGCAGTTTATAGTCTTAGAGAGTCACTGGGTCACTGAAGAGTTAAGTGGCTTGCCCAGGATCACACATATGTCAGGGACAAAATTTAAACCCATATCTTCCTGATGCTGAGGCATCTCTAGTCACTACACGATGATACATCTCATCTAATCATACTACAAAGATTTTATGACACACTGAACAAAAAAGCTAGAGAAATTCTAATGAAGCATATTGACACAATAAATTATCTGCTATACAGAACATTTTACCTTGATCTCTATCTGTAATCCACCATTTCTATATAAATGTAATACATTGTTGTTTGACACTCAACATGATAATTCCAAAGTAGTCTGGAACAATCTTCTCAAAAGAAAAAAAAACACTAAATTATATTCAGTCAAGTTGTGATATTAAATATTTTTTTGGAATTCTAGTTCTTTTAGAATTTGTGGTCAGTATATAATGTATATAGTAATTCTTACTAGCCAGACTGTTTGTTTAACCAGAAGATCTCCTTCAATAAGCATGCCAAATGACAGAGCAGACTGTAATGATAATGGGCCAGACCTTCCTGTTAAAAGTTCCTCCCCATCCTCCTGAGTCTATCCATTGTTCTCACCTCTCTCGGTGGCCAGTTCAATTCTGGCCATTTTCCAGGAGTGTAGAAGGAGGCTGGAAATTTCACAAGAATGGACTCTTGCTGCCTTTTCACGACCTCCCCTTCCTTACACAGCGGGAACCAGGAAAAGCAGAGAAGAGAAGCAATTCTATTTTCAGTCTGTTTATTGAACTTCATCGGTCTGTCATTTGAAGATTGGGTCTTGCATCAGGCCCTGTTTTCTTTTTGGCTTCATCAATTTATTCAGCCCTGGTCATTGTAAGGCCACGGACAGACAGCCCTGTCATCGTCTGCTTAGGCTTTCTTGTACTCTCGCTTTTGAAGTTGGTGACAAATTAAGTTTCTGTCCTCAAGAAATGGACATTTTTTTGCAGGAATAGAAAAGGGTCTAAAAATTAAAGAAATAAAAGGGATTCCAGGTCATCTTGCTAATTTTCTAATGGATTCAATTCAGGAATTAAGTACCCAAACACCAGCTTCAGAAACATGAAACCCTCCCTCTTTAGAAGAGGTATTGAGAGGTTTAGCAGAGAGCCCAAAGGTCACACTGAAAGGAACCTCAAAAGTCTTCTAGTCCAATGCCCTAATTTCACAAATGAGGAAATGGAAGTTAAGTGATCAGCCCCAAATTACTCAAACTGTAAGAATCTAAGATAGGTTTGAATCAAGGTCCTCTAACTCCAGAACTAGAAATCTTTCCACTGTACCAAGCCACTTTTTTTCTTTTTTTAAAATTTATTTTATTTTTATTTCATGGAATAAAACAAGCATTTCCACAACATAGCACAATAAAAAAGATTATGGCACATGAAACTACAAATCTATCATATACAACTTGCTATTCCCTTCAAACATAATACAAAGCTATCACATAAATGTTTTTCTTCCCTCCTTGCCCCTACCCTATAGATGGCCACCATTTTTATTCTATACATACTTCGATTTATCCGTTCTTTCTCTGTGTGCAGGTATCATCTTTCTTCATGGGTCCTTTACAGTTCATTTGGGTATTTATGATTGTCAAAAATAACTAATTCGCTCAGTCATTCTTAAAACAATATTGCTGTTACTGTATACAATGTTGTTTGCAAATATATAATATATAAATATATACAATGCTGTACACAAAAATGCCTTTTTCTTCTGGTGGAACCTATCCTAGCAACAGGGCACATCCAGACCCAGTAAACAAGAGAGTAGACCAGGAAGGTAAAGATGTTGAACCATATCCAACAGGCAGAGGGTAGAAGGTAGGGAAGAGTATGTGAAGGGAAGCAGAAAGAGTTAGGAGCCTTGACTCTCCCATAAGAAAGGGGTCCCACTGGCCATCCATAGTAATTGAAGTCATTTCTCTAGCCCATTTCCTCCGACCCCAAGTGGTTTAATGAGCTCTAACAGGATTCCTCCCCACCAAGGGCAACGAGGGACAAAAATTATCAGTATTGGGGGCTGGGGGGAGTGATTAAGAGGAGTGGGGAAAAAACAGTGGCATGAGTCACATGATATCCTGGAAAGAGATGACATCTGATAGAAAGCCACCATCAGCTGGGGCTGCTAGAGGCAGTAACTTGAGCTCTGCAGCTGGTGCTCCCCAGTGGCAGAAATAACAATGACTCTGGGAGTGTACTGGGACCACCAGTCTTTGTGCTAGTCAGCATGTGAGTCTGTGTGCATGTGCCTTCACTTGATCCTGGAAAGCAAGGCACTCCTGGTGCCGAGATTCATATCTACATCCACACCAGTCTCCTGCACCTGCTGTGCTGGGCCGTGTGGGGAGACAGAAGGCTCTGCCACAGGGGTTCAGGATGGTGGCTTTACATGCAGATCAAACACTTGTGACAACTCAGCTTATTATATTCAACCCAGGTTTCTTCAGAGTTATTTACAGACCTCAGTTCCTCACATGCTGCTGCCCCAAGAGGGAATCCCATGACCAGTAGTTTTTTTCTGCCCTAAATGGTTTTGAGAAAAGCATCACTACTGATGATGACAAAAGGGATTGAGAGGATGGGTCTACAACTAAAAACCTTACAGCTCGAGACAAACAACTGTTAACAAAATGCACGTTTCAATATCAAAGCGCACTAAGAACAACACCAGGTGTGTGTTCCTGAAGTAATCATCTCCATCCAGATCACTGTTTGGAACACAAATGATTTTATGCTGCATCCTATAAGCTTGAAGTTATAGAATTACCACTTTGGCATACTCATCGTATTGTATGAACAGAAACAAAATGAGAGCGAATGTGATCTTAGGACAACAAAATAATGGCCTGATCACAGACATGCAACTCCGCTGGCAGAACACTCTGAATTAATTTTTCAAAGCAGTTATCATGCATGTTTGTGACAGACACAAGCATAAACAGAGAGAGGGACAGAGACAGACAGTGAGACAGAGACAGAGAGAGACAGAGAGATCTTTATGAAAGATTACAGTTCCCACTCAGATTTTTCACTAATATTAGCTAGGTACTATATTCTAAAATGTATTTCCTCATACAGTATCTGTGAAGAGGATCAGGCAGACCTACAGGACAAAGAGACATTTGCCCTGTGGGCCCATTCTCAGAGTAAAGCTTACTATGGTATTCAGAGACCATCTGTTAGAAGATTCTCCACTCTGACCATAATTTCTCCATGACCCTCCCCTCACTTCTGTGTTATTTTATTTACCTGGAGATAATAGTATCTTGTAAGGATTCCTTCATTAATTCTAGCAGAATATATCTGTAAGAGAGAACAATTATTATTTTTTATCTCTCAGGCACATGGAAAGAGTCAAGAATCAGAGAAGACAAGTAGGCTTGCTCAAGGTGACAAAGCAAGTCTGTACTAGAAACAGACAGAAAGCCCGAATTCCCTTCTTGATAATGAGGGGCAGACCCTGTGTTGCTACAGGAAGTTGTGAAATCTGCTCAGCAGTTGGTTTTTTTTTCTTTTTTTAAGGGCAAATTCTTACAATGATTTAAACATGGACATGCCTTGAAAGCAAGGGAATAGATTAGAAATGATCTTTCAAGATCCTTCCTGATACTCAATGATTATTCAGCAACTCCAGAGCTAGAGGATACTGGGTAAGGTAGGAGAAGTGTCCAAGACCAGGCAGTGGAATGAAGGGGGGACTTCAAGTGAAAATGCTTAAGTTAGGTTTTATCCTGCCTAAAAAACTTACCAACTAAGGGGAATGGTAACCTCTCAGAGGCTGCTTCCTCATCTGCAAAACAGAGAAAAAGGGGCAACTAGGTGATGCAGAGAATAGACCATCAGCCTTGGAGTCAGGAGGACCTGAGTTCATATCTGACCTCAGACACTTGCTAGTCATGTGACCTTGGGCAAGTCACTTAACCCTAAGTGTCCTGCCTTCCCTCCTGCAAAAAGCAAAAAAACAAAAATAAAAACAAACCCACACAGAAAAAAATATGTTTGCATGATCTACCTCCCAGGGTTACTTTGCCAAAGGAGCTATGTAAACCTTAAAGTCATTGTCATAGTCATCATCATCATCATCACTGAATCCTAATTGGATGCTTACTAGCTATGAAATGGGCAAATGACATCATGCCTCTGAGCCTCAGTTTCCTCATTTGCAAAAATAATGGTAGTAATGCTTGTAGGATCCACCTTATAAGGCGATTTGGAGAAAAGCAGTTTAAGCTACTTCATAAATGTGAAGGAAAGAAGGGAAGAAGAGAGGGAGGGAGGAAGGAAGGAAGGAAGGAAGGAAGGAAGGAAGGAAGGAAGGAAGGAAGGAAGGAA
>CM053593.1:327300030-327362801 GCA_028646575.1 Pseudocheirus occidentalis | reverse complement strand
AGCAATAGATGCTATAGCTCTTTTCTATGTTTGATTTTGTTTCTTTTTTCCCATTGTTCACTCCATTGTTTACAACACTTCTATACAACCAGACTATTGTACAATGTGAAAGAGTTTGCAGATACTATACGTGATTGCACAGCACCGTGACGGGGGTGGGGGGGGAGGGGAGAAAATTTGAAACTCAAGTGATTCTGGAACTGAATCTTGTAAACTAAAAGTAAACAAGTCAACAATAAATACATACATACATACATACATACATAAATGAATGAATAAATAAATAAATAAATGAATAAGTAGATAGATAGATAGATAGATAGATGATAGATAGACAGACAGATAGATAGATAGATAGATAGATAGATAGATAGATAGATAGATAAAAAGTCTTATTCTGATGCCTTGCCACGAGATGCAGGTGACGTGGGGTCCCTGAAGGCTCTATCAACAGACTGTAAATTTTGATAGATCTTCCCAATGCTCTGGATTCTAGAGGTGTCAAACATAAATAGAAACAAAGGCCACTACAGAAGGATCCCTACAGGCTATGTAATGACTTAGAAGAACACATATTAACATTATCAGTGTTTTATTGCATTTTTATTTATTTTGTTAAATATTGCTAAATATTTCCCAATTCCATTTTAATCTGGAATTTTACGCTCCCCTCAATGCCTCAGTATTACATTTGATACCTCTGCACTAGAAGAAGTCTATGTAGAATCCCAGGTAACTGGTTTCACACATGTGTGACCATCTATCTACCATGTCATGTTGTACAGGGGTTTTATCTACAATACCTCAAAACATAAAAAAGCATTAAAAAGCAGTGAACTCCTTCCCAAAATATTCAGTGGTTAAAGAACAAAAATTCTAGATGTTTACAATACCAAAGTATTTGTCAATGTAATATTTGAGTTGGGTTCGGCATTAAACAGGAAGAGAGGAATAGATTGGACTGCCTTGGGGAAATTGCCAGATTATTTTAGGGACCCAAAACTTCTCCCTGAAACCAAGGCTCAACTTTTTAATATCAAATTTTTAATACTTCTGTCGAATGGCTGTAGAACATGGACCACTTTGTCTCCAAAAAATTAAAAATCCGTATCCCCCAGAAGACAATGGAAAAACATATGGTGGCTATGACAAAGTTACAACACATCACACATAGGAACTTAAGAAGCCAAATGAGATTAAAGTATTTCATCAGGGAAATGCATGAAGGAAAGAGAAAAATACATCCTGGTCATGTGTTGAGAATGAAGAATAATTGATTCATGTGATCCACTAGCACTTTTATAATATATAACAAATTAAGGAAGGTGCCTCCTACACTGGGCAGACCACCTGAATGGGAAGCCGTGGAGAAGAGTCATACA
Organism: Pseudocheirus occidentalis; assembly: GCA_028646575.1. NCBI lineage: Eukaryota > Metazoa > Chordata > Mammalia > Diprotodontia > Pseudocheiridae > Pseudocheirus > Pseudocheirus occidentalis. The sequence continues at coordinate 327,361,419 of CM053593.1, read as the reverse complement.
TAGGATAGGCATGCATCCTATGATAAGCTTTGATATTAATCTACTTTATGGTAAGAAACTTCCACACTAAGGAGATCATGGATCCATTTGAATAAGGTCTGTTGTGTTGCTAACAGCCATAATACATAATACAGTAAGCACAATTAGTTCACTCAGTGGAGAAGAGCAGTCTTGAACTAAATGGCATTCATCTGACTTCATATACCAAATAATTCTACTGATCTCAAACTTTTTTTTAACCATCTATTATCATTTTCTCACTGTCTACTCAGTATTGATAAAAGTTCTCTTTGTGGTCCAACCACAGTCTCCAAGTGCTTCTGTATTGCTTCTTTCCCCTCACACAACTTATTGTGGCATAGTTCACAGAATCACAGAATTTTTGAGTTGAAAAGGACATTTATGACCATCTAAATTAACTTATCTTCAAAAAAAAAAGAGTCTTTACTATAATATGCCTGAAGAGGTTATCTAGCCCCTGCTTGAAAGGAAATCCGATCCAAAAAAGGAAATTCACCAAAGTTTATTCCACTTTTGGATAGCTCTTATTATTAGGAAGATTCTCTTTACAGCAAATGTAAATTTTCTTCTTTGTAACCCTCTAGGGCCACACAGAGTAAATCTAATCCCTCTACCACTCTATAGTCCTTCTGATACTAGAAGACAACCAATATCTTCCCCCAATTTTCCTTAAAACATTCCCAGTTCCTTCAACTAAGGCCAACATGGTGTGTACTCAAAGCCCTCATCATTATGTTTGCCCTGCTGTAGGTTCTCTCCAGCAGTTTGTAAAGTACTTTATAGTCACTAAAGGGAATTAAATAGCACCCCTTCCCAAAATGATGGAGGCTGCCTAAGAAAGTCATCAAAATCTATTAATTAAAAGTCCATGCTATTTTGTGTTCAATGTACATAATTCCTCAGAAATCCCTTTATTCATCTCTTAACCACCTGCCAAATTCCCTGCAAGTGTTCCTAATCTTTCCCATGCTCCTTAAATTGTTCATATTACCATCAGTAGTTAAACTCCACTTTTCTGAAGTTGAAGCCATTAGATGTGATCTCTCTCAATTTTCTTTCTTTCCACCTTAAAATTTCCTTTACCTTCTCACCCACTCTCTTTCCTTCCATCCCATCTTTAAGGAGAAAGCTCTTCTCCCTTTTTTTCTACCAAGGTCAATCTCTATCCCTGTCATCTTAATACGGTTCTCCCCCTCACCTTCCATGAGATCTTGTTCCATCAATTATTCCTTCTTTCTCACACCTTCAGTGTCGCTCTCCAAACTAATTCCTTGTCCTCTGTCTACAAACACACTTAGGTTGCCCATCAACCAAACTCATTATCTTCCCTACAAACTATCTACTCTTCCTAATTTTGTTGTTCAGTAATTCAGTTGTGTCTGATTCTTCATGGCCCCGTGGACTCTACTGTCCATCCATGGAATTTTCTTGGCAAAGATACTGGAATGGCTTGCCATTTCTTTCTCCAAGGTCACATAGCTGGTAAGTGTCTGAGGCTAAATTTGAACTCAGGTCTTCTGACTCCAGGCCCAGTACTCTATCCACTGAGCCTCCTTTCTAATTTGCCTATCTTTTAAAAAAAAGAAAAAGAAAAACTTCCTCCCTATAATGAATTGCTTATACCTCTCAGGCAATTATGATATTCTACCTGTATGTTATTTACACGTATGTCTCCCTAACGGACTAAAAGTTCTTTGATAGACTCCATTTCTATAAATTTTATATAATCTCTCCCAGGACAATACTCTATGAACAGTAGATTCCTATTAAGTGTTTGTAGAACTAAATTGACTATCTGAGCCCATCTATCACTTACAGTCAAAAGAAACCAGAGAAATAATTTCATGAAACATTTCTTCTTCCCTATTGCAGTGTTCATGAAAAGCATTTTTAGAAGACCACCAATAAAATAACTGTGGTATATGTGCTAATATATGCTGCAGAAGATGAAAATGTAGAAAATCTTTCAAAGAACTCAGTAAGACCCTCCAAATTTATGCAACATATACTTGAATGCCCATTGACCTCACAATAAGAGATGGCACAGTGTAAGACAAGGAAAATTACATTGCAAAATAAGTTTGAGATGTAAAAAATCATAGAGGTCAAAAGCTTGTGAACTCTACAGAATTTTCATGTATGTAACTATGTATGTATATCTACAATTACACACACACACACACACATATACATGCATAAATACTTTCCTCCAGAAGAGAGGTGTTGAGAACAGTAGGCACTAAATAATACAAAAAAAAGTGAAACTGATTCTATTTTAATAGACAGGAAATGACCAGTTTCCAATGAAGGAGTCATTGAGTCATTCTTTTTGGTACATTGTTATATGTTTTATATATATGTGTGTGTATGTGTGTGTGTGTATATGTGCGTGTAACATCAATTTGTTACAGCAGAGTTCAAAATCAGTACCACATTAGAAGAAAGAACAGAAATGAGATCTGACATGCCACTGAAGCAAGCTAAACCTGACCTGTTTAAACAAAGTAGTGATACCAAAAAATAAAAATGGATAAAAGAATTTATATTGATACAGACTATTACGGCTTACTAAGGAATTTTAACTGATAGAAATTAATTGCCACAAGAGAGAAATTAAAAGAGCCTAGTTTATCTTCTTACCAAGGAGAGAGACATAACATCCAAACACCAAAACAGTTTAGAACATAAACTTCATTTGTAAAATATTGTGGAAGATTATAAATTCTATTATTTCACAAAATGGTAGGAAACAGTAGAGAAAAATATTTTCAAAAAAAATCAGAAATAAGCCAGCTCATTACAAGAACAAAACTGAACCATCACAAACAAAAGAAGAAAAACAGATCTGTCAAGGTTTCTAAAACAAAGTATTTTCTCAGTCAATGACAGTGAAATCACCACATTCAGATTCTAACATCACACTCTCACTGGGTTTGCATGAGAAATTATAAGCATCATTAAGGGAAATCAGGGGCAGGTAGGTGGCACAGTGGATAGAGCACTGAGCCTGGAGTCAGGAAGACTTCATGATTCCAAATCCATCCACGGACACTTATTAACTGTGTGACCTTGAGCAAGTCACTTAACCCAGTTTGCCTCAGTTTTCTCATCTGTAAAATGAGCTGGAGAAGGAAATGGCAAACCACTCCTAAATATTTGCTAAGAAAACCCCATATGGGGTCACAAAGTGCTGGATACAATTGAAAATAACTGAACAACAAAAAGTGAAATAAATCTAGGAAAGAGAAAGTGTAAATAGACCAAATACATACAAAGGTAGCCCATCCTAGAGAGGACATGAATTTAAAGGTCTTAAGAGATAGATTCTCAAAGTATCTGAAAAAGAAGGGAAAATATTTTGAAAAATCATGGACTTTATTATTATCAAAGAACAGTTTAGAAAAAAAATCAATAACTACTGATCCTTTTAATGATATTGCACTGACTGCACACCCATAAAAGTACAGAAACTCTAAATTTGCTTGAAAGCTTGGTTTATACACAGACACACACACACACACACAATTGTATGAAGAAAGTCTACTATCCAGAAAATAGTATGCAGGTGGAGAGGCAGGGTATAATTAACTAGACCTGGAACTAAATAATAAGAAGCAGGGGCTGGTTTGTATTTGGAAATTTGTGTGGTTATTTTTAGGAATCCAAACTTCTCCCTGAAATGAAATTCCATGTTGTTATTATCAATATTCTTCTCATTGTACTGTATTCCTGTGCATCATTGAATTCCACAGTTATTTAAAAATTTAAGTTTCATATCACCTAAAGGGAAATTAAGAGGTTTATGGTATATATGAGTTGGGTGCAGGAAATTACCATCAACAATTGCACATGAGTCGACATGTAAAAGATAACATAAGAAATGTATGACTGGGGGAAAAAGTGATACATCATGTAGCAGAAGTAAGGGTTAAGCAATGAACATCCCGAACGCTCCATTGGTATCCATGCACTGTCAAAAGAAAGGCCCTCAGAAGATTGGATAGACCCTGACTCTAACCTGTGGAATGTGAACATGGAAGGACATGGTAATGATGGACAAGAGTCTCATTAGAAATGAAGAGGAGTGGGTGAGTTGCAGGCTCCTTTGTTGAAGAGAGCTTTCCCCTCCCCATGGATAAGATCACAGCTTCACTGGAGTATTAAATTATCTTCCATGATAGACTGTAACACCCATAAGGGCCAAGATCATGTTTTATACATCTTTGTACAACACCTACCCTGCTCTCGCCAAATGTCTAGTACAATGCTCTATATATAGCTAGCATATAGATATATAGACATATACATACATATACATACACGTAGATGTTTGTTAAATGAATGAATGGTTGTTCAAGGGACCTAGAAAATAGCTCTTATGTCAACCTTCCTTAGATCTTTTTTGAGTCATAGGCCCCTTGGGAAGTCTAATGAAGCCTATGGACCCCTTCTCAGAATAATGTTTTTAAATGCATAAAATAAAATACATGGGATTGCAAAGGAAATCGATTATAGTAAAACAAAGATTTGATTTTTTTATTCTCATCCAAGTTTATGGAGCTCCATTCATCCATTGTTTGTCTTTCATTCTTGAAGATGTATCCATAGACCCCACGTTTATATCCACAAATGAAAGGCAGCATCTAAAACCACATAAGATATTTAAAAAATAAAAAATAATAAACCATCAGTTCCATTGGATATATCAAAAATATTGCCTGTCTCACTCACAAGAGAATGTGATCTTTTCACACATATACTACTTTGCCCTTCAGACAAATATGGGGAACATCAAAAGGCCAACACACAGAAGGAGGGTCCATATGTCTGGGAGATCCAGAGGCTGTGGGGCTTTCCTTTCTGCAGGAGGGGAAATGGGCAAATGCTGAGAATACAAGGAGGAGGGAAGTGTGAGCAGTGCTCCTTCAAGAGAGCTGGCATCTGACTGTTCCCACTGGAGAATACAGGAGACTTTATAAGCAGCCCTGCCGTGGCTTAACAGGAGAACAGAGCCCTTTATTTCAACTAGCAGCTTGTTCTGTGAATTTTCTTGTGGCAAAGGAGGATATCCTTTTTCCTCATTTGTATTGTTTCATGATAAAATAACAGCCTTGTCAAAACACCTAAATACTGTAGTGATACACACTTCAGAAAACAGAGAGGTAGATATGAAAGAATTTCTAAAGAATGATCCTGAATATAAATCTGACTACAGAATAATGAACAAAAATAGTGCTGTTCCTACTGCAAGAAAATTGTGCATTGCTTACTTTAGGCAGAAATTAACAAAACCCTATATACAGGGCAACAATCAAAATAATCTAGTTTACCATTGTAAGGTCTGGTCATTGTTATACTGGCAAATGCTGGGCTTGTTGCTATGCAAGTATATATCTTGGGACCCAGTTAGTTTAGTGCAATATGTTTGTTGTGATGTTCACCAGTAATTCAGGACTTTTACATTAGATTTTCCCATAAATCATGTTTGTTGATGAGTTGTTTAGAGGGGTGTGTGCGTGTGTGTGTTAAGGGTGGGAGAGAGTGAAGGAGGCTGTTGTTGATGGGGAGGGGAGAGAACCTAGGCAAAAAATAAAAACTCAAAGAAATAGCTTTTTCTCATCTGTTGTTTTTCTTTCTCCACAGCATCTAAGTTCTTTGATTCTATCCCTCTTGTTCCAAAGCCCAAGAAGAGCTTTATTCATGAAATCGTGGAAATATTTGAGAAAACATGTGACCCCTTCCCAGACCTAAAAAGAAATTTCTTTATTTGTTTTTATTTTAAAATAAGTTTTTGTTAAGTCTTTTATTGTATACGATATCATAGTTTTTCCAGTTATCCCTCCACCTCCCAGAGAGTCATCCCATATAACAAATAGTATTTCATCCTATATTTTAATAGGAAGTATTCCTAGACTTCCTATAGTAGCCATCCTAAGTTCATTTGCCTCTGTTTGTTTCTTAAATGTCTTTTCTTGTATTTGTTTCTCTGTTGCTGTAAACTATGAATCTCAAATATGAAGTTGGCTTATAAGAAATAACTAGCCCCTAACACCATTATTGAAGTTTCCCTTTAAGCCGGTTCAGCAAAATTTTCCCCAGAATGATATAAATTTCAATTGTCCAAGCTAAATGACATTATCATTATATTTTGCTGAGATTTGAGAATTTGAGTGATGATCATGAATATTATCAAAGTAACAGAGTTAATATGATATGAATTCTTAACTAACATAATAACTGTGCTTAATTTTTTTTTAGCTTAGCAATAAAAAGACCTAAGAAAGCTTGGTGGGTGAAACAATACACTTGAAAGCTAACACAGGATCCAGCTGAAAGAAGTCTTAGGACCCATCTGGATTTTTTTTCTTTCTTTTTTTTCTAAGCAACTGCCAATTAGATGGATTTTAAATTCAACCTGGGTATTTTTGCTTCAAACAAGACTATTTTAGAAATTCGAAGAGAAGAGGATTTTTAAGCAGAAATTCTCCCCTGCTGTGCATTGATCAGCTATTGATTAGGGAAAGGGGGGGTGTTAAATTAAATCATCAATGCCAAATAATAGACCTTCAGAGTAAAGGAACCGAACTGAGCACATTTGTTATATGGAAAGTAAAGCCAATCTTTTGTGGTGAAACCAAAAAGCCCTGGTCACCCTTGAGGAAAAGAAATGTTAATTGAAAAATTCCTTAAATAGGTAAAGACTCTGAAGTCTGCTTTACATAAAAGGTATGAAATCACAATCAGAGGATAGGAAAAAAGGACCCTGCAGTTCAAGTGGGAGTTTTCTCTCTAATGGTGCTGATTAATTTCCCATTCACGGATGACATGGATTGATGGAAATGAGTCTTTTCAGAGAAAGGACAAATGACAACTGGACCTGTGTGCACTGGGGAAGTTTGAATTAATTGGCTCCTTGACACAGAAAGTTAAGACAAAGGAACTTCCTATTGGATGTAAAGATTTATCGCAAATCTAACAAGAAAGTAAACCTGAAGTTTTACTTAAATACCAAAAGTGTGGCCACTTTCCATCTTATTACTCATAAACTTTAGAAATTAATTCACTTCACAGGTTACAGTGATGGTAATAATCAAGAATCAAAGCTAAATTAGGTCTAATCAAATACCTTTTATCAAAACTTGACAAAATCATTCATAGACATATTTAGTCTCACAATGGCCCTAAGGAATAGGTCATTGAAAATATTATGTCCCCTATTTTATGGATCGAAAACTAAGATAGAAAGCTTTGTCTTTCCTAGGTCACATCATAAGGTAGGCAATAGTAGAGCAAGGAAGAGAAGTCAGAATTTGTTTCTCACTATGTCTACTCAGTCTGGTGTCTGAGCAGAGAAAATAAAAGTACGTGGAGGAGAGAGGAACAAGGAGGAGGGGAAATAAAGGGGTTGTTGAAGCCACTACTAGGCATTTACCCTAAAGAGGTCAAATACAGAAGAAAAGTCCTACACACACACACAAAAAAAAACCCTAATCTTTACAGCAGCACTTTTTGAGGTAGCAAAGAGCTATAAAGAGAGTGTCCAGTGATCAGGAAATTGCTGAACAAATTGTGATACACAAATGTGATAGAATTTTATTCCACCAGAAGAAATGACAAATATTAAAATTCAGAGAAACTTGGGAAGACATGAATTAATGAAACACAGAACCAGGAGACCAATTTGCATAGTAACTCGTTTCTCCTCTTGGCTCTGCCCAAATTCAGCTTTCACTACATAGGTGCAGCCAGTAAGTCTAGCATTTGATCCACAGTCCTCAAAATATTGAGTCACATTTCCCTAAAGATGACAGAGAATCCAAACCAATAACAAAAGACAGAAGGATATGTTCTGCCAAATTTCCAAGTCACAGGGGAGCCAGTGATCATCCCACGTGCTTAAGAATTTCAAGAAAAAGCCGAAAGTAATACATGGCTATGTGTTTCATAGTTATTGATCTTCACCAAATATGTGTATGTAATCAACTCCCATTGATTTTAATACTGTATATAGTAAATATTTTAACAAATCAAAGAATAAGATGTAAAACAGGCCCATTGTATGACCTCTCAAGTATCAACTGATTATTAAAACCATATTTATTAATCGTTATCAGCTAAGCTAACAAGCGTCTAAAATATAGATATAGTACCTCAAGAAATCTCCTTCTGCCTTCCAACTAGTAGACATTTGCTTAATCTATAACATCTGTCCCATGAAATCCAAATGAAATACACATCTGGGAATCTTAATTTAAAGCTATCCATAAGAGGGAAGAATATCTAAACTGAAGTGTTTTCTTCTCAGGCATCCTAACCTTCAATCATTTAGTAAGCAGAATTGATGAGGTAAATGATTGTTCATTTTGGATAACAAATGAACATTTAGTCCAATGGGATCTCATAGAAGTAAGTCATAAATAATGCTTCAGCCTAATCAACTATGGGAGAAGTAACAGTCACTTACACAGTCAGACTAGCAAGGGAAAAAAAATCATAGGAAGAATAATCCCAATGGTGTAGTCAATTAACGGTCTTTCCATTTTAATGTCCTATTCTGAACAAAGCCAATGCCATGATTGTGAAAGGCTATGTAGTAAGTAAAATTTCCCCCTAACTCCATCAACTAATCAAATTCTGTGATGGAACCTCAGAATCCTAACAGTACTAACGAACTGCAATCTAAACAGCTTAATAGCTAACATTGCCCTAGTTCTTCTACCTAGGCATACTCAATCATAAACCTACTGGAAAGCCACTAACTTAGATGCCCCGTTAGAGTATCCTAGTAGGTTGGAATATGAAGGGGACTTTCAATGAGAAACGTAACAATTGTTCTCTGAGTCCTCTGAAAATTTATTGAGGGAAATGGATTTATAATCCAGTTGTGGAGATTTAAGTTAGAAATTAGTCTCCAAATATCTCATTGAATGATGTATATGACCATGGGTCTTTGAAGACTATGCCAGCAGAAAACACAGTCTTATAATTTCTTTCAAGTTGTAAAATTTTTAAGTATTAGCTTGGAGGCAGATTACGTGACTACTTTCCCAAGACAATCCTATCTAACATCAGAGAGTTTCCTGGCCACAAAGTTGGTCACAAGTGATGAATATTTTTTGACCGTAGCAACTCATGTAAGCAGAATGTCATAAAAAGGAGGACAAAGGTGCTAAAAATGATTTTTAAAATCTTAGATTTGTTAATAAACATTTATTGAGACATTGTTCTACAAGCAATGACCAAATATATTCTAGGAAGAACCAAATCTAAACTATCATGCTAATTATAAATGAAAACAGAAGGCATACATTACTGACTATAGGAGATGAACTACACATAGAAAGAATGAAAGAAAATAAATAAACCATCCTAGTAGTACATTGGTGCCACCATGATTCTAAGAAGGAATGAGAGAAAGACCTCCACTGCATTAGTTAGCTCCTCTAGGGAAAATTTATGGGAAAATATAGACAGGAATCACACAAGATTAGAAACTATAAAGGCATGAAGGAGGAGCTGCAATCTGCATAAGTGGATAGAGGGTCATCCCAATGGAATCTAGAATCTACCCAATTGATCTACCCAACAATGTATTCACCAACTCAGTAGATTATTCTAAAGTACATCATAGCTCATTTGTTGGGGAGTCTGACGTAGTAGAATAAACCCTCAGTTTAAGAAGACCTGCTTCAAGTTTTAGGTCTTCCACTAATGACATATAAAGTCATTTAGTTTCCCTGAACATTTCTCATCTCATCTGAAAGATGGAGATGATAATTTTCACTACCTTGTTGAGGTAGTTGAGTAAGGATCAAATGAGGTAATGTTTGTAACAGTACTCTGTGACCATAAAATCCTTTGTAAACACAAGTTATTATTAGTATTAATTATTATTATTAGGTTAACTAACAGCTGCAACAATCTCGAAAATAAATACTTTGGGTAATAGACTGTGAACATTTGAGTGTGATCATTTGTGAACTAATATTTCCAAATTTTCAGAAATAGCATTATCGTTTCATACAAATGGTGAGAATGAATCAGGAAAAGAAAATTTAGCAGAATTTGGAGAAAATGGGAAAGAGAAAGAAGAGCAAAAAGTATAAAGGAGATGTAGAGGATAAACAAAATAGGATGAATAGAAAAGTAAGCTTTGTTTATAGGCTATCTATAAGAGCCCCTAAACCCAGAGTAATTTATTTTGGAAATGTGTCTGGATCATTGAAGGTGCCAGTGAAACACACGGTCTTTTGGTTATTGTTGTCATTCAATCACGTCTGACTCTTCATATCCCCTGGACCACAGCACAACAGGCCATTCTATCCCCTACTATCTTCCAATGTCTCTCCATGTTCATGTTCATTGTTCTAAGGTGGTTTAAATTCTCATGGAGAATTAGCCAATTCTATTCCCTACTATTTGATGTTTGACTATGTGATGGAGAATCTTGGAGCTCTCCCAGGCTGTTTTAGGAAAATAACCCAACCTCTCACTACAAAAAGAATGGATCCTTCCATTTAACTTCAAGTTAAGAAGAGGTTACAGGTTATCACATGAATTCCTAGAAGACTATTTCTATAAGTGTATGTTTCCCTCCAGAATAAAGGACAAATTGGAACACTGCAATTAAGCAATGATAAGGAAACCCTCAGTGTTTAGAGAAAGGGCTAATATAACAAATTTATGGTAGATGTTTAAGTCTTTGGGTGGAAGAGGGGCAATCAGTAATAAGAGAGTGAAAAAGGGAAGAGTAGCTGCCATAGGTGGGTAATACTTAGGTATCATGAATAATCTGTTCTCTAAATAAAACCCAAAGGGCCCCAAGTTCTCACAAATCTCCTTTTTTCTCAAAGAAGTAGACTTCTCATCTCCTAATCTTCACACTTTTCCCTGAATTTTTGCATTAAAGGGCTCCCAGCACTGACTCTCCAAACAGCATTATTTTTTAGGGTGTCAGCCAGGGGAAGAGACTGCCTTCCCGTATCTGGACTGACTGCTCTAAGTACCAAGAACCCCAAGGCACATCAGAGCTCCAACCACAGACCCCCAAAGTTACCTCCATTTTACCTAGATGGTTAACTGAGAAACCACCTCTGTTCTTTTTTGAACACTGACAAAATGTTGTTATGAAAGTTGAAGAATAAAAATTAATAAGAAATGCTATTATTTTTAATTGGCCATAGTGATGTCATAACCATTAGAGATAATGACTTTAGTCCCAATTCAGAAAACATTTTAGGAAGTAGCTCACATTTATATAGTGTTTAAATGTTTGCAACCACCATGACTCATTTTTCATGTTAGGGTATTGACTAAGAGACATTTATTGTCAACACACATACACATATATTACCTTCAAGTCCACACATGTCAGCTAAAACATATTCAAATGAACACATACCCCAAGACATGCAGGCACATATACCCAAGCATACATTCATCAAAAATGGATATTTTTTCTAGTTGGTTATTTTTAGTCCATTATACACAGAGAGAGAAATATAAAGCCAAGCTGCTGCTCCTTCTCTTCCATCTTGTCCTTCTCTTCTTCCTCTTTGTCCTTCTCCAAAAAAGAATAAAATTCATAAAAATAGAATTTTCCCAGAGTCATGCAGAATTTTGCCCGCACCCTTCATCTGTTGATCTTTCTATAAAGAATCCCTGTCATTTATATGTATTTCTTTTCTGGACGGTGATGATGATATAAATATGGAAAGTAAGAGCTAAAGATCCTTGGCAGTAACTGGAAGATGAAAGGTGACAAAATCCTTTCTTGAGTCCATAATAATAAAAAAGAATGAACATTTGTCTAGTAAGTGAAAACAACCAACTTGGCACAATAGGGTGATAGATAATGTAACAAACCAAACATATGAGGCTTTTAAAATTTTCACATTTGGAATCCGCCAACTCCAATTATTTAAACACAAATTGAATTAACAAAATATTCAACATATGTTCTCCTTAAACTCTGCTAAATCTGATGGGACATCTAAAAGCTGATCTACGGGGTCAGGCTGCTGAAATAGAGGGGCAGGCAGGGGTGATGGGACTTGTGAAGGGACGGGAGTTGTGGGGGGTGGGGAAGAAGGGTGACTAAGTAAGTAAAACATAACCGGGAGGTGGTCGGTTTAATGCTGTGTTAGAGGCCTGAACTTTCAATTCCCCAAAGGAAAGGATGATTAATGCTCCTACCAAATGTATGCCTATACCTGACCCTGATCTCATCAAATCCTGCTGCCACCATCTGCTGTTTTTAATTCCTCTGCAATATTTGTATTTGCTACCTCCCTCCAACAAAGGGTGGGGGTTGGGGGGGAAATGTTCCCTACTTATGAATGGTGTGATCTGGTTGGACTGACTGAACACTGGCCAGGAGGCATCTGTTGCTTATAGTCCTGACAGCATCTGCTACTATTTCTCACTTTTCCCAGCATGCTGTGAGATACGATTTCTCCCAAAGGTGGCCTTTACATGCACCATTGTCAATTCCATCATTGTCTGTCCCAGCCTGTTCCCACGGTGCTGTAGTAGCTGTTACCATGCTGCAGAACCTTTGCTTACTGGCTGTCTGTAATCTAAGATATTGTGTGATTGAGTTATGCCATTAACCCTTTCCCTATGCATCAGGACATTCAATTAAACACAACAGGATGGACGAATTGAGAGGGGAAGTCTGGCTTGTAAGGAGGGTCAGGCAGTTGATGAGAAGGCAGTGAGATTTTTTTAAGCAATAATAATAAAAACAATCACTTGTCATTAATAATGCAAACTTTGAAAGAAGTATAAATGTTTCAATAGGGGCAATTTTCATTCTTCCTCTTTTTTTATTTAAATGCTATAAAGGATGCATTGTTTTTTCTCCTGATTCTTGATACGGCTATTAAGCATTGTAACAAAATGTGTGTGAATGCTATTATTTATGTGTCTGATCTTTAAATACCCTCTGCTAGTGGGATACAGACTGGGCTTCTGATGGACATAGGCGTCCCAAGCTGTCATCCCTCCTTGTCCTTCTGTCAAACAGTGAGTGTGTCAAGAGCTTCTCCTGGGAACTTTTAGAGTAAGAGTCTGTAAGCTCAGAAAAGGCCTGGTCTCCAGAGAGCTACTTTTAACTTGTGATAATAACCCTACTATCAGCATAGAAATAGTCCTCCATAGGACAGGTGGGAAGGAAAAGGAGCCAGGAAACAACATAGCAGATGTTAATACTGAATGAAACCATGTTTACAGACCTATAAAGTCACAGCCCCCAAACAGCTCCTGATCCAATCTTGCATAATAGTCACAATCCTACTGAGATCCCAAGAATATTATATAGTAAAAACATCATGCGCATATTCCTGCCCACAAAGAATTAATCTGTTAAAATAGTCCCTGCATCTTTAATATGTTACTCCTATGTCCCTTTTCCCTACTTTCACTAAACTCTGAGGTCTACTCTCTCTTCAAGAGACTCTGCAAAATCAGATGCATGTCATAGTCCCAGATGTTCTCCTCAGCCCCTGTGTCTGAGCAGTTGCTTTATTTTTAAACTACACAGAGGTTACACAACAGTTTTTGTAGTAGTTCAATCACTTTGTACGAGACATCAGGGAATCAGGGAGCAGGTCATTTTACTAACAATGGTAAATGAGTGTTATATCTTGAAGTATCAGCATACTATCAGAGGGGAAAATTACATTCAGTTCATTCTTAATTTTATTTTTCAAGGGTTTTTTTGAGTTTTCAATTTTCAAGAATTATCAAGAATATTTTATTAATAAGGAGCTCAATAAATTACAGCATTTAATATAAGTGATTACCAATTCATTAAGTAATTTCTTTGTTATTGTCATTCAGTCACATCTGACTCTTCGAGACCCCTGTGGACTATATCACACCAATACTATTCCACAGGGTTTTCTTATTTTTCTTTTTCTTTTTGGAGGAGGGAAGGCAGGGCAACTGGGGTTAAGTACTTGCCCAAGGTCACACAGCTAGTAAGTGTTAAGTGTCTGAGGTCATATTTGAATTCAGGTCCTCTTGACTCCAGGACCAGTACTCTATTCACTGTGCCACCTAGCCACCCCTCCATGAGGTTTTCTTGACAAGGTTTCCAGGCTGGTTTGCCATTTCCTTCTCCAGTGGATTAAGACAAACAGCAGCTAAGTGACATGCCCAGGGTTATACAGTTATTAACTATCTGAGGCCAAATTTGAACTCAGGTCTTCCTGACTCCAGGGCCAGCACTCTATCCACTGAGCCATGTAGCTGTCTCGTTACTGTTATTAGTGGGATACAAGTTCACAAAATGGGAGGGGAAAAAAGTCAGTCTGGGTAACATTGAGCTGAAGGGCAATTTGGCATTTACTCTCTAAAATTATCTGAGAGTTTTACATAGGTTCAGAGTGGAGTTGGGTAGGGTGCAAGTGGCAGTCAAACCCTGGAAATTCTTCTTAATGGCATAAGGGATTTTCCCAGCTTGCTCTGTGTCTTCCCCTCCTACCCAAGAAAGTGATAGCACTACACGTTGAAAACAGCAAGCTAGAGTTAAGAGAAAGGAATTGGCCAATGTGAGATACAGAGAGAAGCAAAGATTATACCAGTCCCACAATCTGCAGGATGCGCGCTCTATATAGACTTGTAACTCTATACAGTGTTCTTCTAAAAGATGTACTCTAGTGTAGACCTTTCGCTCTAACAAGCCATCGGTGCACAGCCAAGCACCTGCTATGAGCAACCAGTTAGGTCATGAGGTGGACAGAGAGATGGACTTAGAATCTGGAAGACCTGAGTTCAGATCTGACCTCAGACACCTATTAGCTGTATGACTCCTGAGCAAATCTGCTACCTTCATTTCTTCATTGGTAAAAGCACCTACTTTCCAAGACTGCTGTGAGTATAAAAAGAGTCGATATTTGTAAATAGCCTTAAAGTGCTACAGGAAAGCTGGTTTCTTGTTACCTAAATATCTTTTGAAAGTACTACTCTAATTTGGGTTGTTATTTATTTCCCTTACCCAGGTGAAAGCCGTGGGAAAACAAATTTTATAAGTTGTGTTGCTTGTCTAACAAACTAGCTTATGTGATCATCCATTATCACATTATTAATTATGACATGTGTAATCACAATTAGAATTTCATTGCCACATAAAATGCAAGATCAGTGCCTTATATTCTTACTATAACTACTGCTGCTCCCAAATTTTTTTTCATCCCTGGGAAGGAAAGGTCATCTACTGCCTCTTCATTTTCAGCCTCGGCAATCTCCTTTCAGAAGTTGGGGCCACAGCAGTGGTCACCCTCTGACCCAACCATAAGCAGATGAAACCAAATTTAACAATTCAATTCAATTCAAAGGCCATTCATTAGGCTCCTGCCATGTACTAGGCCGGGCAATGTGTTCAGTTAGGGAAAATATAAAGACAGATCAAAGAAGGCAAGACAATTTAATAGAAGTTACCATGAAGAAGGAGGCACAAGACAGATACACTAAACTATAATTCAGGGATAGAACAAACCTCTGGGGTCCAGGGCATTCTCTTCAGAAAAGAATTTAAGAGAAAGGAGTTGGAGGGTAGCTCTTAAGACTACAGAAGGACAAGTAGTTCTGTTCCTATGGAGGGGTATGTCTCAGTCTCTCCAGTATGTTAGAGTGCTCACTACCACCACCATCAAGTGCTCTAAGAAGAACTGAACTGCAGTGGTTCTCTTTCTGGTTCCCATCACTGTCATCATCCCTCTCCATTGTTCATGCCCCTCTCCCCCTTAATACACAATAGGGTTTTTCTTGCTTAATACACAGTCATAATTCAGAAGTCAGATAGTTTAAGTTGCTCTTACTCATCAGTGGGGCGAATGATAACCTTAAATTCATAAAGTACCTTTCCTCCAAAGAGCTTACCTAATATATGATTTTGCTTGAGGCAGGAAGGCACAGGCATTTTCCTTAGATGAGGTAATGTGACCTAATATATTGGAGTTTGGTCTAGTGGAAAGAAAGCTGAGTTTAGAGCCAGAGACCTAGATTTTACATCTTAGCTCTAACATTTATTTAGGGAAATCATTAAACCTCTCTGGGCCTGCCTACCTGACAAAGTTGTTGTGAGCAAAGTGCTTTGTTAACCTTAAAGCATAACATAAATGTAATCTATTAGTAATATTCCAATAGAATGAAATTGAAAAGACATCTCCAATTACCTCTAGTGGTAGCCAAGTCAACAGTGATTTCAACAGTGGTTCTGAGAAATATCCCAAAATGAAATACATGTGGTAGCCAATAGTGGAAATATATAGAACCTTAAGTCTCATCTAGTGAAAGTCTCCATTTTTCAGATGAAGAAACTGTAACCTAGAGAGATTAAAGTACCTTGTCCAAGATTAGACCAGACTGCAACAGAACTGGAACTAGAACAAAAATCACCTAACTACCATTCTATTATCTTTCCACTATAAGATACTAGATACCCAGTACATATTTCCTGATAGATTGGATGGTTGACTGAAGTGTTAATCATTTGGTAACCCATTTCGAGGAAGAGAAGGGTAGGGACAGAGGAACAATGATGCGTACCTCTCTGTGTAAGATATCCATGTCAACATCTATAAATTATTCTAATCTTGAAAATCTTCTCCTAGTACACATCCATGTAGGCTGTATCTCATATCTGCTGAGGTATATATGATGGGTTCCTATTAGACTTCAAATAAACTTAAAATTTTTCAGTTGAAGTCCTACTTATATAGTAAAATTGACATAAATCCTGGTCAATAAAACAAGTATTTGTTCTACACCCATCATTTCTATGGACTATTAAGTTGGGTTCTGTTGGTCAGGCCAACACCTGTAACTCTTTATCCAATAATCCTCAGGTAAACAAGCAGACTAGTCATTAGGCATCAATGTCCCATTAAACATAACACTAATGATTTTCTCCCTTCTGCTTTCTGCCCCACAAATTATTATTTACATATTTTTATTTATTTATCTCTTTGGTGTTTATTATTCAAGACCTTTCCTTGTATGTTTTCTCAGAGGTGGTTAACTTAAGGTCCTTGAAGAGTTGATTGTGTTAATTCACTCCTTAGATAGGAAGCCCCTGGAGGGGAGTCTAAATCACATTCTATATGGTACCTAGGACAATACATCGAACAAACAGGCCCTTCAAAATAAATGTGTCTTGATAATTATGACAATTCTTCCTAAGTCACACCACAGCAGGACTGAGTCCTTTCCACAATAATGGGACAAAAAGAAAATACTGACTGTGGTTTCCATTTCAAGTGGCTAAGTCTGGGCTGGCAGGAATATTGAAGCAAGACACCCATAGTGTGACTTCCGGACCTTTCCTTCAGTGATGTTTAAGCCAATAATGACTTCTAGGGTTTGTTTGTTTTTTACTTACTTCATAGCACCTCCCAAGAGCTCTCCACCATTACTATAAGCACAAACATGGTCCTCTCCTTTCCAAATGTTTCCCAACATTTTGGTGGAAAGAAAGACTATGTCACTTGTTTAAGAGAAACTGTTCTCATTATTTATCACTTGAAAAACTACCCTAACAAAGCCGAAGTGAAACGTGAAACAAGAATGGTTATACCTTGAAGGGGGCCATCTATTTACCTTCCCCCAAAGAGCCACTTAACCATTCTGACGGATGGTAAAGGAAAAATTTTTACTCAGGTCAAGTTGGGAAAATATTAGCTATCGGGGAGGGGAGGAGAAAAATAGACTTCAAGACTTAAGCAGCTGAATTAAGCAGCTTGGTCCTTCCTTCTATACGGGGAGAAATGTGACCCTTCAGAGAGATCTGGCTCCTCTCTCTTTCCACACCCTCTTCCTCTCCTTCACATCCCCTTTCTTCTCCATGAACCTACTTTTAAGGGGATCGATCGTACGCCACGACTGGCGTCTCAAACAAGGTTTTGTTTTTTTTTTTTTAAACCAGGCTACTCCGGGCGTCAAGCATTGTTAGCTGTCTAGGATTGGCACGTTGGATAGACTCGGGCTTTCCGGGGCATATTAGGGGTTTTTACTTGTTGTTCCTATTCTTTGGCAGCTTTCTTAACTCCGCGAGTACTTGCCCCCCCCCCCCCAGCCCTCCCCGCCTCCTGCCTTCTTCTGCTTCCTCCTGAGGATGCCGCGTCAGACCTGGCCGCAGGTCCTTCCCATCATTGTGACTCCCCCCCCCCCCCCGTACCACCACCACTACGACCACCACCTCCTTTCCCCTTTGTCATTCCTTTGCATTTTTAATTGCACTGATTTTCTCGCTCCCTCCCCATCCCTTCTTCTCGGTGGGGGTGGGGTGGGGAGGGGAATAAAGGAGGGAGGGTGGGATGGTGGGGAAGGGAGAGGGAGGTCTCTCTAGATTGTTGTTTTTCCCAGGGCTACCCCGGCAACAACTCCAACGGGCGGCTTCAGCCAATCAGAGAGGTCCCCAAAGGTCAGGTTGAAGCAGGAAAGGAGGGGGTGGGGCCCAGGCATTGTGCTCTATGGCAGGTGACCACTATGGGAGAACAAAGGATGGGTCAGGGCTGGAGCCAGCTCCCTTTTCTCAGGCCCATGTTCTCCACTCCTCACAATCTGTCTAAATTTAACTTGCCATTGAGGGCTTCGGCTGCAGAAAACAGCTTTATGTCGACTAATCCAGGCAGAAGTAAGGGTAGACACAGAGACAGGTTTCAAGGCGGGGGCATGGCTATTCTGCCTTTTTTTTTTTTAACTCTCTCTCTCTCTCTCTTCCCCCTCTGCCTTCAGTGAAAAGTTTTCTGAACAAAAAAAAAAAAAATGGTGACAAGATTAATCAGCCCGTGGAGCTGAAACACATGCTTGACTTAAACAACCTCTTTGCTGTTATTAACAACTGCTCCAGCTTTTCTCTTGTTATGCTAATGGTACAGATTAGAGCAAAATCTATTCCTTCTTTACTGAACAGGCCAATTGATTGAGGCCGATCTATTTTTTTTTTAAATTTTTTTCCACGTTGAACACTCAGTCCCTAGACCAAAAGATGGTGGAAAGGAAGAAGAAAAAAGCGCAAAAGATATTTGCCCCCAGAAAAGTGTTTAGCTGTCAGGTCCACTAAAGTGCTTATGAATTCTTCCCCACCTCAGAAATATATACTGCCCTCCCTAGAGAATGCTTGAGGCAAGGATGATCTAGACCACAGGCTTAGAAAAAGCAAAATTAAAGTTTACCCTTTAAGTCAAGCTTTGTTCTTCACTTTCCTTGATCTCACTACAACCTGCAGCCCAGGATTTAAAGGGAAACTTGGGAGTGGCTTGGGTTGATAGTGTATGCTTATCCAAGAAATTGCATTTTAATAGGGGAGCAGAGATCAGAAATTAAGGCATGAAGGAGTTATTCCACTGCATACAGTGGAAATCTGCAATGTAGCTCACAAAAATATAGTAATAGTTCCTATTTTTAATCACTCTTTAAGGTTTACAAAGCACTGTGCTCTCACCAACCTTGTGAGGCAGGCACTCCCAAGTATTATTATCCCCAATTTGCAGGGGAAAATAACTCAGAGAGATTAAGGTTCAAGGTCAGGATTCAAACTCAAATCTCTCCTAACTTGAAGTTCAAGAGACCTTCTCCTGATAGAGTCATGGAAGCAACAAACACAAGATTTGACAAATTTCAGGAGATGGTGGAGAATAGATAACTGGCATGCTATAAGGCACAACTGAACAACAAACTCTTCAAAGCTTTCTCTCTGGATGAGTAATCCTATGGTCTGATCATGAGTTATAGAAATTCCAAAAAGAAAATCACTTGTTGAGTCAGTTGATGCTATGATGCTTCTTGGGTCACCCTGGAAATCATACAAGCATCATTAATCAATATGGGTGACATATTAAGATTCTCTCTTCTTTTTGTACCTTTGCTGTAAACACATAATATCAAAACTCACATTAAAATACAAAGAAAGGTTATTTGGGGGCTGGCTTTGTTAGTAGTAATGGTGTTGTTTTAAGGGACAGACGATTGGCAGAACAGAGTTAATTTGGAGAAAAACCTTTAAAAACATCCCAACATTCACTCTCCCTCCACATCTAATCTAGTCATCCACACAACTACCAAACGGATGCTCCTAAAGCACAGCTCTGATCTCATCACTGCCCAGACCATGTCACTTCTCTGTTCAGAAATCCCCAGTTGTTCCCTAGTACCTCTGAGATAAAATACAGACTTTTCTGTCAGACATTCAAAGCCTTTCACAGTCTGGCTTCAGCTTACTTTTCCTGACCAATTACATACCATTCTGCATCATATGGTCCAGCTAGAGAGGCTTATATGCCATTCTCCTCAAACAATATTTCATCTCCCTGCTCCTTGCGTTTGCATAGGTAGTTCCCCATGCCTGGAATCCTATCCTTCTTCACTTTTGCCTCTTAGAGGCATAACTAACTACCTTGGAGAAAGTTAAACTCTAATTCCCTTTGAGCCTCATTTCAAATGCTGCTTCCTTAAAGAGAATTTTTCCTAATTCTCCCAGTTGTTCCTCAACTCCAAAGTACTTTGTATTTAAATAATTCTTGTTTGGGGGCAGCTAGGTGGCACAGTGAATAGAGCACTGGTCCTGGAATCAGAAGGACTTGAGTTCAAATCCGACCTCAAACACCTGACACACCTACTAGCCATGTGACCTTGGACAAGTCACTTAACCCCAGTTGCCCTGCCTTCCCCCCTCCAAAAAAAAAAGCCAAAATATAATAACAATTCTTGTTTTGTAACTTTATAGTTGGTAAATACCAATTAACATAAGTATTTCCATATGCAAAGAATTTAAGAAAGTTTGTATTCGAATTATGAATTTCCATTGTAAACAATTCACCTGCTCTTTTTAATGTATTTTCATCTTTGAACATGCTGGATCCCTCCCTGGTAGAATGTAAGTTCCTTGAAGGCAGGGACTGTCTCAATTTCATATATGTATCTCTGGTGTCTAGAATGTAGGCTAATTCATAGTAGGTGCTTTATAAATGCTTATTGATCAATTGGTTTGATATACATTTAAAGTATTTTGTAATCACGTTTTTATGACACTTTTGTAAATGGGGATTCTGAATCTTTGAATCTCAGAGTTCCAAAGATTATCAAAAATTTAAATGAATAATCAGTAATAAGCATATACATATAACATATATACTAATCCATACATACAAACACATAAGATATATACACACATACATTCATATATACATATGCATAAAGTGCCTAGAAGACACAAAGCTGCCTGGATGTTATATGTACTTCCCACGGTACCGATATAAAGTTAAAAGTCCTAGAAGAAGGTCTCTGTAGAGAATTTACTTTTTAAAAAAAAAGTAAAAATAGCACCAAAGAAGATGACTCAGATGAATTGTGATCTATATTAATGGTTGGAGAAATAACATTAATTTGATCACAAATCTTCACTGCATGATTGAATTGTGCAAAACACTGGTGAAATACAAAGATTAGATAATATGTAGAGTCCCTGCCCTCATGAAGTGCCTCGTCTATTAGGGGGCTACCTGCGCACAAAGGATAACATCATGCATGATGAAGATACCAGAAAGGTACCGGCAAAGTTCTATATGAGGTCCATCGGAAGAAAAGAGATTCCCAATCAGTAATCATCGATCAAGTCCTACTGTGTGCTAAGCACTAAGAATATAAAGAATGAAACAAATGAGGAATCAGACAAGATTTCCTGAAGAAAGTAGCTTTTGAGTTGGGCTTTAAAAAATGTGTAGGATTTCAAGTAACATAGAAGTGGCTTACTCCAGGAATAGGGAATAGTTGAGCAAAGGGAATATATGGAGAAAAAGTAACCTAGTTTGGCTGGAGCAAAGAGTATGAATATAGGGGTGTAGTATCAATCCACAAGTATTTATTAAGTGCTTATTAGGTACTGGGCATTACTATGTGTCAGGCATTATTCTAAGTGCTGGGAGATACAAAAAAAATGGCTAGCTAGGGTAGAGACACTGAGACAGGAAACAGTATTTCATGTGTGAGGATCCACAAGTTGGTCAGTCAGTTGAATCATAAAGAACTTATAAGATTTGCCAATGGATTGGATGGGGGGGGGCCATGGAGGAGGAGGAGGAGTGATAGACTAAGGTGTTAAGGATGAAGTTGCAGACCTAGGTAATTGGGAGAATGGTGGAACCCTAGAGAGTAATAGGGCATGTTGGAAGAGGTGAAAGTTTTGGGGGAAAGACAATGAATTCTGATTTGGAAATGTTGAGCTTGAGGTACTGATGGGACATCCAGTTCAAAATGTCCAAAAGGCAACTGGTGATATGGGACTGAACTCAGGAGAGCAATTCAGGCTGGATAAATAGATCTAGAGTGATATGCATGGAGATATTCACTGAACCCATGATCATCAAGTGAAAATATTGAGAAAAAATAAACATGAGATAAAATGGGAAATGTGGGAAGGTACCAGATTGTGGAGAACTTACATACCAAAGGACTTAGAACATTCCTTGGAAGGAAACAGGGAGCCATGGGAGAGTTTTGAACAGAGGAGTGATATGAAGATGAACTATGTAGTCCTTTCTTCTGCATATAAGTTACATAGGCTTTTAAAATCTCAAGAAAGTATGCTATAACACTCGTTAACTAGCAAGGTGTTTCAGGGTTCTCAGAAGGTAGTTTCTTTCCCCTTACATATCTGTTCTTTTTTAATACTACTACCAAAAATCAAGAATAGTGTCAGAAATAGGATAAAGCTGTGATTTCAAACTCTAATTTCATTTTTCTAGAATATGCTACAAATATTTATTTTTAATCCTCAAAATTAATTTTATCTCATGTCAATTTTAAAAAAAAAATAAATATATACCATAATGCACTATTAGGTAAGTAGATAAAATCAACAAAAAATAAATAAAGAAGATGCAACATTCCAAAGTGTTTAAGAATGACTGTGATAAATGTTAAGGACTCAATTCTTGACCATTTAAGGGGTCTATAAAATTCTATCATGGGGGCCATTAATTTATTACCTATAGAAATACCAAAGCTGAACTATTAGGTGCAGAATTCTGACCTACCAAAGACTTCTCCAAGTAAGGTCCATATAATTTGCAGGTATGAGCTCATTAATCTTCACAGAACCCTCCCCCACCCCTGTCCTGGGATAGGGAGCTTTATTAATGCTAATTTTAGATGGAAAAACCAAGATAGGTAATATATTTCCCAAAAGGAGGTTAGTCAAACAGGCACAAAGGAGAAGTAAGAATGCAACTTTGATTTCTTGACTCCATGTCCATCAAATGAGCTCATCAGTTCCTGGTGGCTTCATTTATGTGCACACATTTTTGAAAATTTAAGAACCACAAGATTTCCCCCACTGTGACAATGAAGCCGTTGATCTGACATTCCATTACATGAAAGGACATGTCTTTCCAAACAAAGAAATGTCCAGATGTTCATTCTGTCGAGTTGAAACGTCTTAGGTGCTCACTAACGAATTTCACAAGCTCAGAAGTTTAGACATTCATCTCAAGGTAGTCATTTGTCAGCAAAAAAAAAAAAAAAGAAAGAAAAGAAAAAAAACATTCCAATTAACCCTGCGGTTTTAAGTAGCAGTTTAAAAGTCCTGCTCTATTGTAATCTAGAGCTTTTTTTTGTAGTACTCTAAGTTATAGATCCCATAGTCTGGAACCAAATAATTTATTTGGATCTAGAAGGGATTTAGTGAGATCAGCCTATTAATAACTCAATTGTTTAAAATGTGTGTGTGTGTGTATATACATATATTTGCAAAACAGCATATTCACCAACTGGTTTGAAGAAAGAAAAAGAAGAAAGGAAGGAAGGAAGGAAGGAAGGAAGGAAGGAAGGAAGGAAGGAACGGGAGAGAGAGGGAGGGAGGGAGGGAGGGAAAAGCATTATGTGAGCTTGATCTATATGTTATTATGCAACATTTTTCAAAGGAAGGAAATATGTGATCTCAGAGTTAGTACCAGGGCCTGAGGATCCATTCTCAACAATCTTATTTACTGCTTTTTTTCTCTCAACTTACTATCACTTGAAAATAAATCCCTTCCTTTCACTTAAAATGGACCTTTCTCGTCTGTCAAATGGGGATGATGTCATGATAAGATTTTGGTATAAAACTTGATTTGGACTGGAGCATGACAAAAATAGTATATCTGATCCACTAACCTCTCCAAATCTATAACACAGTGACCTTCCCAAGTAGAATGTGGACCCAAAAGCAGACTTTCCATTTTACAAAGGACAGAGCCTTACATGTTTCACCAGGCATTGTCCTGGACCACAGGCCTTAATGGACTCCCATTAGTTTTCACACAAGCTATAACATGCTCTACCTGCAGCCCAGGAGCATTCCAAGGGGCAAATACTCTCTTCTATTTTGGCAAACGTCCATGAAAATCCAAGGAAACCCTTTGGCTCTGTTCCACACAGACATAAGCTAATGCCAAGTAATTATTCTGAGTGTAGGGGAGAACATGTATGAGCAGTGGTATCTGCTTAAGGGTTGATCCTAAAAGCCATAGGTGGTTTCTGCCAGAAGCAAGAATCAATAAAACACAATCCAAGGGTGCAGACTTCCTAAATAAAAGTGTTAGGAAGCTTTGTGAGTTGATATGTGCAAAGGAAGATAGCACAGTACAGCCCAAGGAACACTGAACTTAGAGGGCTGAGCCTGTATAATCTGTGGGACTTGAGTTCAAATCCTAGTATGACCTTGAACAAATTACTTAACTTTCATGAGCTTCAGTTTTCTCAACTATAAAATGAGGAAGTCTTTTCCATCTATGGATCTGTGAAGTACAAAACATTGAGTTGATAGTCAATAATGCATAGTTAAATATCAAAATGGTTGCCTGTTGCTACCTATCTTCATGGTGTGAGCAATGCTTATGCTCCCTAAAATGGAATGGGAAGTTGTGGGCTAATATGCAACTCCTTTTGGTAAAGTTTCTTGTATATACACAATTTATATATGCATGCATACATATATGTATGCATGTAGACAAATGTACGTGCGTAGATGGTTGTGTCAATACACAAGGTGCATGTAGATATTTATATATGTGTGTGTATGTGCATAAACATGCATCCATTTCAGTTGTGTTCTACTCTTCGTGGCTTCATTTGAGGTTTTCTTGGCAAAGATACTGGAGTGCTTTGGTATTTCCTTCTCCAGCTCATTTTACAGATGAGAAAACTGAGGAAAATAGAGATAAGTGACTTACCATGGTCACACAGCTAATCAGTGTCTGAGGTCTGAGTTTTCCTGATTTCAAGTCCACCTAGCAGCCCCCAATAACAATATGTAAGTGTGTGCAAGTGTATGTATATGTGTGTGTGTGTGTGTGTAGAGAGAGAGAGAGAGAATATGCATATAATTTAAGTGTTTATATATGTACATATGTGTGTTGGACTAGACTTACGGATGCATTGCTATAGAGCATGAGGAAATTTCCTCTACTAATATAGATCAGCATATGTCCTAGAGAGCCTCTGAGGATACTAAGAGGTTAATTGATTCCCTAAAGTCACTGAGCCAGTATGTGTCAGAGGCACACCTTGAACCCAAGGTCCTCTTGAGTTGGAGGGCAGCTCTCTATTCACTACAGCATGCTATGTACCTCTTCTCACATATTCTAGGTAACCAATCAAGGCAGAATGGTAAGTTTGATCTCAGAAGTAAAGGAAGGAAGAACTAGGGTTTCAAAATAAGTCCCTGAGGATGTCCATTAACTCTTTCAGAGTGCTGGGCAAGCACTTAGTGTGCTGAGTAAAAAATTAGATAAGTGGTACCTTGATCCTCTTAACACACCACCCCTCCCCATTATCTGAAACATCTGACACCCACAATTTAATAACGAAACTGCTTTTCTTTCCCCTCTTAACAGCCATTGTTCTTTGGGATTCCAGCATCGGATACTTTGATAGATTTCATCAACACAGATACTCACAGAATAGCTGAACCTCAGTCATGGAAGGAATTGGAGAAGTTATCTAGTCCAACCCCTGACTAAACTCTGTGTGTGTGTATTTATAAATATATATATGTGTGTGTGTGTGTGTGTGTATGTGTGTTTGTGTGTGTATGTATAAATATGTGTGTGCGTGTGAGACAAGTAGCTAGTTGGCCTTTGCTTAGAGAACTTAAAGTGAGGGAGAACCCACTACCTCCTAAAATAATCCATTCCTCTTCTGGATAGTACTTACTAATATTTGAGTTTTCCCATATGTATTACATTGAGCCTAAATCAGCCTCTCTTCAATAGCTATCCTACTTATATAGAGCCTAGTTAGGCTTCTAGTTCTACCTTCTGGAGACATGCAGAACAAATCTAACCCCTCTTCTACATAAAAGCTTTCCAAAGGATTTTCAAGGTTCACCTCATACACACACACACACACACACACACACACACACACACACACTTTCCTAATCCTGCTAGTTGTTCTTGCTCTTTCTCTCCTGAAATAGTTGGTTATATACTCATCTATTTATATATTTTCTCCCTCCAATAGCTTGTGAGGCACCCAGGTGGATCAGTGGATAGAGCTCTGGGTCCAGAGTCAGAAAGACCTGAGTTCAAATTCAGCCCCAGACACGAATTAGTCATGTGACCTTGTGCAAGGCATTTAACCTATTTGCCTTAATCAACTGGAGAAGGAAATGGCAAACCACTTCAGTAGCTTTGCCAAGAAAACCCCATGGACAATACTGACATTCTATGGTCCATTGGGTCATGAAGTATCAGACACAAATGAACAACACAAAACTCCTTAAGGACAGAACCCCCTGACAAAACATTCAACAAACATTTATTGAGCACCTACTATGTGCAAGGCATTGTGGTAGGTACTGGCCCCAAGCACATATTTCAATCCATCTATGTCTTCTCATCTTTCAATCCAATCCAATCCAATGAACACTTTTTGAGCATCTTGCAATGTGCAAGTCACCAGTGCTAGGCATTAGGGACAGAAATGCAAAAGGAAAAACACTCCCTACCTTCAAGGAATCTACATTTTACTGGTGGGAAGGTGGACATAACATTAACTGAAAACACACACACACACACACACACACGATCATCTGAGAAGTGAGCGAATACCAACAACTTGGTGGATCTGGAGAGGCTCCCCATAGGAGGTGATCTACAAGAAAAGTCTTGAAGGAAGCTCAAAACTTTAAAAGGAAGATTTGAAAAGGGAAAATACATTTCAAGCATAAGACAACCCGTGCAGCAGCATGGGGTAGGAAATGGCATTCTAAGCTCAAGGAATAAACAAGGATGTCAGTTTGACCTTCCTCTAGGTTTTTTTAATAATTTGCAATTTTTAATACTATACTTGAATTATGGATTGGATTGAAAGATGAGAAGATATAGATAGATCACAATATGTACTTGGTGTCTTATTCTTGCTTTATTATTAACCCGCCTCCTTCTTGGTCATATACGATCTTAGTATCTTCACCCCACTCCCACTTAAATAAGCCCAAATTCATTTATCAAGTGATAGCATATCTCAGTCATTTACTAGGTGTAAACTTTGCCTGGACACCTCAATGGGTGAGACTAGAAATCTGTTTGAATTAGCTTAGGGACTTGGTCGTGCCCTCTGGAGCCTGGATAAATCCATCTAGTTAATTGGAGCCAGAGACTGGAGTGCCTGGTGTCCGTGTCTGGTGACAGAGAAGAGAAAGACCTGCCTATGAGAACTAATCACTTGGGATGTAGAGAGGAGTGTCTCAGGTTCAGACTAGGTCTCTTTCTTCCCCACCTTGGTTTAGAGGAAAATTTCATCTGGTTTTGAAGGGTCTAAAAGGATAGGAATTTCCTATCTTCCCAAGAGCATCCCAGAAGCATTCCCAGAATATCTTGTGGCAGGGTCCATGTAAGGAACAAAGAAGAGACTGGATACAGATTTGACTTTCTACAAAGAGCCTGGGGGGGGGGAGGGAGGGAAAGGGAAAATGAAAAAAATAATAATAATCACCATACCTAAGGAGAATTTCTTAAGGACTCCAGCAAAAGTATTTCTAGGAGCTATTACTTATTTTTCTACGTGTGCTTTCTAAGGTTTGCCCCACTTTTTCCTGAATGTACTCTGTATGTACTGGTATGAACTCTGCACATACTAGTGGGAAAGTCTGTTGCAGATTGTTTTGAAGAATATTTTGCACCAACTCTTCTTACTATATCACCTTAGTAAATTGTCCTCTTTCTTAAGGTTAATTGAGTCTGGCTAACTAATTTAGCTGATCATAGCAGGAAGCAAAGGAATAGGGGCTTGGGAACTAAAGGGTTATAAAGACACTACCAACCCCTAAGGGCACCCCCTGAGCCTCAGGAGACCAGTAGCTGTGGTCTAGGGACTTGACTCATCCGTGTGAGTGGGAGCTGGGCCAGTAGCTCCAGAGTCTATATTGCTACATATTATTGTGTTATCCCATAAACATAAGAAACATGTCTTCAGGTGCTGACCATGAAGTCCAAGCAAAATCAAATGTCTCCTTGTTTAAGTTATATTGCATTCATTCAACAAAAGTCAGTCAACTAGAATTTATTAAACATTTACTGAGGGCCAAGAAAATGAACTCTTAGGGATAAGAAGAAAGGAAAAAAACAAAAATAAAAAACAGTCCCTGCTCTCAGGAAGTCTTGTGATCTTGTGAAAGGCACGACCATTGCAGGAAAGAAAAAGCGTAATGCAATCTTGCAGGTAACTTAAACCTGATGCTCACCTGTGCCATAGCAGTTTGTATTCAAGAGTAGAAAGTAGTGCCAATCTGTAGCCGGGGGCAGGACTCTGTCCTGGGCATAGTGAACAAGGTACAAGACTTCCAATCAGGAAAACTTCGAATCTCACCTCAGACACTAGCTAGATGCTGCTGCTGTTTGTTGCTGCTGCTGCTGCTGCTGATGATGATGATGGTGGTGGTGGTGGTGGTGGTGGTAGTGGTGGTGGTGGTGGTGGTGAAGAGGATGAGGATGTAGGTTCTTCCTTCTTGAAAAGGACCCTATATAACCATTGGCAAGTCTCTTAAGCTCTCTGTCTCATTTTCCTCATCCATAAGATAAGTGAGTGAAGCCAACATTAAATCTATGCTCTTTACCAGCCCTTGGATGATTGATTTGAGGGCATGGACGTGCTAGCTTGTCCAGCTTTGCATGACTGGTAATGTGTTCAAACTTCAACAAAGAAAGTTCTGGTTAATCATGAAAAGGATAGTGAATTATATAGAGTAACTTTGATAGTGTTGTCAATAAAATACTGTAATATTTTATCCAAGAACTGTGGAATCTCTTTTCCAAGAAAAAGAGAGAAAGAGAGAAAGAAAGAAAGAGAGAAACAGATAACAGAGATAGTGCTATTATACATATATATATACATGGTGTATGTATGTGGGTATATATATGCATATGTGTATATATAGTGTATTTATATGTGCACATATATATTCTTTGGGGGATCATGATGGGGGGAAGGTTTTCAGAATAACAGTTGCTTCTTTCCTACAGCATGAAGTGAGTTAGATGACCCTGAGGTCTGTCCCAGTCCTATTTTTCTGTGATTCTGTGATTATCAGAGGACTCCATCCATTGGAGACATATTTAATGAATGTCCAAATTCTCTTGGTATTAAAGTCTTAGGTCAAGGCTGGAACCTTATTATGAGTCTAGAGGAAATTGCCTTTCCAATAACACTCAGCAAACCCTTCAAATTCTAATGGCCTGGGTAGACTTGTAGCCAACCTTTGCTCAGAATCCCCCAGATGTTGTTACATCTAACTAAAATTCAATATTCACAAATATTACTCTGCCTTCTCTAGGCAGGTATCAGGTGCTAATGTGTTTCAAAGAGCAATGAAATGAGTGTGTGTATATAATTAAATGTAATTTCTTTCACTGACCAGAAGGTATTGGCATTTACTACCAACCCACCTAAGAGAAAATCACAGAAATAGTGAAATCTAAAACAGCCATATAAGTTAGTGAAAACTCACAAGCACAAGACCTGAAATAAATTTGTCTAAACCTAAAAGCCAAAATTACATTGATAAAAATTCATGTGCCCATACAAATCCACAACAATAGGACAGTATTTCCTCTGGTTGCTATAAGTATAAAAGTACTTTATTGTTAAACATATTTAATCTCTCTGCATGAGTAGGTAGCTTTGTGGGTAGAATTGAGACCTGGAAATCCGAAGATGAACCCCATTCCCAATTCTTCTTTACACAATCATGGGAAATGTTTCTATGCTACTCTTTGCATCTGTTTTCTCTTCTGCAAAATAAAGAGGTATGTATTATACACCCTATGTAAAGGGTGCGTGTCAAATTCTAAATATCAAATGTATCAAATTATAAATAATATATATACCAAATTCTAAATAATAAATAGATTTAATTCTAAATAATACATCAAATTCTAAATAATAAACATACCCAAAATATTGGCTATCCTTTTGTTTTTAAAAATCAAGATGGAAATCTCATAAAAGTAATGCATTATATTAACTGGGACTTTTAGATCCTCCATCTGAAGTGAAAACCTTCCCTATCCAGACCAACATTGGCACCCCTTAGTATCATAGAACTGGAATGTGAAGGAACTTCAGAGGCCTTCTAGGCCCACCTCCCACAAGGAAAATGAGGTCTTGGCAAGTTTTGACTTGCAAAAGCCAGTCACAAAGCCAGTATCAGTCAGTCCTCAAGCATTTAGTAAGCACCTATTACATACCATTCACTATTCTAGGTAATGAGAATAAAAATAAAATAAACAATGCTAACTAATAAGGAGCTCAGATCTAACAGTGGAAACAGCAAGGATATGTTTAAATATATATAGATTAAATGAAAAGAGAATAAATGGGGACAGCTAGGTGCTACAGTAGAAAGACTTGAGTTCAAATCCAGCCTCTGACACTAGTTGTGTGACCCTGTCACTTAACCCCAACTGCTTCAAAAAAAGAGAGGGAGAGGGAGGAAAGGAGAGAGACAGAGACAGAGAGAAGGAGAGAACGAGAAAATAAATACAATTACATACAAAGTAGTTAAATAAAAGAAAGTTTGGGAGAAAAGGCACTAGCAGTTAAGAGAATCAGCCAAGGCTTTCTATTGAAAGTAGTATTTGAACTGCATCTTGAAGTTAAAATGAGATTCTATAAGGCAGAGATAAGGAGAGAGTGCATTCCAGGCAGAGGAGGCAACCAGTGCAAACATAGGGAGATAGGAGACACATGGAAAAGCTCGTACAAAATGATGTTCCTCTGTGAGGAACAGAGAGACAGAGTGTGGGAAGGGGAATGTTGCACAGTAAGCCTGGAAATGTAGATTGAAGCCAGGTCGTGAGTGGGTTTTAGAAGCTAAAAGAGAAGTGTATGTTTTATTTTAGACAGAGGTAATAGAGGGAGATCCTGGAGCTAATTGAAGAGGAAATCGTATGATCTGATCTCTGCTTGAATAAAATTACCTTAGCTGCAGTGTAGAGGAAAGACTGAAGTGGGGAAAGAGAGACAAGGCAGGGGTATCAACTAGGAGGGTATTGCAATAGTTAAGGCAAGAAATAATGAGAATCTGAACTAAGGTTGTAACTTTGTGAACATAGAGAAGGTATCAGATGTAAGAGGTCTTGTGGAGTTAGAAGCAAGATTTGGCAACTGACTGGATATATGGAGTGAGAGAGATTGAGGGTTCAAAGATAACAAGTTTACCAACATGGGAGATTGGAAAAATGGCAGTGCCTTTGACAGAAATAGGGGAGTCTGAAAGACAAATGGGTTTGGTGGGGTGGGGGAAATGAATTCTATTGCCAACAACACAGAACATACTGTTTGGGAAAAAATATTACAGGCATTGAAAAGTGGGTGGGATTACTCTAGACACTGAGAAGTGGGTGAAGTTAGCTTTTCAATATCACAACCCCAAAATGGTAGGATATTTAACTGAAAGAGAAAAGAGAGCTTTGAACCAGAATTCTCTTTGTCTCAATGTTGCTTCTCGATGTCAACTTTATTTATTGTGTTGTGATCACTGTACATATTGTTCTTTTGGCTTTGTCTCAATCTTCATCATTTTGTATGAGCTTTTCCATGTGTCTAGGAATTCTTCAAATGTGTCATTCCTTATGGTATAGCAATATTCTATTGCATAAGTGTACCATGTATACAAACTCAGCCATTCCCCAATTGTTGGGCACGTACTTTGCTTCCAGCTTTGTGCTATCACGAACAGTCATCCAACAAGCATGTTTAAGCAACTGATATGGACCATAAACTGTGGGAATCTCTAGATAATATTGCTATGAACATTGTTGTATATATGAATCTTTTCTTGCTGTCAATAAATCTTCTTGAAACATTTTTAAAAGAAAAGAAAAACAATGAATTTTGTTTTGGACTTGCCAAATTTAAGATATCTTTTGGGACATCCAGTTTGAAATATCCATTAAGTAATTGATGATGGGTGGGACTGAAGCTCAAGGGAGAGGCAGGGGCTGGATATATAGATCTATGAGTCAGCTACATGAAGATGATAATTCAACACATGGGAGCTAATAAGGTCAACAAAGAGAGAATACTAAGGGGTTGAGGCCAAAATCTTCAGAAACATCCACATTTAGGTGGTTTGATCTGGATGATGAATCAGCAAAAGAGACTGAGAAGGAACAATTAGACAGATAGGAGGGAGAGAGGGAGGAAGGGAGAGAAAGAGAGGGAGAGAGGGAGAGAGAGAGAAAGAGACAGAGAGAGAGAGAGAGAGAGAGAGAGAGAGTCACAAAAGCCAGAAAAGAGGGTATATCCAAGAGATAGTAGTCAATAGTGTCATATGCAGCAAATAGAGGGAGAAAGAACTGAAAAAAAGGAATATCAGATCTGGGAATTAAGAGATCATGGTCCAATTTGGAGAGAGCAGTTTCCAGATTGCAAAGGGTTAATAAATGAAAACAGGAATAAAAAGGAAACGGTGAAGATAGATAATTGTTTTTCTAGAAGTTTGACTGAAAAAGGAAGGGAAGATATAAGATGATAGTTGAGGGGATAGTGAGGACAAATAAGAGTTGTTTTGTTTTTCTAAAGATGGCATTTGACTGTAATAGTGAAAGAACCCTTAGAAAGGGAAATGTTGAAGATGTACGTGTGTATGTGTGTGATTTACAGGTATATCAATATGGATGATGAAATCCCCTAATATAAAAACAGGAGCTGAGAGAGGAGAGGAAGATGATGAACCAGGCGCTGAATTCCTTGAGAAAGGAGGAGGAAGAATCACAGAACATATTCTGTGAGGAATCAAGCCAATTAGCTTCTTAAATGAAAAGGTCAAGATAATATAAGAATTCACATGATGGAAATATAGGTGTACGATAGCAATAAAAAATTTATCAGACACCTGTGAAGATAAGGAAATATATAAAGAATAACAAACATATTTTGCAAATGTGATTATCTGATTACTGTGTTTAGTGTAAGACAGGTACTTTGTTGAATTTGATCCACTAAAAGTGCTATCCTAAAATTTCTTCAATCAAGACCCCCCTAATTCAAGATTTGAAGTCATTCAGTTTGAATAGGTTGAAGTTTGTCTTCAATCAATAAATGAGTAATCATTGATTTGGCACCTACTAAGTGCTAGGCACTAGGATAGGTACTTACTATACAAAGACAAAAATGAAATACTCCCTGCCCTCCAAAAGCTTGCATTCTATTTTGGGAGACAACATGTACATATCTGAATACAGAATAGATATATACAATGTGTGGGTGAAGAGGAGAATCCCCTAACCTGCTGACATGGGGCATCTCTCTGAGGTAAGTATGAATGTGTCTTGGCTCCATGGAGATAGACACATGTTCTGGTCACTTGTTGAGTATAGCTACAACTAGTGGTCCTTGGTTTGTCCTCAACTGTTCCTGTTATTTAGGGAGTCATGGTGAACATAATTGTCAACTTAAACTGTAAAAGTTGCACCCTCCACAGGCAATCAGAACTATAGAAAAGCTCCGTCTCCCTCTCTTTTGCTCCCTGTCTAATTTAGGACATATTTCTCCCTTGGAAGGTAAGAGAGGGATGTTTCTTCCTTTTCTCACCCCCACCACCCAAATTGTTCATAACTATGAGCATATCCAGCAAGAATACTTACTTGCCTAGGCATCATAGAAACAATATCCTAAGACTGCACTCCATGCTAGTTTTCCTTAAAAGATCTTGAAACTGTCCTAAAGATTTAATTAGCTAACTGCTAAATGTTGCACAAGGAGTCATTTTGTTCCAGGCTCAAACTCAGACTCTCCAGGAACTGGTCTGCCCGGTCCTTCCTACGCTACTAAGCAAGCTTGAGGTTGAAGTCCACGTCCCCGGCAGCATCTTCTGTTTTGCTTCTTTTTCTCTGAGCGCAGCTGAGCAAACAGCAATCCTAAGTGATGGCCATTTCCAGCACTGTCAGGAACCTTGAGTTTGAGAGGCCAGGAACTGCTGAGTCAGGTATTGGTTTCAGAGCAGAAGATTATTTCTTTTTCTTTTCTTTTCTTTTCTTTTTTTCACTTTTTATTAGTTAATTGATTTATATTTAGTTTTCAACGTTCACTTCCATAAGTTTTAAATTTTCTCCCCCTCCCTCCCTCCCTCCTCCTTTTCTAAAATAGCATGCAATCTGACATAGGCTCTACACATACATTCCTATTAAACACATTTTCACAGTAGTCATGTTGAATAGAAGAATTATAATGAATGGGAAAAACCATGAGAAAGAAAAAAATGAAACAAAACAAAATAGTATATTTCGCTCTGCATTCAGACTCCATAGTTCTTTCTCTGAATGTGGATGTCATCTTCCATCGTGAGTCCTTTGGGATTGTTTTAGACCCTTGTATTGTTGAGAAGGGTTAAGTCTTTCAAAATCAGTCATCACACACTATCGCTATTATTTTGTATAATGTTCTCCTGGTTCTGCTCACTTCATTCAGCATCAGTTCATATAAGCCTTTCCAGGTTTTTTTGAAGTCCGGCTGTTCATCATTTCTTACAGCACGATAGTATTCCATTACATTCCTAGACCTCAAGTTGTTCAGCCACTCCCCAATTGATGGACATCTTCTCAATTTAGTTCTTGGCCACCACAAAGAGAGCTGCTATAAATATTTTTGTGCATGTTGGTCCTTTTCCCATTTTATGCTCTCTTTGGAAAACAACCTGAAGCAGTATTGCTGAGTCAAAGGGTATGCATAGTCTTATAGCCCTTGGGCATAGTCAGGAGATTATTTCTGCAACAGCTTCTAGGAGGAAAAGATAGCTACCACTGGAATGACACTACACCTGAAAGGTCTGAAGAATTATGTCTGGTCAGCCAGAAAATTTGGACTGTGAGTTGCTCAAACCATACAGAAAGGAGGTAACTGAAACATCTGTCTAGCACTCCTACTAAGTTGCCTTTACCCTTCAAGCCTCACTTAAATCCAATTCACTTGCATGTCATGGCATCGCCTACCTGATGTCATGGTCCTCTTTGAGAATGAAGTACAAATAGTAGCAATCTTTCAAGACAGTATAATAAGTGATGGGTTATTGTTTCATGTGGTAAATATTTGTTAATACATGTTCATGAGTCTTTTGTATTTTAAGTGTTTCTTTAGCATCAGAAAAAAATAAATAGCAATCCTATACATGATCTTTACTTTGTACTTTGAGTAACTTTTCTAAAAGGAATCTGATTAATATCTTTAGAAAAATTTCTATATATGAGTCATGTTTGGGGTTTTTTAGATATTTCTCTGGAGTTCTACTATAGTGTGAGGATATAATGAGTTACAGAGGGCAAGAGGATCCTGATCCCCCAACTTTGTGATCAGACCACCCCCAGGATGAATCCAAGTCCACTTGAACTCAATCTCAGATATTTTCTTGGCATAGGGACATCCCTAGGGCAACAGAAGACATACAAAAAAGACATACAAAAAAGGAGAAAGATACGATAAGCTTGAGGAATCAGGAAAATCTCCACATAGAAGAAATAATGTTTTTTTTAAATAGTTTTGCATTATCTTTGAAGAAAGCAAATTTGAAGTGTTCACAAGATTATAAGGACAAGTTTAATCTGCTTTATAAAACCATATTTACCAAACTTTAAAGACACTAGCCTGCATACTGTTGATGTGGTGAATGCAAATTATTATTGTGCTGTTTGTCAGTTTAGACTCTCAAGGAATGTCCAGGTATACCATCTTTAGTCTAGTTTGAGAAACAATAGATATTTTAAAACATAAAACAACTATTTCCTTTAAAATATTTTAATATAAACTTTTCACTAGTTCAGACCAACTTTTACCCATTTTAGTCTAAATTTTTAAGATTTCCTGTATTTGAACTTTAAGGTGAGCCTTTCCCACATAGTAGCCTTACTGCCTCCTTCATCTCAGGCCTTAGAAATTCATTGTGGGCACATACCCACAGCAAGGAGAGACTGCCGTCATTCTTCCATTCCCCAGATTCACAACTTAACATTACCTTCAGCTCCTCATTCTCTCTCACCACATATATCTAGTCTTGCCACTTTTACTACCACAATTTTTGCATCTGATCCTTATTCTCTGCTCACACAACCATCACCTACATCACCTCTCGCCCAGTCTATTACAGTGGCTTCCTATTTGATTTTCCTTCTTCAAGTCTTTCTCCACTCCAATCCATCCTCCACACAGCTGCTGAAGGGTTTTACTTAATTACAAATAGAATCTGGAATACTATTGTGCTATAAGAAAAGAAGAGCAGGAAAAATCTGGAAAGATTTAGAGGATC
The DNA here is from genome assembly GCA_028646575.1 of Pseudocheirus occidentalis. NCBI lineage: Eukaryota > Metazoa > Chordata > Mammalia > Diprotodontia > Pseudocheiridae > Pseudocheirus > Pseudocheirus occidentalis. The sequence continues at coordinate 327,324,614 of CM053593.1, read as the reverse complement.
TGATGCAAAGTAAAATGAGCAGAACCAGGAGAACATGATATAGGGTAACAACAATATTGTATGATAATCAACTGTGAATGACTTAGCTATTCTCAACAATCCAACAATCCAAGACAGTTCTGAAGGATTTATGATTTTAAAAAATGCTATCCATCTTCAGAGAACTGATGAAGTCTGAACGCAAATTGAAGCATACTTTTCCTTTACTTTCTTTTTATTTTTTGTCAGTGTTTTCTTTTACAACATGACTAACATGAAAATATGTTTTGCATGACTGCACATGTATATCAAGTTGCTTGCCTTTGCAACGACAGGGATGAGGAAAGAGAGGACAGGAGAGAATTTGAAATTCAGAAAAAATTTAAATGAATTTTAAAAATTGTCTTTACATGTAATTGAAGGGATATAAAATATTAATTTTTTTACATTACAAATTTGATCATGTCACTCTCCTAATCAATAAATTTCAGTGGCTCCTATTGTTTTAAAATTACATATAAACTCCTCTGCCTTTAAAACCTTCCTCTGTACAATGTGACCCCAATCTATATTTCTGTCCTTACTAATACATTTCTACCCTTCCCATACTCTTTGATTTCATCCAATTTGGCCTTTGTTCACCATGTAACTTTCCATCTTCTGTCCCTATGTTTTTCTATTAGCCATCCTTCATGCTTATAATATTCTCTTATCTCACTTTCACTTCATAGAAAATCTCTCTCTCAAAAAGGCAGCTCCAGAGAAAAGGCATAAAGCCTTTCCTTGATCCCTCTATCTGCTAGTTCCCTTCTTCTAAAACAACATTGTATTTAACTACCTTACATTTATTTCATATTTCTTATATATGTGTATAGTTACCTGAGGTTATTTCATTTATTCTATTCATAAAATACAGAACGTAGCATGGTGCCTGGTGTATAGTAGCTGCCTGATGATAGTGATTCATTAATGGGTTGATGTCGTCTTCTGTCACAGAATATCAGCACTTTGAAAGCAGGGATTGTTTCATTTTTGACATTCTATCTGCGGAACCTAATCTGGTGTGTGGTACATAGTAAATACTTGATAAATAGTTGTCAATTGGATTAAAGAAATGGGACTAGGGATCACAGAGGGATGAGCATATAAATTGAATATGAGTATGCAGAAGAAGATTAAGGCTATGCACCCCAAAAGCCATCAAACAATTCTAGATAGCCAGGTCTGCACCCTACTTCTTATTTCATAGAATGAAGTATTAAGGAAGAGGAAAGTTTTTCTCTTCTCTACATTTAAATAGTCTTACTACTAACTTCCTTACAGATGAAACCAGGCAAATAAATTAGAATAATAATAGAAATAATAGAGTAATAATAAATATGTGTTGGTTAATAATAAAAAATAAACAAAATATATCCTGGAGAACTCAACCAACAAAATATATTGAAACAGGATCATTACTACAGAATAACCCATTACCCACGATAACACAGATAGCATTGATTTGTGAAAAGTTAACAATAATGTTTTAAGAAATATTACTATACATCATGATACATCATGTCCAAGCAGCCTGGAATGAAAAATCTTTTAAATTATGGAGACCTAGTTGGAGTGGATGTGGGAAAATTGAGACAGCAATGCACTATTAGTAGAGTTGTCAACTGATTCACCAGTTCTAGACTGCAATTTACAACTATGCCCAAAGGGCTATAAAACCATGCATACCCTTTGACCCAGCAATAGCTCTCCTAGTTCTGTATCCTAAGGAAATAAAAAACAAAAAAGAAAAGGTCCTATGTGTATAAAAATATGTATAGCAGTTCTTTTGGTGGTGGCAAAGAATTGGAAATTGAGGGAAAATTTGATGAGATTCCCTATCAATTGGGGAATGACTGAATAAGTTGTGATATATGGTTGTAATAGAATACTATTATACTATAAGAAATGCTATAAAGATGCTCTCAGAAAAAACCTGGAAAGATTTACATAAACTGATACAAAGTGAAAAGAGCAGAATCAGGAGAATATTGTACATCATAACAGCAATAGTATATGAAGATCAACTGTGAATGACTTAGTTATTCTCAACAATACAATGATCCAAGACAATTCTGAAGGACCTATGATGAAAAATGCTATCCATCTCCAGAAAAAGAACTTAAGAAGTCTGAATACAGATTGAAGCATACTTTTTTTTTTACTTTATTTTTCTTGGGGACTTTTTTGGTCTTTGTTTTCTCTCACAACATGACTAATATGGAAATATGTTTTGCATGAATGCACATATATAATCCATCTCAAATTACTTGCCTTCTCAATAATGAGGGAGGGATACAGAGAATTTAGAACTCAAAGTTTAAAAAAACAAATGTAAAAAATTGTTTTTACATGTAATTGGGGGTAAAAGATTTTTAAAGTGTATGGATATGCAACATGACTAATGTGAAAATGTGTTTAATAAGAATGTATGTGTAGAACCCATATCAGATTGCAAGTTGTCTTGAGGAGTGGGGAAAAAACTTAAAACTTATGGAAGTGAATGTTGAAAACTGAAAATAAATCATTTAATTTTTCTAAAGTATATAGAGACCTAACAGAGGAGATTGACCTCACATGGGAATAGCATGAGGTACAAGTCACCCCTGGTAAAAAGTTGTCCTTTTTGCTACTAGACTTGCAGCAATAAATCTAAAGGGAATGCATTTACAACCTAACACTTTTACTCAATTACAAAAGAGGAGTTGATTTATCCATCTATACAATAATCTGCAGAACATTAGACATAAAAGAATAATAGTGGGATGGTGAATTGTCCCATGACCTTTTTTAATCTGAACCCCATCAAGATAAGAAGAGTGAAATGATAAAGGTGATGATGATAATAATTCACCTTAATTTAGTGCCTCAAGCTCTACAAAACATGTTCCATACATTTTTTCACTGTATCCTCAGAGCTAGATTTGAGTCAGAGGACCTGTTTTAAATCACAGACATAATTACGTAGGTAATTTAAACTATAGACAACCATTTCTACCCATATTACCTAAAAATGATTGAAGGAAAGCAGAGGATTTTAATTGTCTGAATGATCAGAAATTCTTGCCCTACCCTCTGATTCACTTTGGCTTATGTAGAGCTAGTGAATGTTTTTAATGGTCTTTTACTTGCAAAGTGACCACCCTGTGACAGTTCCTGGTTTTTATCACCTATAGAAGAGAAATAACAATAATTGCACCCTCTCAAACTCACAAATTCTTCAGCTCCTTAGAGAGATGTTTTGATTATGTAAATATATTACTGTTGTTGTGTTGATGCTGAGTTTTACTGCAATGAACTAGGTTCCAGTTGAGAATTGGACCTTCATGGGTCATTGCAAGGAAAGAGATTAGCACTTACAAACTTTAGAGAGAACCTGCATGTAGGGATAGATTATTCTGACAGAGTGGGTAATGTGGTGTGAGAAAATAATCACTGGCTCTGGACAAAGAGAACTTGGGTTCTAGTCTTACTTTGATGCTTGCTACCTATTTGACCTTAAAGTCACATAATCTCCCAGGGTATTGGTTTCCTCAGTTCTAAAATGAGGAGGCTGGAATAGATGGCCTTGGAAGTCTCTTCTAAATATGTGACCTTACTATATGGGAGATAAAGAGAACACTTCCCTATTTATCTGTTTATATACTTCCTCCTTACTTTTTCCTAATTTAAGTGACCAGAGAGTTACTTAGCAAAGTGATTATGTATTAATACAGACAAAATACCAATAAAACCCCTATTTCTGATTGGTGGAAAATGAGCCTGGGATCTTAGAATAATTAAAGGACCTCAGTCTAGAGTGCCCAGAAGGATGAATCCTAGGATTAGACAAAGGCTTTCTGGAACTGAAGTAGTCATCTTTTTCAGCAGCTGGTAGTTTAAGTGAACACAATGCTGGTCCTGGAGTCAAGAAGACATGAGTTCAAATCTGGTTTCAGATACTTATTAGGTCCATGACCTTAGGCAAGTCACCTAACATCTGTTTGCCTTAGTTTACTCAACTGTCAAATGGGGGTTATAATTGTGAGGATCAAAGGAGATCATGTCTGTTTCATTTTTTAAGTGCTTTGTACAGTGCCTGGCACATAGCAGTTAGTATATAAATGTTTATTGTCTTCCCTCCTTTCTGGGGTGAAAAGGTATCTTCTTAACCAGATTCAGCGAGAATTATGACACACAAAGCTGCACCTGGGGGGACTATAAAATAGCTTATGAATTTCAATGTCATTTTGTCTGGGATTAGGTGGTTTTTATTCATGTATACTTCTAATTACTGAGGGTACCATTCCTAAATATGTGTATTGACTTTTCTTTTGTAAATAAACTCTAGAAAATATGCTTTCGTGGTGTGGAATATATAAAGAAAGAGTATAGAAGGGAAAAAAGACGTATGGGTATTAGGATGGATCGAGAGACTATGACAGCAAAAGAAGGGGAACAAGTTCAAAGATAACAGATCTCTAAGCACCCAACTAGCCAGGTCAGGTCAGGAATACAGAAAGACCCAAGATACCTTGACCTGAGAATCAATAACCAGAGAAACTTAGAAACATAGGGAAAGATAAAATCACTGTGACTATAGGCTACTTCCTCTAGACCACTTACTAGAAGAGGTATTGGTAGTTTTGGCTGACCCTTGATCAGTTGATGCCTAAGGCCCAGGGCTGTATCCTTCCCAAATATGATTATTCCTGTCCTTGGGAACTGATAAGGAGCCTATATCTGGGGAAAGTAATCAATCAATCAATCAAATCATTAAATACTTAAGTGCCTACTACATGTGTGAAGCAAAAGACAGAACCTACCTTCAAGGAGCTTACAATCCAATGTGAAGACAACATGAAAATAAATATACACAAAGTATGCTATATGCAGGATAAATAGGAAATAATTAACTGAAGGAAGGCACTAGAATTAAGAGGGGTTGGGAAAGGGATTGGGGATTATTGTTTGGTTGGTTGATTGAGAAGGAATAAGGCAAAACCAGTCCAAGAAGATCATCTGGTAATTCAATTGCTTCAGCCTTCTGGAGAAGTAGAAATGCTGTCAGCACCCTCTAAATTTTGGTGCCCTAAGGCAAGAGCCCACTTACTCCATCCTAGTTATGACTGTGAAGGATAAGAATAATAAAAAGAGTTGGAGGGGGCAGCTAGATGGCGCAGTGAATAGAGCACCGGCCCTGGATTCAGGAGTACCTGAGTTCAAATCCGGCCTCAGACACTTAACACACACACACAAAAACAAACTAGCCGTGTGACCTTGGGCAAGTCACTTAACCCCAGCTGCCCTCCAAAAAAAAAAAGAGAAAAAGAGTTGGAATACAGGTAAGAACAATGGCATAAGCAAAGTCCTGTTCAGAAGTACAGTGAATAGACCAAAATGGATGAAGTGAAGAATAAAATGGAATATTTGCATGTGGAAATAAAGGAAGATCAGGTCTAATAAGTCACAATGAGTGCCATATTCTGTCTTATATGCTAAACGAGGTAAACCATGTTGATGCCACAGTTCTGAAGATACCTGAGAGACTCTAGGTCAGAGGAGGGCAGCCATACATAAGAAGCAAGGATGCCACTTACAAAATGATAGATTGCTCTACCTCCAGAAAGAGCACTTAGCATCACCGTTAGAATCTCTGGAAGCAAACTTACAGGCTGATCATAACTAACACTTGCCCTTGGGGGACTGCAATCAAGAACCAGAACAGAAATAGAGGGACAGAAGTTCCTATGATTTCCATTCATTGGAAATCCCCAGCTTTAAACCACAGAACAAAAAACCAAGAATAGATACGGGTCCAGCCTCTGTCTCTTAATTGTTTTTCAGTTCGGAAGCGTTGTATGTTATATCCATTTTTCTAGCATTGTTCTTTCTTTTTCACAATTGTGAGCCCTTTGACAAGGAAATTTCTAGATGGAGGACAAGGGAAGTGAGGGTTGCTACTGCTACAAAGAACAGTCCTTACAGATCTGCCTGTAATAGAATAAAGCAAAACTTGCAGCTGTGAAGTATTCAGGGATCTCAGAAAAGCAAAGGAATATTTTAAACAGTTTTCTGAAAATTCAAAAAGGACCTTACGAGGACATTTGGGAGTTCTAAGAGAAATGCTCTCTATTACCTCAAAGAAGAAAGGAGAGCAGTGTATGTTCTAATTGTGGGGAGGAGAGAGAAGGAGGGACGATATAAGATGTACATTGGGAGGTTAATAAAGGCAGGTCCCCTAGAGAGGATGGCTTTAATTATGAATTTGATCAGGATTTCCAGGCACAGCTGATACCTCCTCCTTTAGAGGTTCTAAATTATTTGCCAAAGTTGGCCTACCTCAGACAATGCTCTTAGCCTACCTACATCACACCCTTAAAAACAAATGAATAGATATCCACCACCACCCATTATGAGGGGTCTTGCATAGTATAAACAAATGAGCTGCTCCAAGGGAAAAGAGTTTCTTAAGCCCAAGCCAAACCAAGGATAAATATAGATACATAAACACACACATACACACACACACACACAAACACACACCACCCCCACCATACTACACCACATCACACACTACTCCCTATGATCATTATTTTAAGTTAATGACTCTTTCTCCTTCCCCATAACCCTGCTCACCAACCCTTTGAAATTAGGATATATACTATCATTATTTGATGACACAAACAAAGTTTTTTGACGTATTTAAATCAAGTAATATTTACCAGAAGTAACTTTATTCTAACGATTTGGAGGGAAGCCTTTCAAGATAACTGGCAACACTCTGGACATAAACATGAAGCCGTGTTGAAAACCCACCTTTCTCTATGCTTCCAAACTTTAGCTATGACAAAGTAACGTAGTGAAAATCAAGATAGTAATAAGATGGCAACCCCACTACCCCACCAGCCCCTGAGAATAACAACACAGACCCCGCACTGTATCCAGACTCTTAACTAGTAATATTTCATTTGGGTTAAAACCTGGTGGAAGAGAGGAGGAAGCAGAGGAGCAGCACAGAGGACATGTCACCCAGCCTTGGGTGTAGTCACACTGTGTGATGGGATAGTCTGACCCTTGCAGGTCTACGAAATCATGGAGTTCCCTGTCTCAACATAAATTAATGAAACCTGTTTAAAATGAATTAATCAATGTTTGAGGTGTCTTACAGGTTGAAGACAATGTAGAATAGTGGATGGAGAGCTAAAGCCAGAAAGACCTGGGTTCGAGTCTTACCTGTAATATACAGTTATCTCTTCCATAGCTTAAGAATTAGGGGCATGGCGCCCTGTCCCTCCTACCTCTTCACCCCCACCAAGCTGGAAAATTCATGTAAAATTTTTTGGTCCTCCCTTAGTACAAGAGAAGAAGTCTGAATTATGGTATTAAAAGATAAAATATGTTGATATTTCTGAGTTTCTAAACTTGTCCTGTGTCCTCTATTGGCCTTTGCATATTATCTGTTCCTTCTGTGAAACTTCCCCCCCAAAACTCGCATTTAATTTCTTATGCTGACCCACAATATATTGAAACCTTGATGGGGAAAGTCATGATGTAGAAGAGATAGCTACATAACGCTAACACCTCAATGTTCTAGGCCACTTTCTAAGATTATATATTGCAGAGAAGGTGGAAGGTCTTCATCAAGAGCTCCCTAAACCAATGAAATCAAAGGACCAGTCCCTAACCCTAGCCTCACCTCATTAGGTTGGAAATGACAGATTTGCCAAATGACAGTGCAGGTCCTGATTTGACAGACTTTCTAAGCAAAAGATGTTTTGCCTAGGGAGGCCTCACATGAGTTAACTCTCTTCGGTTATGTGGTTCCAACTCCTTGCCCTCTACCTCTCCACCCACCCCAGAGGTAAACGGGGTCCTGCATCCATATTTGAAGCTATCTAAGTGTTTAGTAGGGCTTTTTACTTTAAAATCATTTTCCTCTCTGGAGCTCAGCAGGAGCCTGGCTGCAGGGAGGTTTTGTGTGGCTGCCTGTCAGCTTACATCTTAAACACAGTGAAATTCAACTAATTGTAAAGGAGTATTGTCCTGGCCATACAATACACACTGCTGCTCGAGCTGAGCACGCTTCTGACTGACTGTGTGACCCCAGCCATGTACTGCAAAGTACAATATCTGGTTTGGGTCATTCACACTGCCATGGAAAAGGCAGTGGGGGCAGGGGAACGATGCTCAGTTCTTTTCCTGCCAGTTGTCTGGGGGCTGCAGTGCATGAGATAACTGTTTTATCTTTAACATTTTCAGTTATTTTGGGGAGATTTGCCTCTCCTGGGTCCTAGTAGGTTCTGGAGTCATGAGTTCTCATTGCTATTATCTCAAGGACTATGAGAAAGTCTCCTATATCAGCTGGGTCTCACTCAATGTCCACAATCATAAAAATCACATTAATAGATTTGATTGTAAACCCCTTTTTAGAATATAATGTACCAAAGGAATGAAAAATTAGGCAATGCCAATGAAGAGAAGAGTCCATTTCTTTTTTTTTTTTTTTTTTTGCTTTTTGGAGGGCAGTTGGGGTTAAGTGACTTGCCCAAGGTCACACGGCTAGTTTTTGTGCTAAGCGTCTAAGGCAAAATTTGAACTCAGGTCCTCCTGACTCCAGGGCCAGTGCTCTATTCACTGTACCACTTAGCCACCCCAGAAGAGTCCATTTCTTGCTGAACTTCACCAGGGACAAAGACTGGTGCCATATTCACTGCTGACCTTTATTCCAAAAGTCTGAGAACCTTGCAAATCTAAAACTTTCCTTTACATGTTTTGCCCCCCATGGTATATTCATTATAGTTGGAAAATGTGTTCATTGCTCATAAGAGACGTGGAATTCTATGAGGTAAGATATTTAAGGTCACATAGTAAAGCATAAATAGTATACTGATCTTGTAACAAAAACTCCTCAGCCTTCTGTTTCATTAACTTATTACTCTAGGAAGCAAATTTCCTCAAAGTTTGTCTTCTTCACCTGTATGACCTTGGTAAGTCACTTATAATCTCTTTGGGCCTCCATTTCTTCACTTGCAAAATGAGGGGGTTGGGCCAGATGGCCTGTGGACCATCTAAGCTGACCGTCCTATAGCCAAAAATTTCCTCCATTCAAAGCAGTATCTGAAATAACACTGCTTCCAAGAAGCCTTCTTTGCATCAAAGTTTGCAGCAAATCAATCCTAGCTAAATAGGATGCTTCCTGTCCAACCTGTGAATTCACTCAGCCTAGGTTTGAGTACAGTGGGCAGCCAGTGCCAAATGAGAACCCAGAGCTTCTTTGTCACTTCCAAGTTAGTCAAACTATATGAATCCAGCTTTATATGCTGTGCTAACAATCATTTAGAAATGGCTCGGAAGAATGAATCAGGAGATCCTACACAATTTAGCACCTAGAACTTTGAAGGAAAAGAAAGCAGCTCCAAAGCCCTCTTTTGTCTGATATTAAATGTGATTCCACAGTGCCTTAGAATCAGGAAAACTAAAGAATGATTTATCACTAGTTATCTTTTAAATATACATATTTAAAATATATGTACGTATTTAATATATAGCATGCATAATGTTTCTAATGTACAATATTATAATGTGCCATGTAAACTATGTATATTATATATAGTATATGTATGCATAATGTACCATTATATAATATACATTTGATATATACTATATGTTTATCACATATAATAATATATGCATATATTTAAAATATATGGATATATATTTAAAAGAAAACCAGTGACAAATAAGTAAATTATGCATGCCAAATGAATTGTGTTGACTACAAATATTATAAACCTTATGGAGGAAATATGATTTCATCTGGGCCTTGAAAGATGGCAAGATTTAGCTAGGCATAGAAGAGAGACTAGCGAGAGAATGGTATGAACAAAGACACCTATCCTCCCCTCCCCCATGCCTACTACTATGAATGATACTATAGAACTAAAGAAAATAACAGAAGTAGATCGATAATTACCAAGAATGTGTGCTCACTGCCTCAACTCCCTTGTCTGGAACATTATCTTTCCCTGTCTTTGCCTCTGACTTCAGTCTACCTTCTTAAAGAAGCTTTTCCAAGTCCTCCTTAATCTTAGAGCCTTCCCTCTGAAATTACTCCAATTTGTCCTTTATGTATCTTGTACAGACATAATTATTTGCATCTTGCCTCCTCCATTAGAAAGTGAACTCCTTAAAAACAGGGACTACTTTTCTTTGTATCCTCAATGCTTAGCATACATAGTGCCTGGCATGTGGCGTGTTGTTAATAAATACTTGTTGGCTTGACTTTTTGGCCCATTCTACCATACTAGAGAGTCATCATTTGATCCTGACGGCACACCTAGTCTGCAGGTCCATAGACCAACCTAACTTCGAATGGAGACGCTCATCATTAGTAGGTTGGCAACTAAGTGATGTATTACTTGGCCATAGCAACTCATGAAACAAAAACAGTCTTTAGTCATGCACAGATCTCTTCTGCTTGCATGGGGACAATGGACATGGCACTTAGGAAAAGGAAATCATAAAGAACAGTTGTACCAAAATGAGTGTAACTTGAGGAAATCCATGCTGAAGGCAATACAATTTGAAATCATTAAAGAATTGATTAAAAAGTTATTCCTTGCAAGGGATAACTTTACAAACTTTCTCAGAGGAAGACTTTATTTCCTTGTATTTGTATCTCCCAGCACCAAGCATAATGTTTAGCACAATGTAGACATGTAATTAATGTTTATTGATTGATTGGTTGACTGATATCAGAAGAATAGACAAATAATGAATGTCCAAAAATAAGTTGATGAAGAGAATATCAATGATTAGAGACCAATACATCTATTTAAAAAGAGGAAATCTCTACTTGGATTGGGGATATGTATGTGTGTGTGTGTGTGTCTGTGTGTGTGTGGCAGTGTGTGTGGCTGTGTGTGTGTTGTTGTGCTAGGAATTCTCTAACACCAAAGAAGGATAAACAGAAGAAATGTGCCAAAGGGAACACTTAAAAAAACTTATACCAACACTCTCCACCCCTTACCATTATTGGCTTTTCTTCATTAAATGTCTTTCCATGTTCAAATGGAAAGTCAGTCTAGTATGCTCTGGAATATTACTAGAACTGAAAAAAAAACCCTCTATATATAATTGATTCACCCCCACCCCACTATGGGCTGGGGAAAAATCTCTTCTCCCTTTGGGTTAATTTTCCTTTTCTTAATCTCAAACCACACACTTAAAGGCTTTTATAGAATATCATTGTCAATGGTCATTTAACTGATTAGCAGTATCATAGAAACTAGAAAGAGTAAAACAAGATAAATCAAACTACAGTACAAAATGCAGCAAGACTTGATTTTTTTTCTTTTCTTCTCCTCCCGTACCTCTCTTCCCCACCAATTAGAGATAGGAATGGGTCAGGAAGATAAAGAGAGTTCCCTCAATACAGCACCCTAGGGAAGGAGAATGTCATAGACAGAAGTCAAGGGTTAGATTTTGTCCATCTTACCAACCATCTTCTGCTTTGTTTTCCCCAAGTCAGAGCACCTTCACTGACCTAATGTCCTCCTTCATTCACTATTTCTTTCTTACTCTCGTTTCTCCCCTTCTTCTGGCTCCCTTGCTTGAATCTCATCTCTTACATTTTTGCTCAGTGCATTGCTATTCCCTGCCTCAGTGGCAGAGAGGCCATATGCCCTTCCCAGGGTTTTCTGGTGGGTTTTACAAGAGAAGCATATACCTAGGTAAAGTCATACTTCTCCAAACCTCCACACCACCTAACCTGGAAGGAAGTTCCCACAAGGTTGAAAATCCCCAGAAATTTGAGATGTGCTGGGAAAATAATGCTTGGGATTGCACAAACACTCCCATCAACCTTCCAGTTCTCTACAACAGCATCTGAGTGTGAGGAAAGGCAGAGGTTATATCCATTTTCTCCTTAGAAAATAGTTAATAAAATTATATCTCCACGTATATCAAGAGATCATCAATGAAAATATGAAAGGAGGACAGACAGACACTGACAAACTTGTGGAAAGCCTATGGGCACATACAGTAGCAAACTCCAGAGTATGACCCAAATCATATTAAATTATAATTGGGAAATGTTTAACAAAGTAAAATACAATACGAAATAGATAATGTTAATTTGTAGTTTTCTAAGTGAATATGACTTCCAGGGATGTTGCTGTTTGATACCTGTGCTTTGCCACAGACCAAATTTTTATTTCCATACAATTGACCAAAAGATGCAAAGAATACAAGATCATGGAATCTGTACCAATTAATGAAATATGTGCATCAACAATATTGCCAACTCACTGAGGCACAAAACATGTATTGCAACTTACATAGTAGAATGCAGGTTCCTCAAAAGGAAGAGATGGTTTTTCTCTTTGTATCCTGATCACTTAGCAAAGTTTCCAGAAATCAAAAGAATTTAATCAATGCTTGTCAATTGACTCATTACCTTTTATCTCATACCTTTGCTCACACGCTAAAATTCCTAGTCACAATTCTGAATATCACCTCTGAAATTTACTAGCTATGTGGTCATGGACAAGCAAGATAGCTAACTGCTCTGAGGCTCATTTTCCTCATCTGGAAAATGAGAATCATAATAGTTGCACAACGTACTTCACAGAATGATTGCAAGGAAAAAGCTAAACAAATAGAAATTATTAATATTATACTTTGTAAACTTCACTCTCTTCCTTTAAAAAAAACTGGGATATTCACTGGTCTTTCTCCCATCTTCTATTTCTCCACTACTCTCTGTCAATAAGCAGCCCTACATTTTCTCACTTCTCTGCTTTTGCTCATATGCATATTTCCTTTATGGTTAGAGCATCCTTTCTCATCTTTCTCACCTATTGACTTTTTAACTGTCCTTTAAATCCCATCTCAAATCCCACTTCCTCCATGAAGTGTTCCTTAATTCTCCTAATGGTAATACACAGCCCTCTTGGGCCTCATACAAGACTTTGCTATAATGGTTCATATTATATTTTTCTGTATTTCTAGTTTTATCCCCTAAGAGACTAGAAAGTAGACAATGGCAGGGACTGTGTCTCATCTGAACTGTCTTTTCCCTCCTCCATAACACAGTACTCTGCACCAAGTTGACTTTTTAATAATTTTGTTGAATTACATTGCTATAAGCACTATTATGAAATCTGCTCGATGAGTAAGAGCATGTATGTTTGTCTTTGTGTATGCTTGTACGTGTATGTACATAAGCACTTTTGTGTTTGTAAGTGTTTGTATCTATATGTTTTGGTAGAAGAAAGGGGAAAAGTCAGAACAGTCCAGGTTTAAATTTCAAAGATTCCTTAAGAAAAGCCAGAATTAGCTCTATCTTATTCTTTATCTTTCAAAGTAACCTTGCCTCTTCCTCTCTGCTTTCCCTCTGCCTCTACTCATAAAAAGTTTTTTTCCTCAAATTATATTTTGGGTTGTTTTTAAACAATCCAACTCCTGAAAAGCAAAACCAAATAATCTTACTTAAAAAAAAAGTTGTGGGGATTTTTCTGAATGATTTTTACCCAGTATTTTTTCCACAGGAAACACCTTTCATTTTTCTAAGTTCAATCGGTAAGAAGCTTTTCAGGAGGCTGTGTAATATCAAAATGAATAAGCTGATTTATACTTATTCAGCAATAAAGACAGAAGCAAAGAGCATTTCCCAGAGAGTCATTCTTGCTTGGGTGGGGCTGATGGCCTGGTAGCTGACAAGAAGGGTCATTCACCCTGAGCCCTTTTGAGATAAGCAGTAGTGTCAGAAAATTAACTGAAACTTAGTTACCATTTTTCCTTCTTTTTCCTCTTCCTCCTCTTCCTCCTCCTCTTCTTCTTTCATTTTTCACTTAAATTTTCCAGTGATATTTATTACTTTTACATCACTTCATTTACAAATGCATCCTCCCTCCACTCTCCATTCAGCGATCCCTAGAAACAAAAAAGAAAGCTATTAGCCAAAACTAACAGACACACCAACAGGGCAAAAGTATATTCAGTGTTCCCCACCCATAGACTTCCACTTTTCCAATGAAGAAAAGAAGATCCATTTTTTATCTCTTCTTTCTAACAAAAAACTAAGTTACCATTTCTTCCTGCTGCTTCTTTCTTGGATATTATAATTGCAATGACTGCTCAGTCGATTGCCACCCAGGGCCACTCTGTCTAGACTAAAAGAGCCAGTCAGTGAAAAATGGAGGGTATTTTTCAAACTGCTCCTTCCCTCCCTACAATCAAGACTCAGTGACTTTGTAACTTCATTTGTGCAGAGATTTTTGTTTCTCTGAATACTGTTTATTTAAGTAATTGTCGGCTCTTTTCCTGTCCTTTACTGACCCCAGGAAACAACTTTTTTTTCATGTGTTTCCATTCTGGGACTTCTATTATTTACTGAATCAGGCTTTGGGAGCTTCCGTGGAAAGACCCAAAAGAAAGAAAGGAGAGGGGGGAGGGACAGAGGGAGGGAGAGCGAGAGGGAGAGCGAGAGGGAGAGGGAGGGAGATGAGGGACAGACAACCTTGAAACTATATCAGCCCATCTTCTATAGCTGTGAGACAGAAAAGAATTAACCTGTATGGAAAAGGTGCTTTAAAACTCCCTTAAAAATAATAACCCCAGTTATTAGTGCTTTTACAGGGAGCTGGCGGGGGTCAGTGTGGGGCAGTGTTCTTTTTGGAAGAAAGAATTCATTAGTGGCATTTACTTGACATGAGTTGCCTCTTTTTTTTTTTAAATCCCTCCAAAGGATACGGAGAGGGGAGGCAGAGGAATAGGGTGAAACAGAGCAGAAGGGGAAAATCTTTATGATTAGATGGTGAGCTGTAAAACGCCGCCACGCAGGAGGAAGGAACAAAAGAAGAGCTTTGGCCCTGTCTCCTGATATTTTCCAACTCAGCAAAAAAAGCCATTGTGCGGCTTAGAGGGGGGAAAAGTTAAAGTTGAAAGCTTAGCGTGTGAAAGCAACTGCTCAACCATTGTTTAATGTGGGCTAATGTAATGTTACCATTTCCAATTATGTGGGTTGCAATTTTGGTTACAGTTGCTTTGGTCAATATGATCACTCTCACTTTTTTCAAAAGGGTCAGAGGTGGGAGAGTAAAGGAACAGACGGGGTTGGAGGGTAAAGGGTATGGGGATTCAGAGATGCTATTTCTTGGAAAATACCCCCTCCTGGAAAAAAAAATGCTTCTGTTAAAAAATATCAATGCTGACCAGATGTCACTGATTTTTTTTTTTGCATGTGTCCCTTAACAGCTGGCTAGAATATCAGCTCAAATTATTCACCACAAGCACACACACTTTCTGTTTGTCTCCAGATAAAGGGATTTAAAACCCTGCTTGTCAGGAAGGGATGCTGAAAACTGTGGAATGGATTTCTACTGACCAAAGGAAAGGTAAATCCCTCCTTTTTCTTACTGGGTATAATATGGTTAATTAATAATGTAAGTGGGAGCAAAGATTTGGGGGTTAGAAAGATTTGGCTTAAGGTTTTTTTGAGTTCTATTGGAAAAGATAAGAGAAGCAAAGATGGGATAGGACTCTGTTTTGGGCAGATGAGATGATGTTAATAGATGACTGAGGAAGGCAGAACTACTCAATTCTTTGTTTCTGTTTTCTCTACCTAGAACAATGATCTCTATCCTGGAAGGGAAAGAATAAACACATCTAACAGGAAGACAAGTAAGGAGATGGTAAGAGGACCCTTAGCTGCCTCTAATGAGTTTAAAGGAATTCACTAGGCCCAAAGGAACTATATCCCATAGTACTGAAAGAAGACAGGGGTCGGGAGGGGGAACCAGAAAATGTGTTTGCTGGTCCACTGCCAATGATCTTTGAAAGATTCTAGAGAACTTCAGAACTAGAAAAAAGCAAGTGTGGTTCAAATTTAAACAAAAACTTGGCAAGATTGTTCTCTGCAAACTATACCCTAGTAAGCTTAATTTTGATTCCTGGAAGTATCATTTAAAATGATTGATAAACATCTAGAAAAGGGAGCAGTTACAACAAAAAAGGAAACAGACTTCATGAAAACATATGATGGTACCAATTTTAGTTCTAAAGAAGGGATCATGGGGTTGGCTAGGTGGCGCAGTGAATAGAGCATCAGCCCTGACGTCAGGAGGAACTGAGTTCAAATTTGACCTCAGACACTTTAACACTTACTAGCTATGTGACCTTGGGCAAGTCACTTAACCCTAATTGCCCTACCTTCCCCCTGGGGGGAAAAAAAAGCAAAGAAGGGTTCATGAAGTATGTTTCCCTTTCTGTAGAGAGGCAATGGTCTATAGTGTAGACGGTTGCTTACAAAGTTGGGGAATGCTGATGGTCTGGTTCTGAATAACTATTTTTCTTCATTATAAGGGAAGTTTCAGTGATGATGGTGGCAGGGAGGAATGTTGTAAAAAATAAAAGACAAGGCATGAATAAAACTTTTCTTTAAAGTAGGTCATATCAAACTAACTTCATTCACTTTATTGACAGGGTTATTTGGATTAGTAGTGAGAATTCTGTAGATGCAGTATCAGTAGATGCTAGCAAAACATTTGATAAAATATCTTACAATATCTTCAAGGACGAGATTGAGAAATATAAACTAAATTATAGAAGATTTAATCTAATGTTTTAACCTATCAAAATCTATCTGGATTTTGATTCTATCATTCCGCTTCTAGCAATCCTTTCTAACTTTGTGTCATCACCAAACTTGATACTTACATACTTATCCGGGTCATTGATAAGTAGGCTAAAACAGGGCCAAAGATCCCTGAGGCACCAGAAACCTCTTTTCAAGGTGACCTCCTTCAAGCTGACTAATAAGATCAAATTTAATAAGCAGAAAGCCTTACATCTGGCTTCAAAATATTAAGTACACAAATACAATATACAAAATGAGTGGTTGGAGGTTTCAGACAGCTATAAGGTCAATATTAGTTGACATTGCAATAAGGGAACTAAAAAAAAATGAATGCAATCTGAAGCTGTGTTAAGAGAGCCATAGTGCCTAGGATGAGGGAGCTCATCATCCCACCGCTAGTCAGCTCACACTGAAGGTATTGTGTCCAGTACTGGATACCGAATTTTAAGGACACTGATAATCTAGAGACTGTCTAGAGAAAGGCCACTAGAAGAGTAAAGGTCTTATCATATAAAGATCGGTTAAGGGAAATGGGAATACTTGTTTGGAAGAAGACTTTGGGGAAAACAGCTGTCTTCTGGTGTTTGAATATATTCTAGTATTTGTCTTGTAACTTTTATGGATATTAGGCTTGTTCTGCAAAGCCCCAGGGAGCAGAATTTGTAGTGAATGGCGAAATTTGCAGAGAAGCAGATTTAGGATCCTTAAGAGGAAAAACTCTATAACAATTAGAGCTATCTAAAAGTGGAACAGGCTACCTCCCATGGCAAGGGGTTTTCAATCACTGAAGGTCTTCAAGGAAAGGTTATTGAGCATGTTTTTGAGGGGTTCTCTGATTGAGTACTGATTGGGTGAGAGGGGGTCTCAGGTCCCTTGGAATCCAAAGATACTGGAAAGTGAGATTCAAGGCTACCTCGGATGCTTGGATGATACTTCTTCCTTGGTTCCCTATATCTATTGGATGGAGATGACACTTACTTTTTAATATGGTCTTGGTGAAATCTCATAGCCTTCCCTGATCCATCTATGCTATACTATCATATACTTGCTTTTATGTTCCCTTGGAACTGTTTTCTAATTATTGCATGAATAATCCTTTGCATTTGTTTTTTCACTTTACTTAAGTCATAAGCCCAAGGATAGAAATGATGGATCATAGATACAAAGCTGGAAGGGAACTCAGAAGTCATATAGGAAAGTGTATTCATTTTACAAACGAGGCCAAGGAATGAGGGTGGGAAGCAACAATCAATTTGTTGAATCCAGTCCTCTGATTAAAGAGTAAATGATCTTTCCCCTTTACCCTGATGTCTTTTGCTTCATTTATGTCTCCATAGATCTATGAACATACTAAATTCTCAACAAATTCTTATTCAAAGCAAAAATCATAGTAATGTATTCTGGAGATTTTTTAAGGATTCCGTTGGTTAACAGTGCTAAAATTTGGTGAAGGTCAAGCAAAGGCTCCAATTATAAGAGAGAATATCCCAGTGTTTCTGATTTATAAACATTAATTCCCAGTATATAGAGGCCAGTTAAGCTGAAGCTCATTAAGATTACCATGCCATGTGTAGTCGGATCAAAGTTCTGCTTAAAACATCAATACTCTTTTCTTCTTGAAATGACACGTCCTTCTCTGTATGTCTTCCTCTAAATCTAGATAAGCCTGCCCCCTCGTCCCCCACTGCGGTTTAAGATATTTTCCTAAATTGTCTTGAAAATTGTCTACTGCAGGTGGAGCCAGGATGGTGGAATACAGGTGAGGCTCCAGCTGAACTCTCTCCACACTCCCCTCCAAACTTTAAAATAATGCCTCGTGTTAAATCTTGGAGCATTAAAGTCAGCAAAAGGTCAAAGGGAGACATTTTTCCAGCCTAAAACAATTCGGTTTTGGTCAACAATTTTTGGTCTATCATACCAAGAAAGCCATAGACCCAGGGTGGGCCTTGGAGGCAGCCACAGCAGTTGCAGCTTCAGGCACTCTCTGCCCAGAGATGGTAAGGCATCAGACAACTGGTCAAAAACAGATTACGGGAACCCTTTGCTAGTACTGGGTGCAGCTGGCACCAATTAACAACTCTATTGCCCATAAGCAATTCTGGATCACAGTTCCAGGGTAGGGAGAAGCAACAGTATTTGTGGGGACAAGAGCTCAAGGACCCTTCCTCAGTGAAGACTAGAGCAAAGACCAGGAGAGCCAGGACCACACGTCTCCCAGGATAACACCGCCTGGGAAGCACCAAAAACTTGCAGACTCCCAGAATTAGCTCTGAAAACAGCAGCATGAAAAAGCCTGAAGTTTGGCATATTGCCTCCCTATTTATAGCTGCTCTTTTTGTAGTGGCAAAAAAAATTGGAAATTAAGGGGATGCTCATCCATTGGGAACAAGCTGTGGCATATAATTGTGATGGAGTGATATTATGCTATAAGAAATAATGGGGAAGGGGATTCAGAAAATCATGGCAAAACCTAGAGTGATGCAAACTGAAGTGAGAAGAACCAGAAGGTTAATATGCAGAGAAACAGCAATGTTGTAGTAATGAGGAGTTGTGAAATATTTTGCTACTCTGATCAATACAATGATACAAAATAATTCCAAGGAGTCATTATTTTAAAAAAAACTATCCACCTCCAGAGATATGAATTCTGAGTGCAAATTAAAGTTTTATTTTCTCTTTCTTTATGTTTGCTTTCTTTTCTTTTTTTCAGTTATATGGCTACCATGTTTGGGTTTTTGGCTAATGAGGAAATATGTTTTGTATGATTTCACACATACAATTGATATCATATTTTTCACCTTCTCAGTTAGTGGGGGAGGGGTAGGAGAGAGGTAAAAAATCTGGAACTCAAAATTTAAAAAGAAACTAATGTTAAAAATAAATAGTAAACTGGGGCGGCTAGGTGGCACAGTGAATAGAGCACCGGCCCTGGAGTCAGGAGGACCTGAGTTCAAATCCGGCCTCAGATGCTTAACACAAAAACTAGCCGTGTGACCTTGGGCAAGTCGCTTAACCCCAACTGCCCTCCAAAAAGCAAAGAAATAAATAAATAGTAAACTTTTTAAAAAGAAAAATATCATCAAAACATGTAATTATTTAAATATACAAAGAAGAGGAATGATGATTATATTTGAACAATGAATTCCCATTATGTACAGTTTTTAATGCATTTACATTAAATTTAACAAGGTTTTCAAAAAGAAAAGAAAATTAAAGAAAATTGTCCATTACACTTTGGCTGTACAAAGAAGCAAAAAAGAAACAAGGCAAGGTTCTAAGTGGTCTATAGAAAATAACAGTTCAAGTTTATATAATAATAATAATAGCTTTGGATTATTGCATATTCAGTTTTCTAAAACAATTTCTTCACAACATCAGCATGAGAGAGATGGAACTCCCCCAACAGAACAGCAAAGGGCATACCAGTAGTTAAAATCTGAGAAAAACATATCCTTTATTCATATGCAATAGTGAAATAAATTGTTCTTTTTACATATGGGGAGATACCAGTAGAGCCCTTTCTTAGGTCCAAGAGAAAAACATATATATTCCCATACCCCATTAACAAATTGGCTGAATAACATTTCAATAGCCTTACTACAGATAAGTCTTAAAGTCAGAGTAATTTTGTAAAATAGAAATCATTTGTTCTCACAGCCCTATCGGATGGTTCTTGGTGGTGGTGGTGGTGGTGGTGGTGTTTGATGTTGTTGTCATCATCATATTTTTTTGTTTGCATTCTGACCTTTTCAAGTCAAGTCAAATCAACAAGCATTTATTAAGTACTTACTATGTGTTAGACACTGTGATAAGCATTAGGGATATAGAGAAAAGCACAAAACATAGTCCCTGCCCTGAAGGAGCTCACATTCTACAGGGTGAGACCATATGCAAAGAGCTCTATAAATACAAGGTAAATGATCTCAGAGCAGGAGACACCAGCAGTAGGGGTTGGCCTGGGAAAGACCTCTTCTTACCTTGGAGTAATAGAAAGGGAGGAAGGGCTTTAAAAGCCAAACACAGTGGCTTATATTTGATTCTACAGGTAACAAGAATCCACTAGAATTTAGTGAGCAGGTTGGAGGCATGGTCAGACTTGCACCTTGGAAAGATCACTTTGGTAGTTGTGTATATATTGGATAGGAAAAGAAAGGGACTTGAGGCAGGGAGGCCAGTTAGAAAGCTGTTACTGGGAGGTAATAAGGGTCTGAATAAGGGAGGCTGTTTGAGTAAATGGGATAAGTGAGAAATGTTATGGAAAAAAGGAGATATGTATGTGGGAGATGGTGCAAAGAGAGACATGACAGAATATGGGGCAGTGTAGGGTGACTGAGAATAAGGAGTCAAGTATAACACTGAAGTTTAGAACCTCAACTTTACTGTGTCAAACTTACTGGTGATCCTGACTTTTGTCTTGCCAATAGATACTCTGGAAGAGAGGATGAGGCAGACAAAGTTATGAAACTCTGCTTCATTTAAATCCAATTCACCAAAAGTGAATTCTTCAAACTAAAGCCAACCCTTTGGGGTGGCTAGGTGGCACAGTGAATAGAGCACCAGCCCTGGAGTCAGGAGGACCTGAGTTCAAATCTGGCCTCAGACACTTGACACACTTACTAACCATGTGACTTTGGGCAAGTTGCTTAACCCCAATTGCCCTCCACCCCCCCCCAAAAAAAACAAAGCCAACCCTTCTACATGTACCCTGGATCTCATTTTCTCCAATAGATTATTCATATAATTATCCCAACTTTCTTTACCTTTCATCTTTCCCTAGCAATTGACTTCTTCCTTCCCTGCTGCCTACAAACATACCCATGTCTCCCAAATCATTAAAAAAATTCACTTGACCCTACCCTACCCTTCCTGCTCACTGTGATCCTCTACCTCTCCTCTCCTCTGTGTCTAAACTCCTTGAGAAAGCAAGTGACTTGTGCTTCTAATTCTTCTCATCCTCTTTTAAACTTCCTTCAGTCTGGCTTCCAAACTTATGATTCAACTGAAACTGTTCTTTTCAAAATTATCAGTGATTTCTTCATTTTCAAATCTAATGGACTTTGCTAGATGTGCATCCTTCTTGAATACCTACTCCTATACACTCTCTCCTTTCTAGGTCTTGAAGATGTCACCCTCCTCTTGTTTTCCTCCTACCTGTCTGACCACTCTTACCACTTTCCTGTACTGGATCTTCACTCACGTTATACCTACCAACTATGGATATTCCCCAAAGCTCTGTCACAGGCCCTCTACTCCTTTCCCTCTATACCACCTTACTTACTGATCCCATCAGTTCTCATAGGTTTAATTATTATCTTTCTGCAGATGATTCCCAAATCTATATATGGGATTCTAATCTCCCTCTGAGATACAGTCCCCTCACTGTCTTTTGGACATCTCAAATTAGATGTCCCATAGGCATTTCAAACTCAAGAGATCCAAAATAGAACTCATTGTCTTCCTGCCATGTCCCCCCCCAAAAAAAACTACCCTTACTTTCCCATTTCCATATTACTATTAAGGCTACCACCATCTTCTCAGTCATTCAGGCTCATAACCTTGCTATTATCCTCAATTTCTTGCTTATACTTAAACCCACACATACAATCCATTGTCAAATGCTGTCAGAATTTCTACTTCCAAACCATCTCTCCTATATGTGCCTCTCCCTTTCTCTCCATTCATATGGCTGCTGCCTTAGTCCAAGTCTTCCTTACCTTTCCCCTATACTGTCACAATTTTCTTCTAACTGATCCTCTTGCCTCAATTCTCTCCCAATCCATCCTCCACTTAGCTGCCAAAGTGTAAATCTGAGTGTGTCACTTTCCTACTCAACAATTGTAGTGGCTCACTATCATCTCCAGGATCAAATGTAAACTCTTCTTAGGGGATTTAATATTCTTCATACCCAGGTCCCTTCTTGCCTGCTTACACTTTACTGCCCTCCAGTTATATTGACCTGTTCACTGTTACTCCACATGCTCTCCCTCTGACTGTCCTGGAACTTCACCCCCATCTCCTAGTGGGGGTAAGGCTTCCTTCGAGACTCAACCAAAATGGCACCTTCTACAGAGGACTTTCCTTATTCTTAACCCCTAAAATTGACTTATATTGACTCTGAATATATCTTGAATGTACCTAATTGTCTGTATAGTTTCCTCTCCAATAGGATATAAGCTTCTTGAGGGCAGAGACTGTGGGGTTTTTTCTTCTTTGTACCCCTAGCCCTTAGCACAGTACCTGGGACTTAGGAATTTCTTAATAAATGTTTGTTGACTGACTGATTAGGAGAAATTCTTAGAAGGTTCAGAAACTCCAATTTGGGAGTTTTCCATTCCTTTCTTTCTGTTCCCTTCCCTTCCCTCCCCTTTACCATACAACATTCATTCTTTCTTCTATAAAATGATTGATGACATAGTTTCATCAGATCACAGAACTGGACAGGATCTTAAAGATCATTAAGGCTCCCTTCCCTGTGAATAGATTCTCTATATTATTCTCAAATGATCATTTGGTAACATGGAACACACTGTTTTATGAGGCAGCCCCATTGCAATTTCAGATAGCTCTAGTTGATGGGAAAATAAATTAGAGGTAATAGGTTCCCCTATAATGCAAACTTAGGGTTGTCATAAGCCATTCACAAAGCAATCACCTATATTTTTGAGAATTCAGGAATACTATTGTGGGATGGTCAGTCAGAGGATTATCTAATAACAGGTCATCAGAGTCAGAATTCAAGGTGCAGTCTTTATCCCAATGAAAATGTCACACACTTAATAAATCATATCTTCTCTTTGTGCCTATGTTCTCTCATTGACTAAATAGAAGGAGTAATATTAATTTATAAATTGCTTGGAAATACAGTGAAGAAAGGTGTTCCAAGAAAACCAAATGTTATGTCAAAACAACTGCAGTGTCAATAAATTTAGATTTTCCACCAACACCACCCTACTTCCTGTGCTATGCTGTTAGTCCAACTCATAAATACTATAGCTGTTGCTGTAATAAGAAAAAACAAGAAACATTCCTTGAATGTCTTAGAGTGGAATACTTCTGAAATCCCTTGATTCCCCAACAGAAAACATATTTAAAAGAAGAATAGTCATGAATCAGTAACAGCTGCACCAGACACCTGTTATTTATTCCCATCATTAAAGTTTCCATGGCATTTCATAAAGAACTGGGTATCTTTTCCTAGAGAAATACCCTGAGTTCTTGAGTACATCCAACTGTTTTCTAAAACAAGGGGGCTCTACAAGGTACATTCGTTAGCAGGGTTAGCCCTTGGCAAAGTTACTAAGTTGGCAAAGTTGATATTTTGACATTCCTCTCCTGAGCTCCCCAGTCCCTGGCACATATCTTGTCTCATTCCCAATGTTCTAATGGCATTTCCTGATAACATTCAAGGTGTGACCGTTTCTAGGGCATTCATGTTTTTATAAGAGATACTTGGACACCAAAATGAATGAATCTCAAGGGTGTCCCTTCCCTTTATTCATTCAACAAACATTGCTCCCTACCATATGTGCTGCATAAGGGACTGAGAGCAATGGAGTGTTTTGGTCCAGACCTACGATTTCATTGTAGGAAATTCCTGGTGAGGAAGTTCCCTCTATTAATGCACATCTGCAACTTAAAGTCAAAGAGTTGCCTGAGACACTAAGAAGTTATGTGATTGCCCAGGGCGACATAGCCAGGATTTGCCAGAGGCAAGCCTTGAACCCAAATCTTCCTGCCTTTAAGATCAACTTTCTAAATAAGACACCTTCAAGGAGCTTACAATAGTGTAGCAGGTAGAATACATATATTTGAGTAAATATGCATATATATGTATATATACTATATGTATATAGTATAGGTAGTAGTGGTAGTAGTAGTAGTAGTAGTAGTAGTAGTAGTAGTAGTAGTAGTGGTGGTGGTGGTGGTGGTGGTGGTGGTGGTAGTA
>CM053593.1:327280309-327299930 GCA_028646575.1 Pseudocheirus occidentalis | reverse complement strand
CAATAGTGTAGCAGGTAGAATACATATATTTGAGTAAATATGCATATATATGTATATATACTATATGTATATAGTATAGGTAGTAGTGGTAGTAGTAGTAGTAGTAGTAGTAGTAGTAGTAGTAGTAGTAGTGGTGGTGGTGGTGGTGGTGGTGGTAGTAGTAGTAGTAGTAGTAGTAGTAGTAGTAGTAGTAGTAGTAATAGTAGCTGTGTGGCCTTGAGTAATTCACTCCATATCAGCAAGTTGTGATAAGGGCCATAAGAGTGGAATGACAAAAGTTCACCATACAGTAAACAGAGTACTGGGCCTGGAGTCAGGAAGACCTGAGTTCAAATCCAGGATCAGACACTTGCTATTTGAGTGACCCTAGAAAAGCCATTTCACCTCTGTCTGCCTCAGTTTCCTCATCTGTAAAATGGGGGTGATAATAGCATAGTGAGGACCAAATGAGATATTTGTAAAGCACTTAGCACAATGCCTGTCATGCAGTAAGCATTTAATAAATGCTCCTTTCCTTCCCTTCCCCATATAACAGATCTAAACTAAAGAGTCACTGCCTCTCCACCATGTACAATCTTATCTGGAAACAGCAAAGCCCTAGTAGATGAGAATAATTTTTACAATCATATGCACATGAAAGCAAAACTGTGCTTCTTCACCCACCCAAAAGGAGAACATGAAAATGCAAATGAAGAGTCACATTTCATTTCCTAGAACTCTGAACTTCTAGAGGCAGCAAGGCTTCCTTGGGAAGCCAAAAAGGAAGCAGTGGATGTTCCCAGGTCAGGTGCAACTTCTCAGGGACTATTTAAAAAAACACAACAACAAAAGAATGGTTGCAATTACATGTGTATATGGCTATATATACATGTACGTAAACAAAAGCATGACCATACTGAGCCTGGAGTTAGAAAGATCTGAGTTCAAATCCAAGCTCGGATACTCACTAGCTGTGTGACCCTGCGCAAGGGACTTAACCTGTATTTGCCTCCATTTCTTCATCTGTAAAATGGGCGTGATCATGATGATGATGTTGATGATGATGATGATGATGATGATGATGACAATGATAATGCCTGCCTCCCAGGGTTATTCTGAGGATCAAAGGAGATGATAATTGTAAAGCATTTGACACAGTTCCTGGCACATAAATGCTATACAAATTTTAGCTATTATCATCATTATTATTATTGCTAGTAGTAGTAGTAGCAGCAGCAATAGTAGTAGTAGTAGTAGTAGCATTAGTAGTAGTAGTAGTGGTAGTAGTAATGGTAGTGGTGGTGGTGGTAGTGGTAGGATTGGTAGTAGTAGTAGTAGTAATAGTAGCTGTATGGCCTTCTGTAATTCACTCCATAGCTGCAAGCCTCAGTTTCCTCATCTATAAAATGGGGATCATAATCACATCTACCTCCCAGGGCTATTGTATGAATAAAAGGAAATGATGATCATAAATGCCTGGCACATGATAAGTACTATATGAATGTTAGTTACCATTATTACTATTTCTAGGAACTCCAAAGCTAAAAGAGGTTTCTGTTTGTTTTAAAAACAGCAGAAACCAAGAGAAGCTCACAGGACAAGGTCTGTAACCATCAACATTAATCCCAGCCGTGCTCCCTATTGCCCAGTCTTCTCTCTCCAAGTGTGGTGGGGTTCAGGAGATTAGAGAGAGTGAAAAAACCAACTGCTGCATTTCCCTAGTCATTGAAAGAAATATGAGGTTTGGGGCCTCCACTCTTATGTTCCTTTTAAGCAATTCGTGATCCTAAGTTCTTTGACCCACACATACCTCTGGCCTCTGTTGAAATAAAACTTTACTTTCTTACCATCAGATTTTTTCCCCTTTATTATAGGCTTTGAGGATTGTGATAGGAGAGTATTTGGTTGGTTTGGGATACTCACAGCCTATCTATCAACAATTCAGATATTAAGCCCAAGGATGTTATTCTAAGTTAAGCAGGAGAAGATTTAAGATTTTCACGACATAAATTTTCTATTTAAAATTTTCAGGGGTAAATTTTCTATTTAAAAAAGAATTTATTCTTGGGTTCATCAAGAGTATTTTATCCAAGCTTTTTAATACAAGAGGAAATGGAAAAATAAGCTCCAATTCTGTTTGGATATACCTCTCACTAGTTCTGTAACGGTGGGTAAGTCTCTTCATTTCTTTGTACTTAAGACTTCCTTTCTGTAAAAGTAGGTAGGAATATCTGACCTACCTAGAATATTTGAATGTTGGAAGGGATTTCAATCAAACAGTCAACAAACATTCACTCTGTGCTTATTATGTGTCAGGAACTGTGTTAAACAGTGGGATTACAAAGGAGAGAAAAGCAACCTGGGGCTAGGTACAACCTCACCTCATTGAGTTTCCCTACACTAGCTATTATATTGACCAAGTTGCAATGATGGTGGAGAGAGCCAGTCCTCATCCCTCACTGGAAACCTTGGAATTGTAGAAGATAGAACAAGACAGAACCTATCTCTTCTTTTAACTTATGTAGTGCCCAGGTCCTAACACAATCATGGAGCTGTGTAGAACCAAGGGACCATTCAAGGTTTGCCACGTCCTACCAAAACACAAAGTTTTTTCAGTCCTAGGTCTCCAATGGTAGAAAGCAAGTCCCCCAAAGCTCCTATATAATCAGATGGGACCAAGAAAGAAAGTTCTGAACGTCCTTCATGAGATAGTCCCTATAGCCAATTCAACCTCTTCTACATATGTAATAGGTTAAAATACTTTGGGGGAAAAGAGATAGTCATTCTTATTATACTGAATGTACCTTTTCACCTCTTCTGTACTAGAAGTTCCAAGGTGGCTGGCCAACTACCTATGGCAATGCTCCCTTCTATCCTGACTATCTTTTGAAGTAGAATAGTTTAAGTCCACTGCATGGAAAGGGAGAATCTGACCTAAATTCACTAAAAAATAAATGTTTAGCTAGAGCTACATACGTTAGACTGAAGAGAAGAAAATTACATTTCTACCTCTATTCTATTTTCATTGCTAACAGGGAATTAGTGATTTATACAGAATTCACTAGCACAACTGGAGTGTTCAGTTCAAGTTACCACCTTTTAGAAAGCAGGACATTGACAAACTGTGGAGTGCCTAGAGAAAGACAGCTGGGACAGTCAGGGGATTGGAAATCATTGTAGATAAGAATCAGTTGAAAGACTTAGGGAAGTTGAGGCTGGAGAGCAGAGACAGGGGTAGGTGTTATAGTTTTTCAGAGTAGAAGTATTGGCAGGGTTGTGATATAATGATGACAGTACACTTGTTCCGTTTTATCCCAGAGGAAAGAACTCAGGAGTAATGGATGAAACTTACGGAAAGGGTGATTGAAGCTTGATATAATAAATAGTTTCATCCGAAAATGTAATGGGATACCTGAGGAGGTAGTGGATTTCCTCTCCCCGGAGGCCTTTGATGGGAGACTGTCATTATACAGGGAATTCCAACTCAGTACATATTCAAGGAGAGGACTTAAACTATTCTACTTCAAAAGATAGTTGGGATAGAAGGGAGCATTGCCATAGGTAGCTGGCCAGCCACCTTGGAACTTCTAGTATAGAAGAAGGGATCAGTCATCATCATACAGAGGAGATTGGCCCTTTCAAATCTTCGAAGCTGTAATTCTATGAATTTATTTTGTCTATACTTGTCATTTGACTGGTACAGGGAACTCCCTTTTAAAGGAAACCAATGCTGAACAACAACTGTTTTCCAGATGGTAATATTAAAGAATTGATGTAGGCGTTGTTATACAGACAACATGTGCCCGAAGTGGGGCTTGAACCCAGGTGTTCTTGGACAGCCAACTCTCCCTCCCACTCCATGGTGCCTATAAAATTTGGTAGATGTTAGGATCTAATCCTGTAGGTTTTCTTATGGGTTATAGGTTTTTCAGAGAAGGGGCTATTTTAATGGATCTTAAACTATCACCTCATATATTTTTGATTTGACAAGTTAAATCATGTCTTCTTGGAACTGTGAACCCCCCCTCCCAAAAACCTTGTAATATAAAGAGTCTCAAATGCATGTCTTCCCCAAAGCAGTGTTAGAATAGGATTTTATTGTACTCAGCACTCAGGGATTCCTAAAAGCACAGTTACTTCATCAGACAGGCACCCCAAGGCATTGGCCTCTTTTTACTGGGGAGGAAACTGAGAGTTTAAATGACATACTCAGAGTTGCTTTAGGCCTAGAAATAGAACCTAGGGCTCTTGCTTCTTAAAGAGAAGTCCATCTCTGCTATGCCCTGTTGGACGTTGTTTATTGTGGTAGCTACTTTCTGATTCCTTTCAGTAAGTTCTTCATGGTCTGGTGCCCTTTTCATTTTGATTAAGAATTACAGTAGGAAGTAAAAATCCAATAATGCTTCTAGTTTGGATGTTACAATAGCTCCAGAAATGACAAGAGAAGAGAATCAGTTAAAGGGGTGCTGTAGGTAACAGGGTGAAAGATGTACAAAAACAGAACAAAAAAGAAGCCTACAGAAAGCATGTCAAAATTTAGGCTGATGTTTATAGCACAGCTTTTACATCATAGAAACTCAAGAAAAGTATCTATCTGGTGCCTGCTATGTGCCAGGAACTGGGCATAGCAACATGATAATGAATGAAAAAAATTAGAATTTACTATGTGCAAAGTTCTGGGGATAGAAATGAGAAAATAATGCAGTCCTCTCTCTCAAGGATCTCACATTCTAATAGGGAAAGATAGCACATAATGGGAGATCTGGACTCCTAGTTAGCTAAGATCCAGCAGTCCTTAGAATGGAAAGGCATCTTCTTTAATGTCATTTTCACTGAAGAGACCATGTCTGTTTCTGATGCTGAACCATTTGACAGGGTCAAGCAGTTAGTGGTGAGAACTAATCAAATGAGAATTATGGACAAAATAAATTCACAGAATTACAGCTTCTCAGATCTGAAAGGACCATAGTGGCCATCCAATCTAACCTATAACTGAGGGAAAATCTCCTCTTTAGGTTGACTGGACAAACTGTCATTCAAAATTTAATGTCTTTTCTAGTCAATTAATTCTCTTCCAGACAAGTCTTCTCCAACAGATATAACACCCCCAATTCCTTCAACTAATTCACATATGTCATGATCCCGAGTCTCTTCACCATCCTAATTACCCTTCTCTGGACACTCTCCAATTATCAATGTCTTTCCTAAAAAGTGGCATACAGAGAACTGAATTCAGTCCTCCAAATGAATTCTTACCCAAGCAAAGTACAGTGGGGCTGCCTCTATGCCTTTCTTTATGCTCACGTTAAGTATTTTGATGGCTATTACCACTCTTCTCTCATGTTAGGATTACAGTTTATTAAAATAAAAAATACAGAACATTTTCAGACAAGCTATCTTGCCATGCTTCCCTACTCATACTAATATCTTTTTTAATTTGCTTCTATTAAATCTCATTTTCTTCAATAAACTTCAGTGACTAGCTTCCTATTATGTCAAAAATCAAATATAAATACCTCTGTTTAGCATTTAAAGGCCTTCACAACTTGACCCCAGCCTACCTTTTCAGCCTTATTATACGTGACTCCCCTTCATGCACTCTTCCAGCCAAATTGGCTTTCTTGCTATTCCATACATACAATGGTATTATTTCTTATTTCTATGCCTTTTCATTGGCTGCCCCCATGCCTGGAATGTACTGCCTTCTCACCTCCACATTTTAGATTCCTTAATTTTCTTTGAAGCTCAGCTCACATAACCTTCTATTTGAACATTTGCTTGAATCCTTCAATAGCCAGCACCTGCTCTTCAAAAAAAATCATATTCTGTATAGAGGCAACATGGTCTCATGGATAAAGAGCCAGTCTCAGAAGACCTATCTCTGACACACTCTGATCCTAGGTAAGTCACCTTCTCAGGGTTCTATATAACTCTCTAAAACCATAAGATGTGGAGAAGGTGCTGACCTATATTGGTAGAGGGAGTATCTCCGTCCAGGAGTTCCCCATACCAGTGAATTTATATCATCAAATTTTGTATGTACTCATATACACTATATGCATATGCTATTTCCGCAATAAAATGTAATCCCCTTGATTATGTGAGCAATTTGGTGGTGTTGTTTTTTTCCTATCACCTCACCTAGCCAATGTCTGCACATAGTCGAGGCCAGATAAATGTTTTTTTGAGTGCTTGATATCACCTCCAGGATCTTATATAAAGTCCTCTGTTTGACATTCAAAGCATTTCATAGCCTGACCTCCGACCTTTCTAGCCTTCTTATATCTGCCTTCTAGTCTTCTCATCTCCTTCCCACCCTGTATACTCTGCTATCCAGTGACTAGAGACTCCTGGCCATTCCACAAACAAAACATTCCATTTCTATTCTCTGAACATTTTCCCCAGCTGTCCCCATGCCTGGACAGACCCTCTCTCCTCATAATCTGCCTCCTGGCTTCCCTGGCTTCCTTCAAATGCCAGCTACAGTTCTCCCTTCTGCAACAGTGGTTCTCAACCTGTGGGTTGCAACCCCTTTGGGGATCAAATGGGGTTGCCTAAGACCATCAGAAAACACATATTTCCGATGGTCTTAGGAACCTAGACACCGTTCCTCTATCTGTCTCCAGGCAGGTCTACCCACAAATGAGTATTAAAGGAAGGTTAAAAACCACTGTTCTACAAGAAGACTTGCCTGATTCCTCCTTAATTCTAGTGCCTTCCTTCTGGTGATTATCTTCAATGCATCCTGTATGTATTTGGTTTGCACGTGGTTATTTTCATGCTCTCTCCCTGATTAGACCATGAGGTTCCTGAAAATAAACTGTATGTCTTTATGCCCCCATACTTAACAAAGTGCTGCATAGAGTAGGTGATTAATAAATGCTTGTTGATTAGCTTGATTAATTCGTGGATTTAGCTCAACATACTATCCTGTTGAGATCTTTCTGGATCTTGATTCTATCATTCAGCTTCTAGCTATCCCTCCTAACTTTGTATCAGGCACAAATTTTAAAAGTATTTATGTCACCTTTACCTTTATCCAAGTTATTGATAAATAGCTAAATAGTAAAAGGACCAAAAATAAGTCACAGAGGCATTCCACTGAAGACTTCCTTCCAAAATGAAATTCAACCATTAATGGCTGCCCCTGGGGTCTAACCATCATCAAATCAGTATCAAATCCACCTGATTCTATTATAATCTATTTCACATCTCTCCATAACAGCCTGAGAAATTTGGCAAAGTGTTTTGCTAAAATTTAAATAAACTCTATCTATAGCATCCCCTTAAACTACCAGTCTAGCAATGAGTATAGTAAAGGTTGGGGTAGCATGACCTTTTGATGAAGCCATGCTAACTCCTTATAAGATCACTTATTCCTTAAATTCCACCTAATGCCTTAATCATTTAACTATGAAACCAGGAATCAAAGTCAAGTTTATTGACCTATACTTGGCATACTCCAATCTCTTTCATCTTTTGAAAATTAGGGCAGTGTTTGCCCTTTTCTAGTCCTACAGCCCCTGAAAGCCTCTAGTATTTCCCAAAGATTACTTGACAATAGCTTGGTAACTAAATCTGTCATTTCTTTCAACATCTGTTGGGTGTAGTTCATATGGGCTGGAGATTTTCATCAATGTCAGTAAAGTGCTCTCTCGCTATTTTCCTGTTGTTGCTGTTGTTGTTGTTGTTGCTTTTGATGATGATACTTCATTCTTGAAGAGGACTCATGACATCATGAGTGTGCTACCTTGACATTCCCATATATCTTGAACATCAACTCTGTACTAGCCATTTCCATCCTGTCTTTTTCAGTCCAAAGCCCCATTCTCTTTGGCTGAGAAAACAAGCCAATGAATCGAGCAGCTTCTGTTTTTCACCCTTCTCTCATCCTTGTCCCCTTTCACTCCAGCAACAGTCCTATCCTGCTCTGTCATTATCCTTTAATAAAGGATGACCCAAAATTCTCAGTGCAGTTTTAAGACACTAAAGTTCAAAACTTCACTGAGAATTTTTGGAATATCCTGTAGAGCTTTTTAAAATAAATCTTTTGTTGTTCTTAACTTTCTTTATCAGCTTATTCTGAGCTCATAGCGCTTTTGACACTACTCTTCAGGATGGTGCTACATTGTCTTGCCTCCATCTCCCATATGTATCTTTCTAAAATATATTTTAGTTTGATGAATTCCCTGTGGATACTCATCTGTCTCAATCAATCAATATTTATTAAGTGCATACTACATGCCAGGCACTGTGATTAACACTAAGAATACAAAGACAAAAGTCAAATAGTCATTACTATTGAGGTGCTCATATTCTCATGGGGGAGATAACAACGCATACATTGAGTATGTCCACATAAGTATACACAAATCTATACAAAATTAATGTAAGGTAGTTATGGAAGTAGGGATGCTAAGGGCTAAGGGAATTGGAAAAGGATTCATGTAGAAAGTGGCACTTGAGCTAAGTCTTAAAGGAAACCTGGGATCCAAGGGGCAGAGGTGAGGAAGAAGTGCATTCCAGACATGGAGAACAACCAATGAAAAGACATGAAGACAGGAGATGGAGTGCTTCTTTGGACAACTCTCCCTCTTCATCTTCAAAATTATTTCCATTTCTGTCTTCAGAATCTTATTTCTAAAACCTCCCTATGCTTCCTGACTTTTCTCCCCTACAGAAAACTGGTCCATAGGATTTCACCTAGCTTTTCTTCTCTTTGTATATTTTGAAATTTGTTCTACCAAAATCCCAAGTTAGACAACATCTGACTTTCCCCTCTTTCTCCATCACAAAACCTCAGAGGAAATGTTCACTCTCCCCTAAGTTCCTATGATTTCCACTTCGGCAACCGGATCTTCCTTGTCAGGGAAATGAACGTATCCACATAAATCCCAGAATTTGTGAGCCAGAAGGTTCCTCAGTAGCCAGTTAATCTGACCCATATCTGAAAAAAAAATTAATAATCCCCACTATAACATACCTGACAAGTGGTCATCCAGACACTGCTTGAAGAAATTCAAGGAGGGGGAACTCACTACCTCCAGGGGCAGGCGGCTCCATTTATGGGAAGCTCCAGTTGTAAGGGAATTTGACTTTTCTCTAAAGTCAATCCTATATCTGACTCTTTGCAACTTCTACCCATTGCTCCTGGTTCTACCATCTGAAACAAAACAGAGCAAGTATAATCCCTCTTCTATGTGACAACCCATCAAATACTTGAAGACAGTCACCTTGTCCCCTTAAGTCTTGTCTTCAGAGAAAAAGGAAACCAGCTGCTACCTCAAAGAGACAGAAGCCAGACCTACCAAGTCATTTAATAACTGCCTCTCCCAAGGTAAGGCTCTCAGCGAACTCCAACTAAGTTTCCAACGTAGGGTTAGAATTTCTGCAGCTGTGACATGCCATCACTGTGGAAGGACAGGGAAGAACTGCGTGATTGCTTTGATTTAAGATGAATTAAGGTGAAAAAGTATCAGGGGAATAATTTCTTCTTTCTCTAAGACAGATGGTCATTCTAAACAGGTGTGTTTATGCCTCAAAAAAAATGTCAGGAAGATAATGTGAGGGAGCAGGGGAGTCATTCTTCTAACAAGGAAAGTTATAAAAAATATTTTCTAGACATGATATTGCTTTTATGCTGAAAGAAATCTCTATATTTTTACATACAAACTGTGCCTACTCAAGGACACTCAATTTATTCCTGTAAAATTAAGCTAGAACCTAGATGTTACTGGCAAGACTGGTGTAACTTAGCATGACAGTTTAGAAAAATGTATTGTTTCAATCAAACTTGCCATATCTAAGGGTCCCACTCTTTCCAAAATGGTCTTCGTCTGTGGATGCTAAAAACCAAGCCTGGCCTTATATCCCCCCAAAGAGATTTTTTTTTAAAAAAAGAGAGAGAGAGGAAATGGACCCAGATGTTCAAAAAGATATTTTAAAATGTACAAATAAAAGCTCTTTTGTGGTGCCAAAGACCTGGGAACTAAAGGATGCCCATCAAATGGGAGGTGATTGAACAAAATATAGTCTATTAATGTTATGGAATACTTATGTAATAGCATTAAAATAATGAAATGGACAGCTTTAGAGAAATCTGAAAAGACTTTTACAAGCTGATACAAAGTAAGGTGAGCAGAACCAGGGAAAGAGTTTATGCTCTAATGACAATATGTTCAACACAATGGCCAACTATGATTCCAGAGGACTAATGATAAAGACTGTATCTAAGGGCAGCTAGGTAGTGCACCTGGAGTCAGGAAGACTTAAGTTCAAATCTGGCCTCAGCCACTTGACACACAGTTACTGGCTGAGTGACCTTCAGCAAGTCACTTAACCCCAATTGCCTTGCCTTCCTTCCTCTAAAAAAAAATCTGTCTACTTCATGACAGCTATAAGGGACTTAACATGTAAAAAGAGACATACTTTTTTTACATGTGACATTTATTTTGCTTACTTATGCATTTTTGTTTTTTTCTTGGGAGGGGGTGGTTTTGAGGAGTGACAGGGAATGATAGGTGGGGAAAACCTGTTACCTTTTAAAAATTAGTAAATAAAAAACCAGTCCTGTCCCAAAACAAAATCTTGATATGCAAAGCTTGTCTTCGGGCACCCAGGGTCAGCCTGCTGCTACCCTCTGGCTTTCTATGGCACTCCAATTGAGGTGCTCCATTGTCTCAACCTGATCTCCCTAATCAAAATTAGTCTAGTCTGTATTTGAGACTGGGACAGAGGAAAGCCTTCTCTCAACTAAGTAACAATGGACAGTAAGAGAATAATCACGTCAACTAAGTTGTCCTAGCCCCTTAGTTAAATAATATTTTAATATCTGTTCTGTGTCCATGCTTGTCTGGTAAGTGATATTATAATATTATAATATTCTCTGCTTGATTCTTTTCCCCAAACATTTCCCGTATGATGATTTTGCCTCAAACATAAAGAGGTCATGGGATATCTAGAGAGGCACAAAACTTTAAATTAGAAGAAAGAAACAAACCTCTGTCTGAATTTTAGGAATTTCCCTTACTGGGGACTCTGAGCTATTATAATTGAACTAATAACTTTTCATCAGATATAAACTACATGAAACAGCAGAGAAAGGAGCCTAAGATCTAAAGGCCTTAATATTGCAATACTGTAAATAAAAATGTAAAATTGTAAATTACATAAAAATGTAAAATCCTAAAGGATCTAAGGGCAGTTATATTGTACTAAGCTAAAGTAAGCTAGATTTTACAACGAGGTATGACTAATTGAATCACTAACCTAAGATGCAAGTAAGAAAAGAGGGCTGAGTAGAAATAACCCAAATCTACATGAAATTCAGCTTTGGCTCTACCAGAAAGAAGAAAGGCGAAAAGAGGATAAAGTACCTTCCACAGTGCTACCCACAAGTACACCCTTCAAATTTGGCATGCCCCAAAATGAATTCCATCTTTCCTCAAAAACCTGCTCATGTACCTAACCACTCTATTTCTATTCATGATTCCCAATCACCCAAACTCAAAATATCCATGGCTCTTGATTCACTATTAGTGGGTGATAAATTTAGTCAATTGCTAAATTTTATTGATTAGACTCCAGCAATAACTTTCGCATGCATCTCCTTCTCTCTTTTCCCACTGCTACCATCCAAATTTAGGCTCTCATCATCTCTTGCTTGGATTTTCTAATAAACTCTTAATTACTCATTCTACTTGTACTCTCTCTCCTTTCTAATTTATTCTTCAAAAAACTGCCAAAATAGTCTTCCTAATTCATAAATAGATAGAAGGTGCAGTGAATGGAGTGCTGGGCCTCGAGTCAGAAAGACTCATCTTCCTGAATTTAAATCTGGCCTTGGACGCTTCCTAGCTATTTAACCCTGGGCAAGTTACTTAATTCTGTTTGCCTCACTTTCCTCATCTGTAAAATGACAAACCACTGCAGTACCTTTGCCAAGA
The DNA here is from genome assembly GCA_028646575.1 of Pseudocheirus occidentalis. NCBI lineage: Eukaryota > Metazoa > Chordata > Mammalia > Diprotodontia > Pseudocheiridae > Pseudocheirus > Pseudocheirus occidentalis. The sequence goes on along the minus strand of CM053593.1, from coordinate 327,288,006 downwards.
AAACCCAATGGGGTCACAGAATGTTGGGTGTGACTGAAATGACTGAACGGCAACAACAACAAATTCAAAAATCTAACTATTGCTAGGTAAAGGCTCTGTTGTTTTTCATATTTGTGCACCTAGCTCTATGCCTTTCCCTTTACAGCAATTTAACAAATGTTTATTGCATAATAAATTATGCACACAGCTTTCCTTCCTCTGCAAATAAGCCACCCTGTTCACAGCATTATAGGGAAATGGTCTTTAAAGAGAGAGAACCTTTTACAACCATGGCACTAATGGAGTGAGTGGTCATTCTCATTCCCTACCTTCTCATTATCCTAAGGACTCCTAGTATAGCTACTGTCTTTATTTCTGTTCCTGTAGAACCTCTGGGCCTTTTCTTCTGCTCTAAAGCTAAACTCTCTTAGGTGTGGTCTCCCTCAATTAGAATGTAAGATTCTGAACAGCAGTAACTGTCTCCTTTTTTCTGTTTGTATCCCAGGCCTTAGCATTTTAGTCCTTAAACAAAAATAGTTTGGTATAGACTTTGCTCTGTGAGAGCGCTGTAGAATAGCTTAGCATAGACTTGCTCTGTGAGAACACCTTTAAATGGCCTAGCACCCCACCTGGCGAACTTGAACTTTCAATAAATTTTACTTTTTCCTTGGCTGAGAAGACTTGAGTGGAATTCTTTCCACAGTACACGGTATGTTGGTATTTTGGGGTCTCAGGCAGCCCTAACCCTCTTTGGGCTCCTCTTCATTTTTATGGTTTTTTATTTGACAGATAGTAAAGTGATTAGCACATGGTTTTCATTCATTTATTCATTCAATACCTCTGCCCTGTCTTCTCCCTATCCCAAATGACATAGAAAAATTGTGAAGTAGGTAGAATTTTTTTTTCCATTCTCACCATTGCGCATCCCTTAATATCACTCTGTATAAGCTCAGAGTCTCCTTTTATTCACTCTCAAAGTTAGGGGATTAAATGAAATAACTTTTAAAGTCCTTTCCATCTCTGACATTGTAGGGTTCTAGAAACCAATTGTATGACCACAAACAAATCTCTTAGCCTTCTTTTTGGCTTAATTAACTCAATCATAATAAAGAGAGAGAAGACTTCAAAGCCAGGAAGGTCTGGGTTCAATCTCTTCTCTGGCTATGTGGCCCTGGGTGAGTGACTCTAGGTTCTAGTGCTCTAGGCAACAATCTAAGACTGTAAATTATAAATGTACCAATCTGCATTGGTGGAAGGATTTCCTTAGCTCGGAGTTCCCTTTAACAGTGAAATCATAGGTCCTGTCCCTATCTCTTACTCAGCTTTAAAATGGGAATGGTAATACCAGAGAGGTTGTAAGGATTTAATGAGCTGTAACTGACACCTACATATAAGTATCTCATTTTGAGCCTTACAACAACCTTGTGAGGTTAGTACCACAGTTTTCATCTCTGCTTTAAGATAAAGGAAGCGAGATCTTAGAAATAGGTTGAGCAGCATTTTAATAATTGTATAGCTAAGGGCCAGAGACAGGACTTGTACCTACACTCTATCTACTTTGCCACGTTGTCATAATGTCTCTCAAAGTGTGTTGGAGGGTATAAAATGCTGAGTATTTGTTGTAGTGGTAATACTATTAGTATAGACATATTTTTTCCTAAAAAGAAAAACTCCATCTTAGTTTTCTAGCTAATTATGCTATTTACATACAGCATTTGTCTTAAGACCAAAGTTGAGCATTTTTTAATTATCCAATGTATTTCATTAAATGTATTTCATTCACTAAATGTATTTCATTCACTAAAATCAATTTAAAAAATAAAAATTAATTTATCTCCTACTATATGCAAAGTTTTTTTAACTAAGGAATTATCCCTTCCGTTATAGAGTTTCTAATCTAGAATCTGCCTATGAATAAGCGTGAGAAACTATAATGCAAAAATAATACATAAATGCTTAAGAGAGGTTCAATATACAGCACGAGGTAAGCAGGAGAAATTATGGTTACATCTAATGTCAAAACTAATCATTTTAGAGATAGGTGCCATTGTTGTTGAGGCATTTCAGTTGTATCCAACACTTCATGACCCCATTTGAGGTTTTCTTTGCAAAGATACTGGAGTGGATTGCCATTTCCTTCTCCAGCTCATTTTACAGATAAGGAAAGGGAGGCAAACAGGGTTAAGTGACTTGCCCAAGTTGACATAGCTAGTAAGTGTCTGAGGCTAAATTTGAACTCAGGAAGATGAGTCTTCCTGATTTCATGTCCAGTATCCTATCCACTGGAATGACAAACTCTTAATTACTAGCACCCAAGTGCCATTAGCAGCCATTAATAAAAATGTAACATTGTACACTAAAGAATTTTAATATTATATTTATGAATGTTTGCATATATTATTTCCTAGGTTCAGTCAATACTTGATTATATTGGTATTTTAAATAAGATATATTTTTATTATACTAATAAATCACTAAATTTCACAAAAGAAGAATAAAGAGTATGATTCTTGAGCTTGCTAATTGTCTTTCTCTGTACAGACGTTAACTTGTTTGGTGTGTAGCTCAGTTCATTATAACAGATAAAGGCTCTATTACGCATATAGCAAATATCTGCATTTTAGATACCACAAATGATATTAACAAACAATTTGTCTGTGATCCTACAAGTCAAAAGAGACGATTGTCTCATTACTTTTCCAGACCCTACCTCCATAGTGAAAAATACAATCACAGTTCACATTTTATAGCACCAGAAGGTTTATAACGTGCTCTCTTTACAACAACCTTATGAGGTACATAGTGCAAGTATTACTATCTCCATTTAGGCTCAGAGAGGCTAAATATTTTGCTGAAGATTATACAGCTCATGTCAGAACCAAAACTTGAACATAAAACTTGTGGTTTGGGTTCCAACACCCCTTCCACAGCACTAATATAAGTGAACACCACAATCTCTAACCGAAAGGTGTGCCATGTGTATAGATACAGGCATTAGCTTTGTATTCATAGGACCTGGGTTCCAATTCCACCTCTAATAACTAACTGTGTGAATTTGGACAAGTCACTTAACCCCTCCCTGGTTTCACTTTCTTCATGTGTAAAATGTAAGGTTGGAGTAGATAGTTTCAGAGTTTTCTTCTACTTCTAAATTGATGAACTCCAGGGTATTACCTCCTCTCTGACAGTCTGTATAGTCAATCAACCAACTCCCAAGCATTTATTAAGTGCCCTCACTGTATGAGGTAGCATGTGTCTGGCAGTGACTATTCAAAGACACCAGCAAACAGTCCATGTTCTCCAGTATACATTCTACCTAGAAAGGCATCCTATATAACGTGAAGAGGTTAGAGTAGGTGCCCTATACGGTATCTTCTGTCTTAACTCATAATCCTATGAATCTGACTACTGAGGAGAAGCAATGATTGTGCTCTTGATTCCGTGGGGTTCACAAGCAAGGAAATCAGTTTGGTCTCTGGCCAGCCACTTCCTGTTAGACTGAGAAGTCAGGCTGGTAGGGTTGCCACTGCATTATTCCTGCTACCCTGGTGTCATTCCAGCTGGAAGATACAATAAGAGGGAGGCAAAAGTATCTGGTCCATATCTAGGAGGTTAATGAATTAGTGCCAGGGCTGTAACTAGGGCAGGGCAATGAGAGTTGTTTGTTTTTTTCCCCCTTGGGACACAAATATTTAGAGAGCACTGACAACATTTATAGTCCAACAGACAGAAACAATTGAGCTAAGCACCTAGTTAGCAAGAATGAATAATTAAAATAGAAATCTTCTCCCCAGCCAAGCTCTGTCCTGTTCTCTCCTCTCCCAGCAGGACTGGCAGCTTTGGTCTCCACAAGTCCCAGGGTCTCTTCTCTCCTCACACACACCAGGACTAGGCTGGGCCTTTACTGAATGCAGGGGGGAGAAAGCAGGGAGGAGAGTAGAAACTGTGTACTACATGTCCCTGGCTCCAGAATGACCAATTAAGGCTGATTAGTGGTCCCTTAGCTTCATGTGGGGATATTTGAGTTCACTGTTTGCTCCATCTGGATAATCCTCTAACAAAAATAGTAAGTATATTATCACTGTCTTGATGGTTGGTAATAAATTAAGGCACAGAGTGGCTAATAACTTCAAAACATAGGATTTAAGAGTTAGAAATGACCTTAGAAATCTCTGGAGGGTCATACAGCAAGTCCTGAGAGAGAACCCAGGATTTCGATAGCCACTCTCCCAATCCCCTGCCCCAGCTCAGCTGCCACTACTGTTACTGGCACTACAGTTTCCTGTGGCTACAAAAGTTACCCTGTCTGTGCTTGCATAAGACTAGGGGATAAAATGAGGGGGTGGACTTGCTGAGTCACCACCAGCCCTCTAAACAATCTTTGAAAAGAGCTTACTTTTCCATTTAATAGAGAGCTAGCTCCATGGAGGGTTTGGCTGCATGGTTGTGGGGCCTCCTCTGGCTTGGAGAAGAAAGCTTGAGGGAGGCAAGCAGAGGGGCTGGCTGCAGCCTCTCCCCAGCACCATTCTGGTGGTATCAATCACAGGCCAGCTGTGATTCAGAATGAACAGCCCACCTGCCCCACAGAAAGGGCAAGCTGTGTTGTGTCTTCCCGTGACTTGGCTTCTCTGTCAGCACTCGCCCATTGATAGCCACAAAAGCCAGGAGTGAGTTCAATCCCTGTAAACAATCCATCAGGACAAAAAAAGGGGGGAAAAAGGCATTATTCCTTTTTCCTGCAGTCACCTAAATTATCTGGATAATTTCCCAAATCTCCACTTGTTCTGGCCTGTGTAGGGAATCAAGATCAAACCACCTTTGATATGATAGTGAACAATTTGCCTAGTGACCTGAAAGATAATTTTTTCATAATATTTTGGACTGAAAAGAATCTTTAAGGTCATCTAGTCTAGTTTTGCAGATGAGGAACCTGGAGCTCAGAAAGGTTAGTCACATAGGTATTAAGTGGCAGAATTGGACCCAGGTCCTCAGACATCAAATATTATGATATTTTTTCTATAGCCACATCACCTCTCAGGGAGAAGGATTTGGGTTATAGAGAAGGAGCAGAATTATATCCTTGTGTTCCATGCCTCAAATTGTTGCTTAGAGACATGCTTTGTGGAGGTTAATAACTGTTAATAACCTAAAAACCTCGGATTTAACTTTCCCTTTTGCAGCCAGTTGGGTAAGGCTAACAATGTACCCTTCCTGATAAGGAGAGAATCCCTTCCCTTCACACACACACACACACACACACACACACACACACACCATGAGTACCATCACCTTTTCATTCCCCTGGGGTTTATGCCTGGTTGCAGTAGAAGAATGAGCCAGCTGTCACCAAAAATCACACTTCCTGCGGCAGAAAGATGGCCAGCTCTACATACAAGCTCTCCACCCCCTGGGCCCTTTTACAACAAGCCACACCTCCTTGGGGGCTTCATAGCTTTGTATGTGCTCAGACCCAATACCACTGCCCGGCAGTCCAGAGCCCTTGTCTATGGGAGGAAAGAAACTTACATTTAACAGAGGCAAAAAGACACATCTATTGTGCTGGTAAATATGTAACAATTAGCTCAGCTTAATCAGCGTTATTAACATTTTCTCCATCACTTTCTTAAGTCTAGACGATCAACAAAACAGAAAATCATTAGCCAATTTCTAAGGTGGAAATGATCGCACTTAAAAATTTGTGGTGGCAAAGAACTGGACATTTCAGAGATGTCCCTCAGTTAGGGAATGGCTAAACAAATTGCAGTATATGTTTGTGATATAAGAAACGATGAGCTTGATGACTTTAGAAATTTTTAGAAAATTTGACAATTTAACCAGTTTGAGATGGCTCCAGGACACCCCTGAAAATTCAGACCGTAAAATGCAGTTGTACATTATCTGCAATCATGGTGGTGCCCACGGTATAATTTGCCACAATCATGCAGGATGTCCAGTAGAGAGCCTAAGTGAAGGAGGGGTCTACAAAGATGATGAGGTCATCCAGATGATCCTGTTTAGGGATGACTGGTGTATGTCTGTGTGTCTATGTCTATGTCTGATTTGGGGGAATATAGATGTAATGAAATATATATGTAACAGGACTGGTCACAAACCCAATTCCTACAAGCAACTGTAGTGGGCTGTTGTATAATCTCCCATGTAGAAAAAGCTGTGAAGAATCACAATGACATATAATGGAAGTGCCTTGGAGAGACTTTGGAGAATGCATAGACATTGTACAACTATTTCTGATCTGCTAATTGTGTGCTGAATAACAACCCCTTTGACTGGCACTAGAAGAAGAGCAGGAATTAAGGATGCTTTAAAAAGGCATTGGTCAACCTGCAGCCTTCCTCTCTTGGTTGGTCCTTTTCTTCTTCTTTGACGTTTCTTTGACTGACCTCCTGTTAGGAGGCATGCAATGAGACACCATGCTATAGGGAGAGACTCCCATCTGAGACTGAAACATATCACCACTAGAAAAGGTCTTGGTTTATTGCCCCAATGATTGTTCTTTTACTTTAGGGAAAGGAACTTAAACATACCTTGTGAGTTTAGGAAGGTCAATCCTCCCAAAGTTGTGGAATCTGGAACTTTGGAGTCTGGGAATTCATGCCATGTTTTGTAGTTAGCACCGAATCAATCCCCCAAAGAGCAAAGAGCATCCTGAAGGAGATTGGATTCATCCGGCATTGATGCCACATTTGGATATGAACTCGATGGGACCAAAGCCGCACAGAAATTTGCTAAGTCTGAGACTATTTTCCCCAGAAATTGAGGTGGTACAGGAAAGAGTAAGCCTCCAAGAAACTGAGGGGAAGTGTTTATAATTCTGTTCTGGCTTTATCTCTGATGTGTCCCTTTGTAAAAGCTAATTGAGGTTAAATAGAACCAGAGTTACTATTGTCTGATAGTAGAAGAGACACACCCAGAATGGAGGTTCAAGCTGATGGCAAAGCAAAGATACCCATCTCTGAGGTATACACCTAGAACCATGAGGGAGAAATGTGACTATTTGGATGTGAAAAAGTGAGCCAAAAAACATATATGCAAAACTTAATGTTGTGTGGAATTATTTTAAGAAAAGAAAAAAAAAGAAAAAAAGCCTGGTGCCAGGAGGAGACCTACCTACTCCTTTGCAGAGGTGCAGAGACAGAAAGAGATGAGGGGAGGGATATAGAACATTGCATAGAACAACAGATGTTTTCAATGTGGTGGTTAGTGTGTTGATGTTTTTTCTTCTTTCTTTAAAAAATCTTTGTCATAAGAGATAGCTCTCTAAGAAGGGGGAGGGATTCAAAGGAAAATCTTGGTGATACAGGTAATAATGAAGATGACGGTGACAGTATTTTAAGGTTTGCAATGCATTTTACACATTTCATCCTCTTTTATTTTCCATCATTTCATTTACTTCCATCATTTCAGATACTTAGCACTTAGTAACTTAGGGCTAAGTATGGAAGGTGTGAGCCCTGTCCACTGTTGAGAAGGCGTGACTTCCTCTGTTGACGTGGAAGAAGGGGATTGGCTAAGAGAGGAGGCCAGAGTGTATACATAAGCAAGAATTTCAGAGACAGAGAGACAGAATTGGAATTTTCCTGTTGGAGGAAGCAGGATTGTCTCAGCATCTGGTAGCTGGGCTACTGGCGTAAAGAAGTGAGTTGGAGTTTTCTTGAGAGAAAGAAAGAAAGAGAGACAGAGACAGAGAGAGAGAGAGA
>CM053593.1:327242889-327279809 GCA_028646575.1 Pseudocheirus occidentalis | reverse complement strand
GAAGGCCTAAGAACTGCATTTCAAAAGCAAGTAAATTATCAGAAAATTAGAGAAATTTCCCAGAGCATGTGCCTCAAAGATTCAAGGAGAGCTCAAGGGGGGGGGGGGGAGGGGGTAGAGTTCCCGGAGCCTACACCTCATCAGAGAGAGAGAGAGAGAGAGAGAGAGAGAGAGAGAGAGAAGAGACTTGCAAAGTAGGATGGTGGTGGAATACTGGGTGTAGGAAAAGAGGTGATCTGTAAAAAGGCTTAGAGTTGAAAGACATCAAACATCCAGCAGGCACAGAAAAAAAAGGGGACATTCCTATTTCTAGTCTCCATACTTCCAGACAGGACACCAGAGTAAGAAGGGTGAGGGACAGTTCCTATCCTGGAGGCTTTGCCCTGAAGAGTGGACAACACAATTGGACTCCTGGAAGATGATACAGTGAAGAGGGGGCTCTCGAAAAGCTTAATGTCACTACCATCCAGCTACAAACTCCTGCAGATCCCCAGGCCCCGGGAGTAAGCCCTAGACAATCCTGGACCCAGTTCCGGTCTCGTTCCTGCAATCTTTTTCCCGGTCTTGGCTCCAGCCAGCCAAACAAGATATTTCTCCACCCACCACTTTCCTCCTCCAATCGCTGCCCAGTTTCGCCGGTCTCCCGGGGTTACAGAAACGCGTTTCTTCTCCCGCGCCCCGCCCTCCTTCAACTCTTCCGATCCAGGCTTAAGGCCTATTTCTCGCGAGAAGTGGACGTCTGGCCTCTCCCACTTCCGGTTCGTTGGTCTGCTCCGGCAGCCCCGGCGGCTCTTGGACCAGATGGTGCCAACGGGGTACGCCGAGCTCCTGGGAGCGGCGGTGAGACCCAAGCCTCAGAGGACTTGGTTCTCCGGGGTCGCTGTTTGGAACTGTCCTGTCACCCTGCCTGTGAATCGAGCTGTTTGTGCCGCTGGGACTCAAGCCCACTCCTTTCCAGCGTAAACACCCGGTGGAGCCGCGCCCACCGCCGTTCTGGCCTGAGCTGCCGCTGCCGGCCCGGCCTTCTCGGAGCCGCGGCCCCCGCATCCTGCGGTGGCTCGGCCTCGGCCCGCAGGCGGCAGCCACCCAAGAACCCGCCCTGTGCAGCCTGCGTGGAAGGGGAGTCACGAGCCATCCGCGACTCGTTCTTGCTGGGTCTGATCCCTGCCACGAAGTCCCTGCAAACCAGGTCGCGGTCTCCTGGCCTCCACCCTGGGGGTGGTTGCGGAGGGGGGAACCCTGCACTGGTCTCGTGCCCGGGGCTGTCCGAGCTTAAGGGTGAGGTCTGCAAGCCCCCGATGTTCTTGAAAGCTTTTTCTAGAAAGGAGAAACCTTTTTAGCGTTCTGTCTCTATCCTTTAGATTCTAGATGATGTCATCATGGAGGGAAAGTTGGCCAAGTAAGCAATAGCCAAGTGGTTTTTTTTGTTTTGTTTTTTGGACAAATAACTCAGTTTAGCGTTTATTGGTAAACTAGTGAATCGACTATCGCATTATCTAGGTTGTTGGTAATCATTCTGTTTTATGTTAACAGGACGTTTACAGATGACAAGTTTTTTTTGCTACTAAGCCTTCAGCAATAATGGCAATGCCCTGGAAGAAAGCCTTTCTGCTACTTCTAACATCCCAAGCACTGTCCTTAGTGAATAGTGTTGAGGAGGAGGAAGTACCTGAAGAATGGATTCTCCTGCATGTGGTTCAGGGTCAGATTGGAGCTGGAAATTATAGCTATTTGAGACTAAATCATGAAGGGAAAATAGTTCTTCAAATGAAAAGTTTAAAAGGTGATGCAGATCTGTATGTATCTGATACCACTCTTCACCCAAGTTTTGATGAATATGAATTACAGTCTGTAACTTGTGGCCAGGATGTTGTTTTCGTGCCTGGACACTTCCAGCGCCCTGTAGGAATAGGTATCTATGGACATCCATCTCACCTTGAGAGTGAATTTGAAATGAAAGTATATTATGACAGAACGGTTGTAGAATATCCACTTGGTGAAGCAACTTATGCCACAGATGGTAAAGCTACAAGCCAAAAGCAGCCTTATACACCAGAAGATACCTCTCAAGATGAAGAATCCATTGTTTGGACAATAATAATTGGCATTTTGAAACTAATACTGGAGGTTCTTTTTTAATATCATTGGACATACACTGGAATACAGTACCCTTAACCTGTGGATTGTGGTTTGCTGTGAACATTGCTACTTTTTATATGTTTCAGGAAATAGTGTTCAGGGTACCTTTTTTATGGTGGGTGGGTGGGGAAAAAAAGCCATATTTAGTTTTGTATTGTAATTCCCCCCAAAATAAGAGCAGCAAGCACAAGATTTGTAGTTTTCTTTAAAGAAAGAGTTCATATAAATGGAGAATGTACAATAAAAAATGCTTAGACTTCATTTAACAGTTTGTCAGGCGATTCATTAAGTACAGCAGTAGTCTTATGTAAAACAACTCGGAGTATAGATTTTTATATAACATTTGAAAAAAATTTATTAAAATATAACTAAAATTTTTACATTACTTAAAGCAAACTACTTATGGATCATTATAACGTGTAAGTTAAGATGATCAGTTTTTAAATGGAAAGCAGTCACGTATCTGTGAAGTAAATCTCATTTTCCCTCACACTGCCTAAGAAATAATGGTACTAACTACATATTTTTCCACATAATTTCCAGGCAATTTACAAGGAAGACACATTAGCAACATTAAATTGGTGGAGTGAAGCTAGAAAATACCTTTGACCCCAGCATACACTTCCAGACTTTCTCAGGAACCGTAAAATAATAACAGTTCAGCTGTGATCAGAATTGTCACCTAGGATTATTTTGTACAGTAACTGAAACCCTGCTAAGACTTCATGGAATCACAATTTTAAAAAATGGAAGTCTGAGGGAGATAATTTACTATCTTGAAGGTAAGGGATTTCTAGGGAACCAAATTCACAAAGCTGGTTAGTATGGAGCCACTCCTACAGAACCCAAGTCTCCCTCCAGTTCAGTTTGCTTTCCCTTACACCAGCTGTGTTCACTAAAAATAATTTCATTTATTATATGCTTTAAAAGTTGATCATTGAGATTTATTATACCTAAAAATCACAAATTTCCCCTAATTTTATCCTGTTGTTTTAGGTATTTGCATATGGCACTAGCCTACTGTTTGATAATAATTATAAAATCGTAGTTGAACTATTAAATTGTGCATTTATAACTAAATTCAAGTAGTAGTCCATAGCTGAATATCTAAAATAGTAAGGGGAAAAATGAGAGAAACTGTACGTTTTAGGTCTGTTAATAAAATGTGATTAGTTTCTAAAAATTAACTTTTTAAATATTCCTTTCATTGAAATTTTCAGAAAGATGATTTTAAATATTATATAGAACTTGTAGATTAAGTTTAAATTAGGTTTACAAAGAAATATGCTACAGCTTTCTAGAAATAAGTCAACTCATAGAACTTAAGTACAATCGTTAAAAATTGAAAAACGCTTTATTGACAACAATATGAGGAAGTGTGTTTCACAAAGTGGAAAACTGAATGGCACCAAAATTTTCACAATGTAAATAACAGTATCAGGGTAAAAATTGTAATTTTATCCCTCTTTGCTGGTTTTTCCCCTTCTGCCCCCTCTCCTGGGTGTTGGGGGAGCTCTTTGACAACAATCACAAATCCAGCGACCTAGGAGAAAAATTGTTGATTAATATTCAAAGAACTTTACTTGTAACATCATCTAAAATCCTTTCTCGATTTATCAAGTCACTAATGATAGTCCTTGGCACAAGGGAGAAAATGACATGAAGTAGAAAAATGTGATGCTGCCTTAAAGAAATAAACACAATTTTCAATATAACATGAGTTTCTATAGGATAAAATTCAGTACAACAGAGTATGCAAATTGGTTTGCTACATTGTTGCATGCACACAAAGGAATGTTTTAAACACTTTCAGAAATTATCATTCTTATAAAGCTCAGTAAATAAAAATCCTGGAATAAGGCTTCTTGTGAATTGCTGATGTGCTTGTTTCCACAGCATTCTCAGAGCATGGCTACTCTTTTTATAATATTTTAACACATCAAATACGTAACTGCATTGTAACAGCATCATGCATGAATGTGCTGCTTTCTATACTTGATATATGAACTTACTATAGTACTTGAAATAATATACAAGTTGCTTGGCTCTTTAGTGTAATTTATGGACATCTTTCAGGCCTATTTTATACTGAAACTTTTTGAAAATTATGCAAAAAAGGTTAAAAAAATCACATGAACCTTAAACAAAATTACACATGTATTTGTTTTAATTGGCATCAAGTTACCATAGTAAAGGGGAGGCTGGGTAGCACAGTGAATAGAGCACCAGCCCCAGAGTCAGGAGGCCTGAGTTCAAATATGGCCTCAGACACAACATTAGCTGTGTGACTTCTGGCAAGTCACTTAACCCCAATTGCCCTGCCTTCCCCCCTTTCAAAAAGAAAAAAAAAACCTAATAAAAAGGTATATTATTTACTTTTTTGTCTATCCTAATACCATTTGAAGCTACTGTGCTGCTTCCATAAGGTTTCAAAATATATAAACGTGAATGTAAAAAAATACTGTTTCATTACATTAGTATGAAGCTAAAATTATTAAACTATGCAAGTAAAAGTTTACAAAAATAAAATTCACAAGGTTTTGAAACTGATACCCTTTTTAACTTCGGCGATTTCAGAATCGACATTTTTGAATAACATCTTAGTGCTTAAACTCTACATTTCAGAATAGATTTCCAGAATGGTTTTAGTACAGTATTTCTTGGTTTGCCAGGTAAACTTATAGTAATCCTTCAATGGAAATCTTACCAAAATATATAGTTTAAACAGAATTGCCTAAAATATTCCATGATAAATAAATGAATAATATCATTTGTTTAATAAGCAGTCTTGATTCTATCACTGAATATTACGGTCAGTAATTCACTGACATGGTCATTTTAGTACCTACTGAGTAAAAAATACTAGATTTAGCTGGAGGAGATACAAAGACATGGCTTCTACCTTCATAGTGTTTAATGACAATCTGTATGTCTCTAGTTAGTCTTGAGCAATGTTGGAAGGTTCTATTACAGCAAAATGCCAAGACTGATCTTGGTTAATTACCTGATGGAATAGCACCAAGCCCCACACAAAAAGTGTGATAGCCTCTGTCACATACATCACAGAACATCATTTCTTCTTCGTGGTGGGGCTGTCCACATATAATGCATGTTTTACATTCCATACACTGCCATGGGTAGGTCTTAATTATAGAAACAAGCTCCATAGTCATGTCCAGGCAAGAAGGGTGGCCTAAATCAAAACCAATATTAGTAATACTTGACACAAATTTCACATTTTTCAGTAAGTTTTATTAAATACTCTTAAATTATAAAAAAGGATGATTTTTGCTGGTCACTTTGTCAAGACTATTTGAAGGAAATGAAACCTTGTAGACACTTTTAAAGTATTTTCTATACTTGATACTTTTAGTCCAACTAAGACAAAAAACAAACTTTTTTGAAACTATACATAGCACTTAAAAATTTAAGAGATACATATATACTTACCACTATTATCACATTGGGAGCAGTGTATAAGTGATTCAGCCTTTCCTTTCTTGTTGGACTCCTTACCCTTCAGACAAATTCCACACATAGCATTTGGAATGACCTTTGGCTGGAAGGGTAGAAGAGGGCTATAAATTCATGCCAGAAGAACTTAGTATGGGTTTAAAAGGAATTTTAATGTATCTCCTTACTTTTACTTTGATAATTTGCTAAAGAGGAACTTTTTTTGTATGATATATAGCTCAACATGAATAAGTCTGCAACATAATATGACCAACTAACGGAGGTCTTGGATTTTAGTTTTAATTGTAGGTTAATGATGCTCATGTTAAGACTGAATGTAGCAATTTACACTCCTCAAGTATCCAAGAAACTAATTTGTATTAAGATTTGAAGGAAAATATAATACAATGTTGCTCTTTCCTCCTTCCAATTAACATTGTAAAATTTTGGTATGCAAATGAAAATGTTATATGGAAATCATTCTTCCCATTGTAGAATAAAGTCGTAGGTTTTATAAAATTTCCAAGTTAATGATATTGCATGACTAGGTAATATTTAGGGCTTTTTTGGGGCATATATCAAAAATTAATTGCAATCAAGCTATATGAGAAATTAAATTATGAAATGAAACAATTTTTTTAACACTTTAAACTCAAAATGGCTTCATGAATATACTGTCATTTGTAAAATGTCTCTTTATGTGAAAAGTAGATTTTGTGGTTCCCTTTTCGTACTGCACAATTTCATTCAAATAAACTAAAAGGGAAAAAAGATTCAGTTCCGTGTACCAAACATTTGGAAGGGAAAAAAAGAAATCTTCAGAAAGGCAAGACAGACTAGTATTTTTAGTAACGTGATAAAAGCCCTTAGAAAATGAGCCAGCCATCCTTAACTTCCTTTCACAAAAAGAATGAGAACAAAAAATCTTTTTAAATGGTTCATCAAGATACACAAAATAGTTTTAGTGCCAAAGTTTGTCCTACTTCACTTTATAATGCATAATCTAACGAGAAGTGTTGGGGATTTAAATATACTTTATAGTAATATATACATATATATACACAAACACACATATATACATATATATATACACACACACGCACATACATATACATACACACACATATAACCAAAATTCAAGCCGTGCTTGCTATATTTTCGTTCTCCTGCTGCAATCATACCCATAAAGCAGTACAATGAAATTTAAATCCTTTACCAACATTTTATGGTACCAAACAAAGTTAACTGAAAATAAATAAACATGATCCACATTCAGTGGAGGGAGAGCAAAGGGAAGGTGTGACCAACTGGAAAAGGACAAAGCTGGTAGAGAACAAGTTTGTAAGCTTTAAAAAAGGGAAAGAAAATTATTAAATAAAAACTGTTTAAGCCCCTTTTGGTTAAAACTGTTCCAAATATGTCTTAAGTTTTTAAGTTTTCATTTATATGATACCAAATACCCTGAGGAGCTCCATATCTATTCATTCCCAAATTTCCAATTTTAAGACAATTTCTGAAAGACTCATTTTGTCACCTTCATAAGCTGTAAGGCCTGAAAAGTTTGTCCACTGTTCAAGAGCTCTTTTACATGTTACATTCCTTGGCAAAAGATGACAGAGGCATTCATAAGGAATTTTTTGCTTATTTATTAAAAAAAAGCAGTCAACCTGTATTATACATAAATATAATAAAAACAATAAAATAATCTAAACATTCACAAACGTCTCTACAAAATAATAAATATCATGGAAGTGAAAACATACATATAAAACTTTACTGTTACCTATTCTACATCTCCTCTATGTCTACCTTTATACCCTGGCTCCCCCCAACAAAAGGATAGCATCACAGCTCCAACCTCAGTCTTGCAGTGTTTTACCCTCTGTTGTTACTGCTACATTTTAAGGATAAGGTTCTCATATTTTCCTAAAGCAAAATGAAACAAAAACTCTAAAAACAGCAAGTGCACTTCTCTAATCCAAATTCTAGTTTAGATATGATTGAGTCTGTACCTGCCATAATATATAGCAAGAAATTCCCTCTCAATCCACCAAAGCTAAAGAGAATTTTGGTTATTGTACCTGTGTGCTACATGTACCAGGCATATTTATTTTTAATACTTGAATTTTAAAGTAAGATACTGGCATAGAATTGCAGTTCTCTCTAACATGTTTCACTAAAAACAGTGAAGTACTTCCCCCATAAGATTAAATTCTAAAAAAGGGTTCTTCAGTTATAGAAGCTCCTTTATAAAACAATGCAAAAGAAATAAAACGCAAAGTTAAATATAGTCACATTCCAGAGCAATTCAAGTTCTACAATCATAAAAATACATGAAAAAACTAAGAGAAAAGAAGCTATCAGGAAAATTTAAGTTTACTTTTAAGCTTGATATCACCTTACCCAATGGTCTTCATCTTGAAAAAAAAAAAATTAAAGGAGGGAGAAAGTGATGAAAGAAAATGAGAGACCGTGAGAGTGAGAGTGAGAGTGAGAGCGAGAGTGAGAGTGAGAGAGAGAGAGAGAGTGAGAGAGAGAGAGAGAGAGACCTTGGGGGTGTTTTCAGTGCTGCTGCTTTAGCTTAGTCTCAAATATTCGTCCAATCGTTCTGAGTGCTATAAAAAGTCAGACTGCTTGCATGTAGGATTTTCACATAAAATGTATAAAATGTTCTGGGGATCTAGTCTCTCAAGTGGACTGTGGGGATGAGGGATGTGCAAAACTCTCCTGAAGATTCAGAGAATAAAACCCTGTGGTGGCCAATTGGGATAATAAGTCTTATTGCCACTAGTTGCAGCAACATCAAAGTTTCATATTTGCAAATTAAATGATACATATCCTAACGGTCCTAAGCGTCTTTTAAAAAGGCTTGCCCCCCTTCAAAAAAGGTTTTTCATAAATCACATATCAGTTTTCCTGCTTGGGGGGAAAAATAACCAAAAGCTAAATGAAACCTTCATAGCAGTACTAACATTATATAGATTTTAATTATATACTTGTAGTCTTGCATCCTAACAACTGTGATTTACTGTAAGGTTAATGTAACCTAGAGAATACTATCCTAAAAACTAAGGGTAAGCATGAGAGAATCTAGAGCAAAACACCATAAACATTGTGATTTTTAAAACTCGCATCTTGTAAAGTCTAAATAGAGCCTTCAGCTAAAAGTACCCCAACATTTAGGCACATTCTGGCAAATCAATACTGCTTACATTTTTTTTCATACCAAGGTTAACTTCTACTAAGCATGTTCATACTAAAATCTACCAAGTTTCAGATACTTATTTTATCTTCAGAGTTGTCACTGAAATCAATGAACATAACTCCAATCTTTTAAGTATCAGAAACATTAAGGTCTGAAAGGTATGGAGAAAGATATAACATACATGCTTCATGATGTGTTTAACAACTTTGGGTGCTAAACTTTCAAGTTAATGTGTAACTTTCTTAGGCATTAAACCAATGATAGTACTGAATTAATAGATCTTCATTTTAGTCTGTAGTATTACATACATAGTTTAACATTTATTTCAAATCTCCTTTTTCTTACCCATGATTAGTCTAGCATCCTCCCTTTATGTTCAAAAAGATCACTTAACACTGAGAAGAATTAGACTAAATTAAACAGGACAACAAGCTTTTAAGTCTGTTACTCTCATCTGAAGTTCTCAGTTGTATTGGACCAGCAGTACATACTCACTCATGAAAATTCACTTCTCTAAAATTCATCTTTGGATTTCATTTGCTTACAATTACTGGGCAGAAATTTAAGTCTTTAATAAGTAACTAAATAGCTAAGTTCTATGTGTTAAAATGTAATTGTTAAAAACTACATATTTCCAACATGTTTAAGCTACCCCTAGAAGAGCAGATACTGGCTGAAGTTTAAAATATGTTTGTTAGAGACTAAAAACACATACTTTAGTGGTCTATGGAAGCATTTTTCAATTAATCACAAAATAACTGGTGGCTGTTTGGCTTACCAAAAAAAAAAAAAAAAAAAAAAAAAAAAAAAAAAAAAAAAGGAAATACTTATAGAAAAGGGGAAAGCCATACACAGCTTACTAAAACTTTTTCTTCTGAAAATACTGACCCTCAACTCACAATCCCTATAAAACAAAATTTAACAGCTCTACTCAATAAATCCTCCTGATCACTCTGCTCCATATCTTTCCTTCAGTACAACTTCAAACAAACACTGTGAAAAAAAGATCAAGTATCTATTTTCACATTTCAGCTCTACTTTCCAACATTTTCAAATATCTTTAGATGAAAAGCACTATACCATCTTTCATACCACTACCCTAAACTTAAAATTGTACAGCTAAATTCCAACTCCTTTTATGCTGTCCTTAATCTCAAACTACAAAAGCACACCCAATCTCTCTCCCTCTAGCCTGTCCCCCATGTAAACCGAATACTGATAATTCATTTTAGGATTTAATTGGAGTGTACTCAAAACTTCATCTGAATTATCATTCTGTATACATTGTTCCAAGAGACCACTTAAAAACCAAAGAACTGGACTAAGTTAAAACTGCAGTGATGCAGAACTATATTCCTATCAGACTACATTATTTGTTAAATTTTATAGCAGAAGTCTGTCTGACATACTAAATAGCTGTTTTACCCCAGGGGTGGCTACACTTAGCTGGTGGATAAAATACTCTATAGACTAAATTAATTTTGGATTTTCTCAGTGAAAGGCACTCTAGAAATATAATTAATCTAACAATATCCATCTGTATTATGATACTTTACAGCCTAGCATTGGTTTGGCTCTTCTAAATACTGATACATAATGACGAGTATTAAATGCCAGGTAGCTATGATCATTACCTAAAGCAAAGATGAAATAAATGTACAATTATTGCCTAGAAAATAAAAATTGTAGATGCATACTTGCCTGGATATTTAAGGGGAAAAAATCTTCTATTATAGTCTGTTAAGATACAGAAACAAAAGCTACTAAATAGCCAAAGTAACAGAAAAGCACCCAGTGAATAAAGCAAAAAGGAAGGAAGCAAACAGATCGAACACACCACAGAGGAGCAGCTAGTGAAGTACGGCAAGCAGAAGTTCCATATTTTGAAAACCAAAGTTAAATATTTCAGGGAGAGAGGCTGGTCAGAAAGAAGCTGAGTCAGGGGCTTTTTTCTTCTACCTTGTACCCAGGAACTGACTTGGATAGTACAGAACGTTTGGAGCCCTCTTTTCTTGGCGTAGCAGATTTATCTCTTGTTTTCTGTCTTCCCTGAAAAGAATCCTCCTGGTTGTCAGTAGGGCTTTCACCTTCTGATACATTGCCGGAGGAACTGTCCTAAAATATAAATAGCACAACATTTCTTTGGAAGGAAGATGAGTTTTATTTTGAGTTTTGAATCTAATTATGAAAAAAAAAATTGCTTAAAAAAGGATTATTTAATTTAAAAACAGGGTGTTCCCCCATCTTGGGGAGGTTTTAAGCTTTAAAATACATTCAAAATAGAACCACCACCCCCTCCTCCCACCATGGGGAATGAAGTAGTTCAAATAAACGAACTTTGTTTTCATTTCTTATGTGATTTAGCAAAAAAGCTAAATAAACATTTCGTCTGCTGGAAAACTTAATTTACGATTCTGTTTTTGTTCACTGACATAGTAGAAAATAAATTGGCAAAAACAACTGAATTATTTCATGTATTTATAGTCCTTTCTATATCTTTTCTTACTATACATATACTAAACTTTCTTACTAGAATAATTTTTGTTACTTTAATAACGTACATAGATTTTTATTTTGGATTTAATAATAAATCATCAATAGGATACAAGAAAGCACAGTGATGATTGTGAAGAAATTTTTGAGATTTATATAAATTGTAAAATATAGTCTGAAATAAAAGGAATGAAATTATAAAGGATACTGTAATATTTCCAAGACAGCAACATAATCCAATTTTGTATACTTGAATAATAATTAACTTCAATCAGCAGACCTGTAAGTGACTAGGAAATAAATGGCTAATTTGGGGAGCCATACTAATTCTTTCGGGTCACTAGGTTCCCTGGACTGGCTTATTTATGATGTTATATCACCTGGGAGAAATATGGTATAATAAAACCAAAGCCATGGATTTAATTTCTTTAACTAGTCAGAAAACTTTGCCCTGTTTCAAAGTACACCTTAAACTCTTGCCAAATGTATACCTTTGGTCCCGAGGCAAGGAAGGTCATAAGGTATACCTCACCACTACCTGGAAAACAACTCAAAGCACATATTCTAGACATGAAGTATAGACTCAGAAAGAGGACCTCTGTTATTATTATTATTATTATTATTTCATTAATATAATTTTAGTGGTCTGAAGGTGTTACTACTGTGTTTCCAAAAGTGGAGTAATATATTTTCAATTAGATTTTTTTTTTAAATCTCAAGAGAGTTAAATTTGTTGTGCTGAAATACTTTTAAATGCTTTTAAAATTGGACCTAATCAAGTTGTAAACTATTTTTCAACAGTTTTAGTGAATGTCTTGTATTTCTCATTTTACAAATAGGATTGACTTTCAAGAAAAAACTATGAGAGGAAAAAGACTATTATTCAAGATTTATCAAATATGCCACATAGTTTCTATATGTATAACATTGGTCAAACTTTCTCCAAATTGTAAATAACCTCCTTTTATTCAAAACTGAAAAATAAAAATAATGACATTTAGTCATAACAATAAGCAACAGAAATGCCATAATTTTCATTGTAATTATCAAACTTCAAGAAGGGAGAAGCATTAATCCACTAAAGAGTTTTAATCTTATATCTTACCGAAGTGCCTTTGTTTTTTCGTTTTTCATCTCCTCGACCATCTTCTGCATCGTCTGAATCTCCATCACTGTCTAAAGCCGGCAGCTCAGGATCCAGTGGGGGTTCATAGAGTGCCGTGTTTAATGGCAAATAACGTAGTTCATCTGGTGAGTACCTAAAATCCAGTGACAATTCTTGTCAGTGTTAGTCTGCCTTGAAATGCTAGTGGAATACCTACTTTAATTCAAAGCTTAAATTATTTATAGGGCCATAAGATTTAGAGGTGAAAGGAACCTTAAATAATCTAAACCAACTCCCACATTTCGCAGGGAAAGAAGCTGAGGGTGATGGGACTTGTCCTGGCTACAAAAGTGCTAGATGACCGTGCTAGGATAATTGGTCTCCAATGAGGTCACCTTGACTGCTTCTTCTAGTGTATCAACCGGCCTTCAAGCAATTCAAAATTGTTTTAAAAGAGAAAAACCATAACAACATTTTGTTGACTAGATAATATAAACTATGCATTATATTATTATCAAGAGACACTATGTGGGAGGGGTGGGGTAGAGATCAGATTGAAAGTAACAAGCAGTGTTTGTAGTGTGTGGATTTCAATAACATATTAAACCTTTCTAAGCCTGATAATTCACCTCCAGATAAATTTAGTGCTCTCTATCACAATCTGTTTCATCTAAATCAGGAGCTGGCAAAACCTAGTTCTGCTGGTGTCAGTTACTAGCCTTCTTCTTCACTCTCACTGGCAGAAGTACTTCTCCCAAAGTTCAAACTCCCCACAACAAAGCCTGCCAAAAGGAGAGTAGGTAAATAGGTTTCACAGCCTTTTACAAAGTTGCTGACCTGCCTGAACTAAATGCTATGATGTAATGCGCTGTGTGTGTGTGTGTGTGTGTGTTTAAACCTATGCTCATTCAATTCAAAGAGTTCTATGGCTCTAGACTAAGGGGAAAAACTGGAATAATATGGAGTTTGTAAGAGAAAAAAAATTATTTTAGCCTCACATTTTAATCTGTATCAGACTAAATTAAAGGTGCAGTGCACTTAGGGTGGGGGTTGGAAAAGGAGGCCAGAGCTAGGAACATGGTGTGCCTAAGAAATAGGAGGATGATCTGAAACTTGTGCAGGCTTCTGCTTTCCCCTTCACTCTGAAAACCCAGGGAAAGAAGAAAAGGAGAAGTGCAGAGCTGTCCATGGGAAAGATAACAGGCAGCAGACAAGGCTCAAATACTTGTTCAACTAAATCTCCTTCCTTAGCATTGATCTGAGACTACCTGAGTCCCTTAAGCTGACATTTGAGGTAGACAGACTTCTTGCTAGTTTTAGTCATATAAAACTAGCTTAGTTCAAAAGTCAGCCAACAGCCAATTCTAACAATAAGCAGAAATGTTAAATACCTTTTGTAATATTCCTGGAACTGTCCTGGGATAAGGGCCACTGGATACGAACTAACCTTTGTCCGCTCTGTAGGCAATACTTTGTATTTTCCTTGAGGCACCTGGATAACCTGCATTGAGTTTAATTAAAGAAAACATATAATTAAAGAAGATATCTATGCATATATGTGTGTATTAATATCTGTATTACTCCATTTCATACACAGTTACATATATTCATGTATCGCTCTATGTGATATCTAGCTACGCATAACTATGTACGTGCTGTGTGGCACAAAAATTCAGGAGCCCCTAGGAGCTCGCGTTCTACTACACAACTAATTACCGCAGCTAACTCATCCAAGGCTCCCAGCACATTTTCTGTTCCTTTTGATTGGTCTTTTATTCTTGCTTCTTCCTTTGCAACTCTCATTATGCAATTTTATTTGTGTTTTAAGTTTTATGAGGAAAAGTGAGAGGCATGCTATCTCATTCCATTACTGGAAGCATGTGGGGCTTAAACCACAAATAAATACTATCATAAGTGCATCAGGAAAAGACAGGAGAACTAGAGAAAAACCTCGACTATATCAGCTACATATATTAGTTGATCACTCAATTTAAACTGTCCTACATGTGTCTGTAAATCAAAATAGGCTCTTCTTTCTTCCATCCGTTCTCTGTTTAAATTGCTGTTAAATTCGGCAGCTTTCTTGGCAGCTTTCTTAATGTATTCCGGCACTTTACTGGCTTCCACCTTCTGAGTGTTCTGTTGTTGCATTTGCTGAAATAATGGTAATACTAGACGTCAAAAAACACTTGTAAAATCTTACCTTTCCACAGTTAGGCAAAGCAGACTTTAATCAGAGATCACTTACAGAGTATTCTTTATAATGATCTGTTATTCGCTGACGCTCTTTTTCTTGAAGAATAACAGAGTATTCTGCATGTTTAGCCGGGTATTCTTTTATCATTAGATCAATTACTTCATCACTACGTAATGCTGTTAGACCTATTTTGGATAAAAAGAATAATAATGCTAAAGGGAAAGACCATTTTGCTAATAAATACATTTTTCCTGTAGCTGTCAATATTTTAAAAGTTCCCAAATCTTCAACACTACCAATACTCTTGCTAATAATTGCAAGTTAAAAATCAGAAATCCATAAATAAAACTAAACATATCTAAAATGATTTTTGAGAAATTCTGAGAAATTTGCAAAAGTAACAGTTTTCTAATTTTTGTGGCCACACTCCTTTTTAAATCCTGTACATTAAAGACTTACCACCCTTTTTACTTTAATAGTTTAAAGCAGGTATCAAACACATAGCCAGAAGGCCAAATGCACCCACAATACCAGAGTCCCCAAAGCAGATTAAAATGTAATTGGGAAATATTTAACAAAATAAATAAAAATAATATAGAGGTAACATTAATGTGTGGTTTTCTAAGTCAATATGTGGCAATAGTGATCTTTATGTGCGCTTGGTGGCCCCCATTTCTATTTGAGTATAACACCACTAGTGTAAAGCAGGGAACTAACTCCTTCTACCTATACTGAAAGGTGGTATGTGTTAGTAGAAAACCTTCATAAATTTCTACTGCTGAAAAAATTCATCACTGAATGGTGATCAACCTTCTGGGGATGAACGTCTGAATTTAACCTGATTAATCCTTAGATAACAGACAGACTATAAGTCAATAGAAGATCTCTGTTCAAACTGTTCAAGCTTAACAGTACCTACCAGAACTTACGCTCTACTAGCACAGTCTTTGAGATTTCAGGATTATTTCTCTACCACAATGAGGTATCAGAAAAAGACTAATGGAGGAAAACCTTGCACTCATATATTATGTAGGAGAAAAATTCATCTATACTTTCAATGAACTATACTGGATATAAGAAGTGTAATTTTTACTGATTTTTAAATATCTTATTAAAATCCTAAAAACAGAATTGAGAAATATTTTCAACACAATACATTTATTCTTTAGTGAATGACTGGCAATTCAAATTAAAGTTCCACAAAAATGTATTCATAGAAAATTAAATACGTAAAAGTTCTTTTTTATAAAGTTTCTTAAGATTTCATAAGAAATATAACTACTAGAGAAAAAATGTCTTGGAATACAACCCTAAATAAAAGAAATCTAAAGTAAAATTAAGGGTAAAAAACTGAGATGATTCCACAGAATGTACAAAATAAGTGCAGACTGTTCACTAGTCTAAAAATTAGATATCTGAAATCTATAAAATAAGAACCTGTCTTCAAAACATTATAATTAATTTTACAAATAAAACAAATGAGATGTTATTCAAAAAAATCCAAATTCTAGTTACCTACATCATCCCTCAAAACAATTTAATAAAATTTTTGTGTATTATATAATTTTTTTATCAAGTTTTTCCTTTAAATTTCTAACAATGAGTGGCAATGAGATTTTATTTTAGAATCTTATCGTTCAATCTAAATATTAATTTTTGCCTAATATTTTAAGAAAGAAAAATATTATCCAAAAGGGGAGGATAGTAAAGGGAATAAGCATTTATTAAGCACTTGGTATGTGCCAGATTATATTTTACAAATATTATCTCAAAAACATTTTGTAAATGCTGTTAAGTACTATAATTAAAATTAAATTACAATAAATAATACAATTAAGATTATAATTAAAATCGTTTATTACCTAGAGTGCATTGAGTCTCTGTGATGACATTTAACTCTCTAAGGTAGAGCTTCTCCTTGTGAGACAAATCTCGTCGCTCTAAATCTCCAGAAAAAAACAAAACGCTATTAAAAGTTGTGAAATTTAACATATTGTAATATTCCTGGAACTGTCCTGGGATAAGAATTTTCAAGAAAAACCTTTTAAAACAAATGTTTTTAAAAACTGTTTTTGTATTTTACATATTCAGTATCAATGAACTAGTAACAATTGTAGAACCTTAAGAGTTTGGAAAGGTCCTCAGAGGCCATTTGAGTCCCTCCTATACCTGACTGAAACTCCCTAATTATTAGGAAGTTTTTTGTGACATAAATTTCCCTTTTGTGACTTCTAATTCTAACCCACTATTCCTAGGTGAGCTCTCTGGGATAAAGCCAAACAAATGTGATTCTTCCTTGTGATAGCCCTTCACCTATATGAAGACAGCTATCATGTCCGTCTTCTACTCTTCACTAACTTAAATATGTCCAGTTCCTTCAACAAAACCTTCAAGAAATGACCTCAAGGCCCTTCATCACCCTAATCACACTTCTCTGGATGCCTTCTAACATGTCAATACCTAGCTTAAAACATGGAATTTAGAACTCCACAATACACTCCAGTTGTGGGCAGACCAGGACAGGATACACACTATGGCATTACCATACCCAGTGTTTCTCAATACCATGTTTCTCACTGAAGCCAAAAATAAGATTCACTTTTGGGGCTACCATATCACATTATATTGAGTGGGTACGCCATTAAAACCCTTCAGTCTTTTTCAGAAAATTACAAAACCACTCCTTTTCCAACTTGTCTTTTCCAACTTTAAGTTGATTCTTCTAAAAACCCAAGTGTAGGACTTTAAGATAATGAAACCAAATAGGAATAAATATAGATTCAACTCAGAGTTCTAGCAATGTGTTCATCTCCAAAATATATTTTTTGACAGGGGAAGGCAGGGCAATTGGGGTTAAGTGACTTGCCCAAGGTCACATGGCTAGTAAGTGTTAACTGTCTAAGGTTGGATTTGAATTCAGGTCCTCCTGACTTCAGGGCTGGTACTCTATCCACTGAACCACCTACCCTCCCACCCTCCAAAATTTTTTTTGTTCCCAGTTTTGTATAATCTGGAAATTTAATAAAAAATATTTTTCGTGCTTTTATCGAAGTCAATGCAAAAATGTTAAGCGGCAAAAAGCCAAACACAGATCCCTCAGGTTGTCTATTAGAAGCTTTCTTCCTAGGTGACATCAAACCATTTAGTGATCATTTTTTTGATTAAACATTTAACCAAATTTAAATCTATCTACCTGTACTATCCTTTAGCCCATATCTCTTTCATAAGAACATGAGAAAGATTTTATGGACTAAGTAAACTGTATCTACAATATTCACTGATGTACCAATTTAATAACCCTGTAAAAATATCCAAGTTATTGATAAAAATGCTTAACCACAGAGTCAAGGAAAGATCCCTGGGATCTTCCTTTAGAGACCCTTTTCTATACATATCAACCCACTAATGGCTACACTTTGAGCCCAATTAATTCTACCAATTTGTAATCATAATTAAAATTTAAAACAAAAAACACATATATAACAATTCTAGTGTAAGAAGGCATAATGTAAAACTGCCTGAAATGACAAATTTAGTCTTTCTCCAAGTTAGAGCCATCTTATATTGCCAACTTAATTCCATGCAGGCAGTGGGGAAATGATGACATGGATAATCTAAAACAGTATCAAAAATCTGGGTATCGAGTGCTTGTAATTTTCTTTGATGGTTTTCTTACTTAAGTTTTAATTAACATTTTTTTATAACATACAAACTGATGGTAGAGGGAAACATCCCAGATATTTGCTGATAGCAGTGATCAAAAATAGTCAGCTAGTAGGAAATTTAAAATTTATTGTGACTCACCCACACATGGATAATCATGAGCTGACAATATAAAATGAAAAAGTTATTTGCTACAGATGAGATTTGCTCTCTTAGATAAACTAGGATCCTAAGTACCTGGATATTTGCGTTTAAAGGAGGTCACACCCAAGTATTCACTGACTTGTTCCTGAAGCATATAGTATTCTCCTGTTTCATCAGGTGGCCATTTGTATTCTATGAGATTTTCTGCTGGAAAGTAGCTAAAGCTAAGCACAGATACATAACATGAAAAAAAAATTAGGTTTTAAATAAATAACAAACTTTTTATTACTTCAATGAGTGATATTTTGAAAATACTACTAGTAACAAACCAAATTCTAAGTGCTGTGGTTCCTGTAACTCTGCTAATGTAAATTGCTTGATTCCCAATGAATAAGGATAAAATGAGGAGGGGAAATAAAGGAGAAAAACAATACATCAAACAAAAAGAGCCCAATAAAGCTGATATTGTTGTTTATGGTACATGACCAGACATCTTGGATTTTATGCAACAGGCCTACTTTCAACAAAATATACTTTACAAAAAGAAAATCACCACTTGTCTCAATTTTTGATCTTGAAAATACGGTTACTGTATTCATTTATACACATATACACAGTACAGTTCTTCCAAAAAAAAAAAAAAAAAAAAAAAAAAAAGAAGCCAGATGTATTTTTTGAGCAAAACAGTATGTACACGGAAAAAAAATCAATAATAATAGCTAGAAACTATATAGTTCTTCTGGTGTGCCAGACACTGTGCTAAGTAATTTACAAATATGATCTCATTTAATCCTTATAACCATCCAGAATGTTAAGTGCTATTATTATCCCCATTTTACAGGTGAGAAAACTGGAAGGTTAAGAAAACAAAGCTAGTGAATGTTTGAGGGCAGATTTGAACTCAGGCCTTTCTGGTTCTAGGACC
Organism: Pseudocheirus occidentalis; assembly: GCA_028646575.1. Taxonomy (NCBI): domain Eukaryota; kingdom Metazoa; phylum Chordata; class Mammalia; order Diprotodontia; family Pseudocheiridae; genus Pseudocheirus; species Pseudocheirus occidentalis. Next base: position 327,260,485 of record CM053593.1, on the reverse strand, counting down.
AGCACTCCAAAAGTCATGCCACCTAGCTGTCAAATAAGTCTCATTGGCTGCTCAGCTCCATTCTTTAGGTCTGACTTCATAATCAAAGTCAAAGTCAAGACTTATTCAACACCTAAGAAAGCATTCAGTTTTTCCTTCCTTTCCTTTCCCAATCAACTGAACAGGAAACAAGAGCTGAGCAATTAATTATGCCATAAAATGGGTCTGTAAAATGAAACCAGTTGTTCTGACACTCTGGCTTACTAAATCCATAAGTCGAATGTGGCACAGATTTATAAGTGCTAGTCTTATCAATACAAATTTGGGACAGCTGAAGGAGTAACAATCTAGTTTTCTAGAATTATTTCTAATTTTATTTTTTAATTTTATAATTTACATAATATATTATTATAAATATAATTATATAATTAATACATGTTGTATATCATGTTATATATTATGATATAATATGTTATATATTATGATAATATTATGAATTATTTATACATAATTTATATTAATTCTAAAATTATTTCTAATTTTAGGCCTGTACATTAGCTAGTGGAAAAGAAATACAACACTTTCTTAAAATATGCTTCACACCTTAGAGAATGAATAGTCACAAAGAAACAGGTTGAGAATACACATTCATTTAACAGATTTATTGAGTACTAACTGCATATATAGTACTATACTTGATTCCATAAGAAACCCAAATAGGCGGAAGTTTCTGTCCCTAGGAAGTTAATAAACTTTTTATAGCAATGAGATAGAAGGTAAATGGGACTTAAAGTGTTTATTTATGCATATATGTACTATATGTGTATTGTATATGTTTCTATATGTCTATGCATACACACTAAATTTCTTTGTGTTGTTATATTGTTGATTTGTGATTATCTGTGTATTGCTCATATGTGGATTCTGTGTATATAAAAGTAGCTACCCATGGAGAGCAACTGACCCTATTTCGTCCATATGGGGAACTCCCTGTACAACCTCTACTAATGCAGATCAACAACTAAATTGTAACTTAAAGTATTAAAGACCTTCCCAGGAGGGCTAAGGGCCTAAAAGGACTTAGTGCACAATGGTCACATGGCTATAATATATCAAAGGAAAGATCTGAACCCAAGTTTCTTGATTCCAAGGAAGGTCTTCAATCTACTATGTCATGCATGACACATATAAAATGTACATAATAATATAAAGCATAAAAATGTTATGTGTGAACACACAATATACCACAAACCATCTATATCCAATGATTCTCCATTCAAAGTAGTTATTGTGTGGGCCTATAAATTTATTCCGAAGACATTGCCATTGCTCAAAATGCTTGGATACCTTTTCAAAGCCAGCTCACAAACTACCAAAGAAAATCTTGACCAAAAATGTGATTAGCTTAACCAGTCACTTTACCACTCCTGCCTTGAAATATTTGGACATCTAAAAAAATCAAATCTTCCTTCAAAGAAGGGCAGTTTGTCACCAAACTATTCACTGTTCAAAAGTATATGCCGGAGGCCATTTCACACCTTATGCATGAAATAACAAAAGAACAATTAATGGTACAAATGTATAGTTTACTCCAGTTCAACAAACTTTTATTATGTATAAGGTACAATGCTAAATACCTGGGATATAGAAATGAAAAATAACAATCTCTGCCCTCTGGCTTGGTTATTAATGTATGAGTAGGCATAAAAATATAATGCAAGATGAGGTGTGATGAGGGTAAAAGGAAGATCCAAAATGCTCTAGGGACACTTGAGATGGGAAAGAACACTTTCAGCAGGTGGGAGTTGGTGTAAGAGGAGTGGAAAATAAGGTAGTAGGTCAGGGACAGCTGAGCTCTGAAAGAATACAATGATTTTAATAGGTTGAGAAGTACAGGAAGTTTATTACTGACACGAGAAGTGTTTATAAATGCATGGAAGCAGAAGAATGTAGAACAAGACTGGGACCTGGTTATCTGGGTCAGAGTATATGTTAAGGGCAGTGTTAAAAACATCTGGGAAAAGAGGTTGGAGTCAGAGCATAGAAGCCTTTGAATGCTAAGAAAAGGAGTTTTTATTTTGACATACAGGCAGTAGGAAGCTATTAAATGTGTCTGAACCAGTCAGTGATGGGAAAAGTATTTTGGAAGCATACCACCTTGGAAGCACCAAAAATTTACAGACTCCTTAGAACAGTGGTTCTTAACCTTCCTGATGCTGCAATCCTTTAATATGCGTATGTGGGCGTATCTGCATGTGGGCAGACCCACCTGGAGACAGACAGGAGTGGTGTCTCAGTTCCTAAGACCATGGGAAATATGTGTTTTCTGATGGTCTTAGGCGACCCCTGTGACAGGGCCATTTGACTCCCCAAAGTCACGACTCACAGGTTGAGAACCACTGCCCTAGAACCAGCTCTGAAAATAGCAGAACAAAAAACCTGAAGCTTGGCACAGAGCCTCTCTGCTTCCAGATGAGCATAGTCCGTCTTTGACATAAAGTTCAAATGAGCAAACAAAACAGTAAGAACTTCACCATTAAAAGCCACTACTGTGGCAGGGAAGACCAAAATATAAACTCTGAATAAGACAACAGCACTGAAAATAGCCATGTGCAAAGCCTCAAAGAAAAATGCTAATTGGACCAAACAAGAATTCACAGAACAGTTAAAGAGATACGAGTGGTGGGAGAGAAACTGGGAAAAGAGACAAGCTAGCCAAAAGAGGCACAAAAAAAAACACTGAAGAAAATTAAAACCTTAAAAAACAGAACTGGCCTAATTACAGAAGAGGCACAAAAATTCACTTAATGAAAGAACTCCTTAAAAAATAGAATTGGCCAAATGAGAAAAGTATAAAAGTTCACTGAAGAAAATAATTCCCTAAAAATTAGAATGAGGCAAGTGGAAGTTAATAACTCTATGAGGCATGAAGAAAAACACAAAACAAAATCCAAAGAATGAAAAAATATAGAAAATGTGAAATATATAATTGGTAAAACAACTAACCTAGGAAACAGATCCAATAGAGAGAATTTAAAAATTCTTAGATTTCAGGCAGGTACGTGGTACAGTGGACAGAGCACTGGCCCTGGAGTCAGGAATTTAAATCTGAAACCACACACTTACTAGATTTGTGGCCCTGGGTAAGTTGCTTAACACCAACTGCCTCAAAAAAAAAAAATTAATTAGACTACCTGAAAGCCATGATCAAAAAAAGAATCAAGACATCTATCTTTCAAGAAATTAAGGAAAACTGCACCAATATCTTAGACACAAAGAGTAAAATAGAAACTGAAAGAATCCACTGATCACCACCTTCAAGAGATTTCCCCAATAAAATCTCCCAGAAGCATTATGGCCAAATTCCAGGGTTCTCAGGTTAAAAAGAAAATACTGCGAGTACCAGAAAGAAACAATTCAAATATTATGAAGTCAGTCGGGATGAAACAAAATATAGCAGCTTCTACTTTGAAGGAACAGAGAGTTTGGATATTATTGTTCCTGAAGGGAAAGGAGTTAAAACTACAGATAAGTATAACTTACTCAGCAAAATTGCATATAATACTTCAGGGGAGAAAAATAAACATTTAATGAAATAGCATTGCTGATGAAAAGATCAAAGCTGAATAGAAATTTTGACATTCAAACACAAGTCTCAAGAGAAGCATAAAAAGATAAACATGAAATAATCATCATAAGGGACTCAATAAACTGGTAACATTCCAATATGGGAAGATAATATATGTAACACCTAAAGATTATCATTATTAGGGCAGTTAGAAGGAGTTTTCATAGAGGGCATGAGCATGAGTCAGTGAAAAAGAAGGGAAGGAGAGAAGGGGGAGACAGAATGGGAAAATTTTTCTCATAAACAGATGCATACAAGAAAGAGCTTTTACAACATAGAGGAAAATTATGGGTATGGTGGGCAATGCCAGAAACTTACTCTCATAGGAACTGGTTCAAAATGGGAAGAATATATAAACACACTCAGATACAGAAATCTATCTGCCCAACAGCACAGCCCAACAAATAGGAGGGGAAGGGAATAAAAGATATTGGAGTGGGAGAGTGGGAGAGTGGGAAAATGATAAAAGGGAGAGTGGATTAAGGGAGGCAGTGGTCAGAAGTCGCAAAACAGACTTCTGAGGAGGGACAAGATAAAAAGAGAGAGAGACAGTAGGATAAACAGAAGAAAATAGGATGAAGGAAAATACAGTTAGTAACTATAAATGTGAATAGGATGAGCTCACCCATATAATGTTGAATTAGAAGTCAGAATCCAATAATAGGCTGTTTACAAGAGATACATATGAAACAGAAAGATGAGTTAAAACGATGAACTGGAACAGAATCTATTATGCTTCAGTTCAGGTAAAAAAGGCAGAGGTAGCAATCATGATGTCAAACAAAACAAAAGCAAAAATATTTACTTAAAAGAGATAATCAAGCAAACTACATTTTGATAAAAGTAGACAATGAAGTAGTATCAAAAAAATTTACAGTGTCTCTGATAAAGGCTTCATTTCTCAAAAACATAGGAACCAAGTCAAATTTATAAATATAAGTCCCATTCTCCAATTGGTAAGTTGTCAAGGGATATGAACAGGCAGTTTTCAGAAGAATTTAAAGCTATTTATAGTCAGATGAAAAAAATGTTCTAAATCTCTATTAATTAGAAAAACGCACATTAAAATAACACTGAAGTACCAACTTACATCTATCAGAAATGATAAATGCTAGAGGGGATGAGAGAAATAAAGTAAACCAACAAAGTTAGTGGTATTGTGAACTGGTCCAACTACTGTGGAGAACAATTTGGAAACTATGCCCAAAGGGTTATAAAACTGTGCATACCCTTTGACCCAGCGATACCACTATTAGATCTGTACCCCAAAGTGATCAAAGAATAAAGAAAAGGACCTATAAATACAAAAATCTTTGTAGCACATTGAGGGAATTCTCATCAGGAAATTAATTATAATAACACTTAACATTCATAAACAAGTTGTGCCATATGATTGTAACGGAGCAGTGTAAGAAATGACAAGGGGAATGGCTTCAGAAAAAAATGTAAAGATCTATATAAACTGATGCAAAATGAAGTGAGAAGAACCAGATCACTGTGTACAATAACAGCAATGTTGTAATGATGATCAACTGTGAAAGACTTGTCTACTCTTTTCAACACGATACAAGACAATTTAAAAGAATTCATGATGAAAAATGCTGTCCCCCTCCAGAGAGAGAACTGATGAACTCTGAGTACAAACTGAAGTATAATTTGCTTTCTTTCCTCATCTTTTTAGCAATATGGCAATGGTTTGCATAATTTCACAAGTATAACTGATATCATTTACCTGCTTTATCAGCAGGTAGGAAAGGAGTAAGAGGGAAAGAATTTAGAACTCAAAACTTAAAACAGAAAAGAACGGTAAAAATAAATGACCAAATGTGGTTTTTTTTTGGTAAAGATACCTTATGATGATCAAGGCTCAGAAAAGACTTGAGAAAATGTCCCTTTCTCTTCACTGCAAGAGTGGGGAAAACTATAGGTGCGCAATGTTGCATGCTGTTGGAAAAGGCCAATGGGGGAGGGGGGGGTTGGCTTTGCTGAAATTATTTCTCTTCCTCCTTTCTTTTTTCACACTGCTTACAAAAGGTTTCTAGACAAGGCAGTTGGTAGGGATGACATATTTGGAAATTAACATTACATAAAACCAAAAGATATCAACAAAGCAAAGTAACAAAACAGAAGCTATTCAATAATAGTTCAGGGGAAAGATAATAAGGACCTGAACTAGAGCGGCAGCTGTGAAGGTGGGAAAGAGGAAATGGCTATAAGAAATGTGAGATAGAATTCCAGGATGCGACTGGAATAGGCACAAGGTGAAAGGTGTGATAGGATGACAACAAGCTTACAAACCATGGTGACTAGAAAGATAATGGTACCACCAAAGAAAAAAATCAAATGATACCACATCAAATGTTCAAAAGCATGCTGAGAGGAACAAGGGAAACAATTGCTATGGCATGTGTTCCAGGCCAGAGATGACAGGTTAAAATGACTCTCTTTATAGCAGGGTGAAATGTTTTCATTTTCCATGATGTCGATAAATCTGGCCTGAATTTGCAAGTGTTAGCTATGTAAACTTAGGACATCATGATAATGTCTTACTGAGACAGAAACTTTGTAGGGCAACTGAATTCTATGCCACAATAAAATCTTGTTTGAGCCCCAGTTAATAAACCAGTGAAGCTCACTTCATATCTCAGAAATTTTAATTACACTTTAATCCTTCGATTTCCTTCAGATCAGTCATCTTACAATTTTCTTATTCTTGCCTTATCTGTATCAGAGTGTTCTAGACTGAGAATCATAGAATCTGAGTTGCACAGACCCTAAGAGGTCATGGCATTGAGCTCCATTTTACAGATGATGAAACTTGAGGCACAGAACGGTTAGATGACTTGCCCACAGTCAAAGAATTAGTGTCTGAGGTAAGCTATGAACCCACGTCTTCCTGACTCCCAGTCCAATGCCCTACCCATTATACCATGCTGCTTCAATCCAAGGACCTGAGGTAGGATTCTTTGGCACTTATTATAACTGTGTGAACTTGGTTAAGTCATTTCTATTTTTGTTTACTCAACTATAAAATGAGAAGCTTGGTCATTTAAGGTTCCCTTCTAGCTTTCAATCTATGACCTCAAAATCCCTTTGTGGAAAGTCCTTACATTTCTTCTTAACTAAACCATGTCCCTCATCTTTCAATTCAAGAAGACTCTATTCTTCTAAGAAGCCTTTCCCAATTAAACTTCCCTCTACAAAAACAATAATCACTCAACAATCAAGAGACTGTGAAGACAATGGGGATACAAAGACAAAAATGATACCATTCATGCCCCCAAGAAATCTCACATCCTAGCTGGGGGAGTGGTTAGGGGGAGGAGAACACACACACATGAGACAGTACAAAATGTATACAAAATAAACAGAATTTTGGGAGAGGGAAGGTAATAACAATAGGGAGAATGAGGGAGGGTCAAAAACAAGAGGAAGCATTTGAACTGAACATTGAAAGACAATAGATATTCTAAGAGGTATAAAGAATTTGTTCCAGGGGACAGCCTGTGCATATGCAGATTATGGTGAAGAGATGACTTTGTTCAGACTGGAGAGTATATGAGGGGGAGAAATGTGAAATCAGTTTCACGTGCCAGAAAGCTATCTGTCTTTTATTTTAGATACATTGGGGAACCTCAGAAAGTTTTTGAGCAAGGCAGTGACAAGGACAGGTCTCTGCTTTAGGAATATCAATTTGGAAGATGGACTTATTGGGCACAGACTATAGGCAGAGGGATCAATTAGAGCAGTGGTTCTCAACCTTCCTAATGCTGTGACCCTTTAATACTTGTATGTAGGTGTATCTGCATGTGGGTGGACCCACCTGGAGACAGATAGAGGAGGGGTGTCTTGGTTCCTAAGACCATGGGAAATAAGTGTATTCCCATGGTCTTAGGCGACCCCTGTAACCCCTGTGAAAGGGCTGTTCGACCCCACAGGCTGAGAACCACTGAATTAGAAGCTATTATAGTAGGCTAAGTGGGACTGTATATTGACTACCACATATATTAAAAAAACAACTTTCTCAGGGGTTATCACTGATTGATTATCAATGCTTTTAAGGTTGAGTTCATATGAGTCCAAAACCCAAACCAGGTAAACATAACAGATTAATGAAGAATCATAAAAATTTGTGGCTCTACTAACTATAGTGTGATCTCAAGCAACTCATTTTACTTCTCTCTGTGAGACCTAGGTCGAAATAAGAGATGAGATGTTTCCCTAAACAGAATCACAGCCACAGAATCTTTGAGCTAGAAGGGCCCAGAGCAGTGATCTAGTCTAAGAAGAGCCTGACTAAGAATCCCTTTAACACTCTTCTACCCCTAATACGTGGTTAGGCAGCCTTTAGTTGAAGACCTAAAATGAGGGGAAACTCCCATCTCTCAAGGGGAAGCCATTCCTTTCTGGAGAGTTCTGAATGTTAGCAGAATTTTCCTTAAGCTAAAACCTAAATCTATCTTTTTGAAGCCTCCAGATTCATTGGTCTAAGTTTTGCATTATAGGTCTAAGTGTATTTTCTATATGAAAGCCCTTCAAATGCTTTAAGACAATAATGATGATTACATTTCCCTCTGAAGAAGAAAAAGGGACATTAAATTGATTAAAGAAGCTAAAGGGACAGTATTCAGCTCACTGTAGATATAGAATAAATGTTTATTGAATGGAACTGAATACGTGCAAAGAGAGTAGTAAAGAGACCAACCACACTAAAACCATATTATAAAGATTATGAAATCAGTGAGAAATAGGAACAGAAAACTGGTGATTATTAGCTGACTAATGCAGAAAGACAAAATAATACAGAAGCATAGGAAAACATAAAGCACCATTAAAATATCATTATATAATAAAATGTCAATACCCAAGGTCCTGACTTGAAGTTTCACAACTCCGAGAGCTGTCTCCTGAGCCCATTCGCCTCCTTTTGGATGGCTGGGTGCCATCATTGGAATTTTCTTCAGTATCATCCTATAATTTAAGATTTAAGAAAGGGAAAAGAATAAAAAAGGGACTTTAGGACTGAGGGCTTTCTAAAAGACATAATTTTTCTCTTTTGTTTGATAATTGCCCATCCCAGACTTGGGTCCACGCCCTAACTTTTGAATGTCAATAGTTTCTCTGCAGGTCACTGAGAGGTACCAATAACTGATTTCCTGATTAATGGTTACTGGCTAGCTTAAGAATTTGAAAACTGATACGTGTGTGTGTGTGTGTGTGTGTGTAATTCCCTTCATAGATTTTCTCCAGTGAATGGCTCTTTACACAACTACTTAGCAAAACTAGGTGAGAGTTGGACAAAGAATAATAAGTAGGTATTGGATTCTCAAGCCTAAAACAGCATGCCTCTCCCTATTCCTTTAAAGTTTAAATAATTTTTGATTGACTATTTTTGTATGTTATTTGAATCTCTTGCTTCCATTAGAATGCTGCATAATCAATCTGTTTAAACATCTGATGTATTTATCTGTCTTGTTCAGCATTTCAGTTATTAGCATATATTGTATCTAGCTATGAGACTGTAAACTCCAGGAAAACTGTGATCATGTTTTATTGGATTTTTATATCTCCTCCAGCACCTAGAACTGTGCTGTGCATATTATATAGTGGCCCAGGACCTGGCAATACTTTAATAAATGTTATAGCACTTAGCAAATATCAGGTAAACTGAACTTTCTTGAGCTGAAAAGTTGAGTGGCAAAATAAGTTTTACCTTCTTGTTCACCAACACAAATAACAGGGTAACAGGGTATAAACAATTATATTAATAATCTTTTTTAAACTAAGAACAATGGGTTCCCTCATTATAAACAGGATGAGGGGAAATGGAACACTAAAAGGGCCTTTAAGAGTGGTGGAGGAAAGAAATACTCCTTAGGAAGAACTAGAATAAACCATAAAAACAAATAAATAAGCATATTATATTATATGCCTAGACGCAATACACATGTACATAGCTATGTTCCTATTGGGGCCAAGGGAATAACAGGATTTGAGATCAGAAGAAATTAAAAAGAAAATCTGATCTGTTACTTCTGGGGCAGTATGAAATGTCCAATAGGCAGTTTGTGATACAGAACTTAGTAGAGAAGACCAGACTTGTAAATCTGGGAGTTCTCTGCATATATTTGATACTTAAACCCATGGTAGCTGATAAGATCATCCAGTGAGGGTTTAAAGAAGAAGATACAAAATAGAGCTTGGGTGGGAAGAGAATGGGAAAAAGGGGTGATGGAAAGAATATTAACAATGATACTGATGATGATCCAGAAAATGGACAGAGATGGAGACAGAGTGATCAGACATGTAGGAGAAACAAGAGAAAACAATTATATAAAAACCCAGAAACAAGAGATTATATGTAAGGAGGGAATGAGTCAATAATGTCAAATGACATTTAACTTAGGAAAGAACAGTTTCAATTAAGCGATGAGGCTGGAAGCCAAATTAGAGCCAAGTGGAAAAGTGAGAGGAGAAAGCAGAGGCAACAAGTACACAATTTTTTCTAGGAATCTGGTCATTCAAGGTTATTTAATAAAGGAGTGACATGGTCAGACTTGCCCTGTACAGAGGATGGACTGGAGAAGAAATAGCCTTGGGGGAGAGATAACAATTAGGAGGCTGCAGCAATTGTCCAAGCCAGGGGTGATAAGGACTGGAACTAGGATGATACTCATGTGAGAAAAGAGAAAAGGAGAGATGAAAGATGTTATGTTTTAGCAGTAGAACCTACCAGAATTTGTAAGACTTGGCAACTGATTAGATATGGAGAGGGAAGAGTCAAGGATAAGTGCAATGTTGTAAACCTGGTAACCGGAAGGATGCTAGTGGTCTTCAGCAAAAACAGGGAAGTTCAGAAGAGGGATGAGCTTGAAGGGAAAGATAATAATTCTTATTCAGACATGATGAATTTTAGTTGCCCAAGGGGCAGCTGCTTGATGATTGATATTATCAATATGTTTTAAATGAAGACCTCTGAAAAGACTGAATTAGAAATTTGCATTTAAGTGTTGCAGTTAGGACCAGATTTTAGACACCACATTTTCCTGGAGACCATACAAGGTTCAACTAAAGCACATACAGCTGTATCCTGAGTGAATCTGTCCTCATCTGCTCCAAAACTGTTGAATCAAAAGGAATGGTGAAAAGAAGAGAAGGTTTTTATTTATGCTTCAACCTCAAAAGACCACTGATTCATTAATATAGGCATTTATTTTCTCTGTCACTGAAGACCATAACCACTTTATGGCTTACTGTATAGTCTTCATGAGTTGCTTATCCTCAAGATAATTCATCAACTAGTGGCCAAACTTCCTGTCATAAGCCTCTACAAATTTAACTAGGCAGCTTTCTGAATGATATATACACAATTTGTGGTCTGAACTAGACAAAGGCTTTCTATATTAGAACAACTTGTCAAGGCTTGTATGTACTTATAGCAGACTTTAGAAGAGAGGATTATTGCCATGCCACAAGACATCAGGGAAGCACTTAGGTAGAAAGAAATATTTACATAATAATAAACAAGTTAAATGGCAAAATATATGAATGCATGTATTTCTATTTTTAAATAACTTTATCTATATGGTTCTTTAAATAAGTCTTTCTATGATGCCTCCCCATGACCCTAGGTCCTCAAAAGCCATGCCATCAGGATCCAAAGTTTGGCAAGTTCTAACAAGCTGACAAAGTCTTGGATAAGTCTGCTACTAGAATAATTACTAAGCTAAATTTAAATAACCATCATGTGATTGGCCGTAAAGAACATTTTTTTTGTCCAAGGAAATGCCCTAAACTGGCAAAAACAAAAACAAACCACAAAATGGTTATCTTTACTGTGCAGCCCGTTTTCACTTCACAAAATGCCAACTGGAATGTACCTGGTCCAACCTATATTTGAACAAGAATTCTCTCTACAATATACTCATAAATGGTTAGTGACTTCAAGTGAAGGGGAAGCCTTGATCTCCCAACACAGCCTATTTTACCTTTAAAGATTTACAACTGTTGGAAAATTTTTCATTACCTACATGGTAAAGCTGAAAGAGTTGTGTAAGACAGAAAATCGTACTAAGGATAACAGCTGGTAGATCATTTACGGTCATAAATTTAACTGCAGGTACCCAGGAAGTGGTGTTATCCATTGCAATGGATCGCTTGAAGCTTGAGAGTTGAGATAAGCAATTACTTTAATAACACATACTTAGTGCCTCCCAGGTAAAAGCCTACAAGAAGACTGCATGAAGTCTTACAAGTCTACTACTTAATCCACAGAGGGGTCCTTAAATACTCCTTGCCAAATGGGCTCACAACTAAGTTTGACATCAATCTACCTGGAAGCAAAGTTAATTCAAACTGACCCGGATCTGTTTCAGGGTTCATAGCTTATAACAACCTTGGTTAGTTGCATGGGGTTCAGAGGGTTAATTCAAGATACTGTGAATCTATTAGCATCTTGGCCCACAACAACCAGCACTCTTAGTATCCGATTTTGGTTCAAAGATCTGATAATATGACACTATTGGATAAACTGATCAAATCCATACTAACATTTTCAGTATAAATGAAAAAAGACATAAAGAAACTAACTAAATGGAAGAATTGGTCATACGTAAAACAAATACATAAAGGAGTCTGCAGAAATGAATTCATCATACAGATAAAGCCAAAAAGAAACATTTCACATGACACGTGATCCCCTTGCTTTGCAACCTAAGTGATGTGTAAGCAAACAGACCACTAGGAAGACAATTTCAGTCTATGTGCCAACATGTGTTAAGAGAAATTCTATTAAGAACTTGGCAAGCTCCTCCAAATTAAGGAAACGTTCTATTGCATTTATTGAATTCAGTGCAAAAGAGGACTTAGTATATAAGTCAGCAAAAAATATGCTGAAAATATGCATTATAATCCAGAAATAAAAGAGGCCAAAGACATAAACAAAGATGTAAAACGGAACCTGTAAGTCAGTTTTTATAAGCAACTGGTCTATGGAGGCACAAAAAGTATCACTGATGAAAATGTGATAAGGATACAGGCAAGCTTTCAAAAATTGTCTTCTACATCTAACCATTTCTCTGATCACAAATCTGACATAAAAATGTAAAATCTAGCTATGTCTAATACTGATTTTCAAAAAGCATTTAATATAGAAGAAAAATGCAGCTTTTGAAGACCCTCCTCGAAGCATCTTTCATAAGTCTGTAAGAGTACTTCAATGATCTGAGTACTGAAATTTGCAAAGTGTGTACAGGAAATACATATGCTTTTCCAAGGTGTCTGCCGGCATCACTATATTGTGCAGAGTCCAAGCAAAAGATCTGTTATTAATGCCAAGGTTCTCCAAATATGCTTATTCACGGATGCGATCATTACACTGTACACTGTAACAACATAGCAAGCCCGGAACTTGTTTATACACCACTAAGGTACACAAAGTGTTTTCTTCAAATCAAATTTTTGCTATATCTATAGAAAGGATTATTATGACCATTTTATAATGAGAAAACCAAGTAATACACCCATGGTCACACATCTAGTGACAACCTAAATTTCAAACCAGATCTCCTGACTACAGAACCTGTACTGTTGCACCACTCATTCCTAGCAGAGTTCAGTCTTACTAATGTATGGCCTAGACTATGCCAAGCAGCTATACAAAAAATTTAACAAGTCAGTATACCAACATACATATCTTGGACTGGTATCAAATGTGGGATAATTAACTGGCACAAAAAATGAGGAAGTCAGAGCAGATCATATTTGGAAAACTGAATAGTGCTTTATTTTAAAACTTTTTTTAATTTTTACATCAACTACTTTTCCCATAGGATCCCTCATTTCTACCTCTCCCAGAATTAAAAAAAATAAGAGAAAAAAAGTTCAACAAAACTAACCAACAAATGAAGATAGTCAGCAAAGTGGATAGAAAACTGGACCTAGAGTCAGATAGACTCAGATGTGTACTAGCTGTGTGACTCTTGGGCAAGCCACTTAACCTCTGTCTGCCTCAGTTTCTGTATCTGTAAACAGGAAAATAATAGCAACTACCTCCCAGAGGTGATTTTGATGGTCAAATGAGATGACCTACATACAAGCTTTCCTCATTTCCAACATGGCTGAACTCCTTTTGAGATTTCTCTGACTTCTTTACCCTGCTCCCATGTCTGTTACCTCTCCATTCCTGTTTTCAGCTTTCTTTTGTATGTTGTCTTGGACTGTAAGTTCTCTAAAGATACGGACTATTTTTCATTTTTTCTATTTGTATCTCTAGGGTAGATGCTTTAATAAATCTTTTATCAACTATTGCAAATTAAAATGCTATATAAATGTCAGTTATTAGTAGTAGTATTAGTATATTGGAAAAATCTTGACTTCTACATAGTGTTTCATACCCATAGTTCCCCACCATTACAAAGAAGAAGATGAAAGTGTCTTCTTATTTATACGCAGTGCTTTTAACAACCACAAAGTGCTTGCTGCCACAGTGGATGGCACTAACCAATATCTTCATCTGTTGGTTACTTTTGTCAAACTTTTTTCCCTTAAAAGATGGTTCTCTGGAAAGGGTGAGAGACCCACTAGGAAAAGAAAATGATATAAAAATAAACTAAATCAATAAAAACTTGTTTTTAAAAATTAAGTACCATTTAGTTTTCCAAATATGATTAGATCTGATCTCTAGCAGATGTTGTTCTGGCTGACAAGGGTGGGGAACCTGCAGCCTCAAGGCTACATGTGGCCTTTCTAGGTCCTCAAGTTCACAGCTTTGACTGAATCCAAATTTCACAGAACAAATCCTTTTATTAAGGGGAATTGTTCTGCCAAGTTTGGATGGCTAGAATCTAGCATCTCTTGAGCACCATATATTGTTCTGCTGATGCTATGTAACTGCAAATCACATATACCACAATGTTAGAAAAATAAAAATTACAAGTAACTCAAAGGGCAATGGAGATCTTCCTGATGGTTATAAGGTTGGCTAGAATATTACCAAGAAGTAAAAATGCTATAAAAGATACAGATTAGGAAAGTAAGGTGGCAGAGGTCAGTGATAATAGTGAAAATCACAAGTAACAGAAAATGTTATATGCTATGTACTTCTTGGATATTAGAAAAGCCAGAGGAAGTGCATTAAGAATGTTCAGGGGATTTATGATCTTCTCAATACCGATGAAATCATGGTTCCAAAGTAAAAGAATTCCAATTTAAAAAAAAAAGACATTTTTCTAAATTTATATAATTGTTATATATACCACCCTTTATCTGAGACTGCTTTCTTATTAGCTCACTGTTATTTACAGGTTGGCTCTCCCCTTAGAAGGTGAACTCCTTGAGAGCAGGATCTATATCTTTACCTTTCTTTGTATGCCTAGCACTTGGCCTGAAATATAGCAAGTGCTTGTTCACTGTCTGACTTCAACTTGTTTACTAGATCTCAAAATGAGTTTCTAAAAGTATTTGCTTCTCTTCCAACATTTAATTGTGACTTTTATGCCACAAAATATTTTAAACTTCTAAGATTATATATATATATAAAATCATTTGGATATTTTCTATCCTTTCATTTAAAAATATTTAAATTTGTATTTTGTCCTTAGTTCTTCTCCCTTGCAAAATAGAAAGATCTCCATCTTTCCAGTTTGTACCTAGAAAATCCATTTGAAGAAAAAATGCAAATAAAAATTATGTCAGAAATATCAAAATGCTCCTATGGTTTTATGTTGCTTCCATTTTCAGTATTATCTTAAGTATATGCTTTATTAATTTTTGGTCAAAGGCTGGTTTATTTTTCCAAGATTGCTAATAATATTTTTAGTCTATTAAAAAAGAATAACAATGTTGGTTCAGATTCACAGTTCTGAAAATCTAAGCAAATATTTCAAAAATGAAATTAAAATACAAAGCATTTAATCAGAGTATAGATACAAAGTAATACTTTGGATTTAGATCTATGATTGTCACAGCTAGGAAGTCTCAGTTTCTTCCCTAGCTAGAAATAAGTCAGAATTTCTCTGAACCTTTTCTTCATTTGTACTTTTTTTTTCCTGAAAGGAAGAAGGTACTTCATTTTTCAGTTTCATTGAACAGGGACCTCCTAGTCTGAAAATACTATCCATTCAAAGCAGGTCAGAACCTGATACCTAACCATATAACTTCAAAAAGTTACCTCCTGCACTTAAAGATAAGTGACTTATCCACGGTCATAAAGCTAGCCAGTGTCAGATGTGGGGTAGGTCTTAAGAGACTCTGAGGCTGACTCCATACCTAAATTGTGTTGAGGTCATTTGTAATGGGAGGATTATACTTGAATTTCCTAATTCAAATGGTTGAGGATCAAGCAAAATAATGCATGCAAATAAATAAATAATGCATGTTTTTGTAATATTATAGGACTCATAATGAATAATGAAAAAAAGCTATTCATATTTTTAGGAACAATTTTCACACCAATTTGGGCCAGTGCTCTCAAAAAAAAAAAAAATGTGAGCCTTTGCTTGAAGACTGTCAATGAAAGAAAATCAAATACTTCCAGAGGAAGCCTATTTTTGGATAGAAGTATCCTTTTGGATATTTCTAAGTTTTTACTAGCATGAAATCTAAATTTGCCTTTTTGAAAGTTCTACTCTATGCTTCGGGGAGATCTGCCCCGAGTCCAAACAAAATAAATCTAATCCCTTTTCAAAGTAGCAAAAAAGTTATTTTGGATTAAAAAAAGTTCTGGAGTAAAACAAAAAGTGTCTTGAATGAAAAAGGCCCCATGAATGAGGTTCTGTTGCTCTTATACTATATTAACCTGTCCAGTCAACTAGTGACTGGCTATAAATTTAATAGCTTAAAATAATTACAAGTATTACTTCAACATTCCAATAGATTTGTGATTTCATCCACGTGGACACTCCAAAAATATAACTAGTTAGAAAAACTTTCCACTTAACAATTCCTGTTGCATTATCCAGGAGCTTCAAAACTCTTTACAATGAAGTTAAGATCCTAGTTAATATCCACTCCTGAGCAAACCCCACAAAAAAAAAAATCCTAACTTAAAAATTCATTCCTAGGCAGCAAGTTTAACTACTGAAACTTATCTCAAGGCCTCAGGTATGTATCAAATTATACTTACAGACTGGAGAAACCAGTCTGGGACGCCCTAGTGAGGATAAACTAAGTAGGATCAGAGATCAAGTTAGACTATATTTAGGATTTAAGGAACTATTAAAGCCTCGGGGGGCTTTCTGGGAATGTTTTGGGGAGGGGACAGTTTACAAATCTCTCAGTTAACGACCCACAGGGAAAGAGGGGAAGGTTAAGCCCCGTCTTCTTCCCTTGGGGACGAGGTATCACTAAGTGATACCTCCCTTTCCTCTTCCGTATTTTCGGTTTCCAGGGTCGCTGACAGCTTGGGGCCGGACTTTTCAAAGAGGTTAACGGGCACATCCCGGGCAACTTCACTAGTTTGTGGCCCTAACTCGGACCCGCAGAGACCCCCCCCCCCCGACCCTGCCCGCCTGCACCTGTTTCCGGGGTACCCCGACCCCGTCCAGCCCTCGAGCTCTCCTGGCCCTCCAGGGAGCTGGCGTCCCTCTGGGCTAGGAGGCCGCCGTTGGGGGCGAGCCCGGGGACCCCGCAGGCCGGAGGCTTCCCCGCTCTCGGGCCCGCTCACCTTCGGGGACTGGGCTCCGGGCGTAGCCGGGTCACTGTCGCACAGCCGCGGGGAGAGCACAGCCCCGGGGGCGGCGGCCGCCGCCGCCATCAGCCCGAGCCCGAGCCCCCCGCGCCGCCGGCGCCGCCGTCGCCGCCGCCTCGTCCTGGCCGCTGCCGCCGCCGCCGCGCGGAGAGGCCGCCTCGGCGTCCGCTCCCCCGGCCCCGCCCCCTCCCCTGCCCCCTCCGCCCGCCCGCCGCCGCCGCCGCTGCCGGGCGGCCGGCCCCGGCCTGAGCCCCGGCCAGCGCCGCCGCCGCGCGACCCCCGGCCCGGAGCCGCCGCCGCCA
>CM053593.1:327218279-327242789 GCA_028646575.1 Pseudocheirus occidentalis | reverse complement strand
CTCCCCGTCAGCCTCCTTCCGCAGCCTTAGCCTCAGCGGCCCCGCCCCCCTCTGTTCTCGGCTCCTGCCGCAGTCGCAGCTGGGCTGCTGTGCGCATTGGCCGCTGCTCCCGCCCCGCCTTTGTGTGGTGCGCATCCGGGGACCTGCGCACCCGGCTCCCCTCCCAAGCCTGCCCTTGGGGCGGAGCGCGCCCTTCTCTTGCGGACGCCCTGGGGCACCGGGTGGCCAGCTTCTTCCGCTGCTTCCTCTCGGCATCCGGGGCTGCTTTTGTCATCCCTGGTATTGTATAGTGTTAACTGGAAAACAACTGAGAAAAGGGCCGCGGGTTTCATCGTGGCACCGAAGGGGCTCGAGAGCTCTCGGCCAGGGAAATTTACAGTGCTGCACTGGGGGAGACCAGGAACAATGAAGGGCAGATAAAAACCGACCTGAGACGGAGCGGCATTTATAAGCTTGGGGATCTCTAATGGAACCATGCACCCCCGTCACTCTGTGCTGAGATAGATACCGATCTCATTCTGGGCTCTAGGCTCGACAGACACACTGGCATGCATGCGCACCCAGAAATGAGAGAGTTTCAGACTGGGATGCAGAGAGTCTGATATGTAGTCTGTGTACACATATAGTCATGTATAAATGTAATCGCATGTGTGTATATATGTATATGTGTGCATATATGTGTACCTATGTATGTATACACACACACATAATTGGTGTGTGTATGTTCTAACCAATGAAAGTTAAGGCTAACCCGTAGAAAGGGCTTTAGATTTGGAGTTAGAAAACCTCAGTTCATATACTAGTTCTATATATTATCTTTATGATCATAAGCAAGTCACCTGTTGTGTCTTGGTTTCTTCATATGTAAAATGAAAGGATTGGCAAGAAGACTGCTACAATCTGTGATCAGAAATTTCAAACTTGAGTGACAGTGAAGATGGTAACTACTATTAAACATATTAATAAGGATAATCCAATAACTCCCTTCTTATACCACACCCTCCCTCTGCAATCCACTATACTGGTGCACTTTCCATAGAGTTGGGCTGGATCTCCTGACCAACAAGATTAGAGCTTCCAATTCCTCCAACTAAAATGAAAAAACAAATGCCAGGGCAGGCAAAGAAGTGAGACCCAAGGATCTCTTCCCAAACATTATCTCTTACCAGACATTATCAAGGGAGTCAAATCAAGATGAGAGATCCAACAAAGAGAGAAGCCAAAACTGACTAAAGCTTTTTGTATGTACCTCTGGATCAGGTTTCTCATCTGTAAGTCATAGAGGTTGCCATTCATCATGTAGTCAGCCAGGTTTGGAAGGTCTACACCTTCAGAGGCCTTCTAAGGCACTTCAATTACATGTCATCATTAATCTCCTTGAAGCAAGTTCCCCAGCTTCTTCCATGAGGAGAATAGCATTAGTCAACCAGGCTGCTGTAGTCATAAAGGGCTCATAAGAACTGAGCTTATTGGTCAGTCCCTCCTTATACATTATAGAGGAAGAGACAACAAAGACATAAAAACATACTATCTGAACTTCCCTAAAGTAAAGCTTTATTTAAAGTGCCCACTCTTGGTTCTAGGTGCACCCCTGAGGGGGTCTGATATGTTTCTTTCTACTGCTTTCTGCTTGAGCTCGGCCCCATCCCACACGGTTAACTGCCAATGATTAATGTCCCAGTTGTATATAATAATATTAACTTTTGCAAAGTGACTTTTACTTTGATTTTTAAAATACATTTTATTAATGTCTTCTGTCTTTGCATCAGTCATTTCAGCTTTCACCCTTCAGATTACTCTTGCTGTGATTAAAAAGACCTCAAAACAAAGTAAAAACATCAAATACAGTGACATCTCAAAATGTATACTATAGTATACTTTCTTTTACTGATCTTTTCGTTTAAATTGTTGTCATTATATGTATTGTTCTTTTGGTATTACTTAGCAAGTTCATGTAAATCTTCCCATGTTTGTTCAAATGTTTAATATTTCTTAACTGTACCATAATACTTGAAAGATCCTCCTTTTCTCCCTTCTACCATCTTCTGCCTTATTGGGGAAAAAAAAAGAAAAAGAAAGCCTCTGTTGCAAACAGGAATAACCAAGTAAATTCCAAAACTGTCCATGCCCAGAAATTTGCCCTAATTTGTACTGAGTCCATCACCTGCCTCTATATTAGAATGCAGGTAGCATGTTTCATCAGGAGTCCTTTGGAATGGGGGTTTTTGTTCTGATTCTAGATCTTAAGCCTTTCAAAGTTGTTTGTCTTGACAGCACTATTGTTAATGTAGAAATTGTATTTCAGTTCTATTTACTTCATTCTGCATCAGTTCATACAACTCTTCCCAGTCTTTTCTGAAAATCTTCATCATTTCTTACAACACAATATTATTCTATCACATTCATATATTATAACTTTTTCAGTCATCCCTAGTTGATGAGTTTAATATTTGGGGGGTAATTCTTTGCTACTTCAAAAAGAGCTACTATATTTTTGTACATATAAATCCTTTTACTCTTTCTTTGATCTCTTTGTAGCATAGATGTATCTTTGCAATTTAAAACAATTTTCTCCTTTCTGATCACCCTAGTATGTACTGTTACATAAAATCTGGGTTGGAAAGGACCCTAAAGTCTCTATCCAACTGAGCCCCTCTTTCATACACCTGCCAGAATATTTGTTCTTACAAATAGATTTGATTGTGTGATTCCTCTCCTCAAAAATCTTCAGAATCCACATTTTGCTTACAGAGTAATAGTATTCCTAAAAAAAAGGCCAATGTCCCCCACTTCATCCTAGGCTATCAACAGTCATCTTGACTGGACTCCAGTGACTCTGGAAGAGTGAGTGAGGCTGATGATTTTGCATAGCTCTGTCTCACTTAAATTCAATTCACTTACAAGTCAAGACATCACCCAAATGTCATTGGTCCTCTCAAAGGATGAACAACAAACAGTTGAAACAATTAACTTCAGCAAAGTTGCAGATTATAAAACAAACCCACGTAAATCATCAACATTTCTATGTTCTACCGACAGAATTCAACAACAATAGAAAGAGAAATTCCATTTAAAATAACTGCAGACAGTATAAAATACTTGGGAATCTACCTAGCAAAACAAACCCAGGGATTATATTAATACAATTATAAAACACTTTTCACACAAATATCTAAACTATTAGAGAAATATTCATTGCTCATGGGTAGGCCCTGTCAATATAATAAATATGACAGTTCTACATGTTAGTTTACTTATTTAATGCCTTGCCAATAGAACTACCAAAGCACTATTTTACAGAGCTAGAAAAACTAAGAAAATTCATCAGTAAGAACAAAAGGTTAAGAATATTAAGGAAATTAATGAAACCAAATGTGAATAAAGGCAGTCTAATAGTTAAAGATTTTAATTTATATTTCAAAGTGGTAATCATCAAAACAATCTAGTACTGACTAGGAAATACAGTGGTGAATCAGTGGAATAGAATGAGTACACAACACACACTAGTTAATGACCACAGTAATGTAGCATTTGATAAATATAAAGGTCCAAGCTTTGGAGTTGAGAACTCAACATTTGACAAAAATTACTGGGAAAACTGGAAACCCAAAGTTTGACAGAAACTCAGCATAGCTCAACATCTCACAGTGTATACCAAGATAAGATCAAAATGGATAAATGATTTAGACAAAAAGAGTGATATAAGTAAATTAGGGGAGCATGGGAAAATGTAACTGTCAAATCTATGGATAAGGGAAGAATTTATGATCACGCAAGAGACAGAGACAACCATAGGAAGTAAAATGGATAATTTTGATATGTAAAATTAAAAAGTTTTTGCACAAACAAAACTAATGCAGCCAAAATTAGACAAACTAAGAAATTAGGAAACAAATTAGGAGACTAGGGAAAAAATTTACAAGTTTCTCTGACATTTTTCAAATACATGGGGAACTGAGCCAAATTTGTAAGAAGAAGGTCATTCCTTAGTAGATAAATGTTCCAAAAATATGAACAGGCAGTTTTCAGAAGAAAATTCAAAGCTATCAACTGTCACATGAAAAAAATGCTCTAAACTTCTGATTAGAGAAATACAAATTAAAACAAAGAGCACATACATTGGCACTTGGTAATTCCTGAATAACTTTCTCAAGGACTTCAGTAGTAGGTTATAATCTGCTGAAATATAATATAAGAATTCCCAGTCTTTTCACATCTTGCATATGTATGTCCTTACCAGAAACAATATTGCAGACATTGCTTTGTCCCTCTGGCAGAATAAAGTGCCATTTGGGTCCCTGCAATTTCAAATATGCTTCTTTTAATATTGTAAAAGGCTCTTTAAAAAGGTTTTTTCAATAATGTTAGCGTCTATAGCTTGTCAGTCCTCTTTTGAAAGAATTTCCTTTCCTTTTTCCTATTTAACCTTTGTAGAAGGTTAAGAAAATAGTAAAATTGTCTTTGTTGGGTGCTTTGATGGCCAGGGTTCGTCTTCCACATTTCAATCTCATAGAAGCATCCTCATTAAAAATGTTGCTATTTGTCTGACCTGTCAAGATCTTGGCTGATGAAGATTCTGTCTTTGGAAAATTAGAAAGGGGATTGTTACTGAAATGTCTACAGTATGAATGGATGGCATTTTCTCTTTGCTTATTGGCTTGACTTACAGAGTTATGAATCAAGAAAGAGAAAATATCTTCCATGTAACTAAGAAATATGTTGATTTATTCTGATATTTGAGACAAGCCAACTTGAATGTCTCCAATGTTAAAATACTTGAAGTATATAGTAGTGCTAAAAATAGCATGCTTTTTTCTTTCTTGTGTATGTCCATGTCTCTGAGTTTGGGGTAGTGGGAGATGTTCTGGGCTGGGCCTGATTCAGGCAAATGTGATACTTCAGGCTTAGAACTGGAATGAAACGAATGTTCGTAGACCAATAGTTAACAGGGTAAGTGTTAGTTATGCACAGCTTCCCTGACTGTGCTGTCTAGTGAGAAGGTTAGGAAAGGAGCTATTAATTCTTCTTTTAGTGGTGTTTGTATTTAGACTGTCAGAAGTTCTGTAATTGGTTTGGGACTAATGGGTTATGTCTCAAGGACAATTTTAATTCCTTTCAAAGAAAAACTAGCAGAGTTGACATGGAGTAGGGCCTCAGAATGTTGTTCCAACCACACTGTATGAGTGTTTATATGTATGCATGTGTATGTACATGTGTATATATATATATATAT
Source organism: Pseudocheirus occidentalis (assembly GCA_028646575.1). NCBI lineage: Eukaryota > Metazoa > Chordata > Mammalia > Diprotodontia > Pseudocheiridae > Pseudocheirus > Pseudocheirus occidentalis. The sequence continues at coordinate 327,237,556 of CM053593.1, read as the reverse complement.
ATGTATACATACATATATATATTCCCTCCTACTGTAAATCAAAATCTCTGATGAATAAAGGCTGTAACCTATCTTGCAGATAATAAAAACCATAAAATTGTTCACACAAATTAGACCAAGAATTTGTTAATAAAAATTCAACAAAGATGTCTACAAAACTTTTTTTTTCTTTTTAAATACCTGCCATATCTAAGGGAGTTCAAGGAGTACATTGGAGAGGCAAAGATGAATAAAACAGGTCCCTACTGTTAAACAGCTTAGAGTTTTCTTTTGGGGGAGATGTGGCAAATACTCAAATGCAAATTAGAATATGGTATGTGCAGTGAAGAGGTACAAAGCATCATAGTAATGTTTGTATTATAAGGGAAGGGAAGGAAGGAAAAAAAAATCACGTTAAGGACTTACCATATGTTAGTCACTGTACTAAGTAATGGAGATACAAGTACAAACAGAAAGCCAGTCTTTGCCCTCAAAAGCTTACATTTTAATAAGGGAAGACGTTTAGAAGGGAATAGTGGACAGGGAGGGCTGTTTTGGACTGCTCCACTCAAGTCACTCATACATTTGTTTCATAGTCACTGTACAGTTCTAGGAATTGAGTTTTCTAGCTGTTGCATTCCAATTCCTCAAGCCATTCATATGTGCCAACCTGAAAGTTTGGTTAAAAGAGGCTAGATGATATATAAATTCATATTCTTTATTCCCTTAAGTTAGTGAACATGTGCACATGAAGTCAGAGCTTTAATTCTGACTGACTGATAAAAAGGATGAGAAGTCTTATATACATTTTAGAGCAATCCCAACTCAAGATGTCTGTGTCCCTCAGATTTATGGTCTCCATAAATATTTAACCATAGCATGAAAAATGAATTTTCTTAATAGGTTGTACATGTAATAAAATAAGAGAGTTGACGAAGGGTCACTTTAAATTAAAACCAAGGATATGTGTTTCTTCTATCAATAACATAACATAGTTATATATCCATAAAATATTAAGATAAGTCTTATTATTCAAGATAGCGTCTTGGGTTAAGGTACCTCATCCTTAATGGCCACAAACAGAAGAATGCTCTTGGTCAGCATCTGGCCTTGTAGTTGTTGACACAGCAAGAGGCATTCTGGGTTTACTCAGACAACAAAGAAAAGCATATCTGTTAGGCTGAGGTACTTCTTCTGGTTGATTAATTCAGGCTTTGGCCCTTATTGGGGGGTTCAAATGATCTTAAATGATTACCATATAGAAATCAGATGTGGGAAACTACAGTTGGATGCTATTTATCTTGAATAAAGTGCTTTTTTTTTTTGAAAAGCTGTTTTTTTTCACAGCTTTCTCACAGCTCTCCTTGTTTCCTTTCCACCATCAAAATTATTCATATCCAAAAGTGTCACTCTCTTACAGGCACACTATCTCATTTCATTTGCCTGGCAACTTGGCGAAAGAGATAATATTTACTTCCATGCTTCATTGGATTTGACCTCATTAATGCAGGTACTCCCTTGACCAATGCAGACTGCAACTCACTCTTTTTTTGTCTTACTGCACGATGTTATCCATGTCCTTTATAAATCCTCCATACAAGATTGAGCATATCTTCACACTTTCTCTAGACCTTTTGACATTCTCTCATTACTAGTGCACCACAAAATTTTTTGGAGAGAGTGATCTCTGTTTTACAGCCATATAGCAGCTGATTATACTAGAAAGGCCTCTAGTTTATTGCCATTACAGGTAATATATGCTCTTGTGTTAGATAGATACTGTTTATATTAAGGAAAGATCTATTTATTCTTGTGCTTTCTAATGTTTTTGTTTCCTGCCCTGCCCAGCAGCTTACAGCAGTCCTCCTTGTCACTTGAAAGCCACTAGTGAAGAGAAAATCACAAAAGCATTGAGGTCCAAGGGTGGGGGGAGCCATCCTTTTCTTTTCCGTTATCGCTCAGTACTTACTGAGTCATCAGTCCTTCAATCTTCTTAGCTAACTGCAAGACTCATTGTTCCCCAATAACACAAATCTAGTCACTCATGGCCAGAAGTAGGCTAATCAAATCTCCACATGTTGGATTGGAACCAGGAAGAAAATATCTGGGCATGCTCTATGCAAAGCATCAGGAAGATCAAAGACAAACATGCTCTAGGGACTGATTCCTTATTGACTACTTCCCCTATTACACTTGGAAGGACTTCCATTTTAAAAATGTTTTTATTGATGCCTTTTGTTTGAAATAACAATTTCCTTCATTATCTCCCACTCATCTCAGAAAGCCATCCTATGTAACAAATTGTTTTTTTTTTTTTTAGAGGGCAGCTAGGTGGCATAGTGCATAGAGGGCCAGGCCTGGAGTCAGAAAGCCTTGAGTTCAAGTCCAACCTAAGGACTTGCTAGCTGTGTGACCCTGGGCAAGTTACTTACCCCTGTTTCCCTCATCTGTAAATTGAGCTGGAGAAGGGCATGGCAAGCCACTCCAGTATCTTTGCCAAGAAAACATCAAATGTGGGCATGAAGAGTTGGACATGGCTGAAACAAATGAACAAATTTGGAATTGTAGTAGATGCAGAAAGCATGGTTGCATGACTTTCCTCGGTGGCACTGAAGAGTATAGGAGCAGAAGTGAAAGCTGAAGGATGGTGAAGGGGATGCAGAGCTGAGAATTGACAGGCAACAAATGATAGTAGGACAAAGGGTACAATGGATTCAAAGGTAAAGGAGAGGGCCCACTTGAACTGGTCAACTATTGGGTCAAAACTGTGAAGGGAGTCCAAAAAAGGGGTGATAGTTTGGGAGGAGAGAAAGTCATAGAAATACTGGAGATAATTGTGAAGATATTGGTCTACAAAGATAGATAGAAGGTTAGGAAATTTTGATCACAGAAAAGAATTTAAGTTTGGGATTATGGAAGTGGCAGTTATGCGCATGGATAGCTAAGGTGGAAGGTTGTGATACAGATACAGGTTGTGAGATTTGAAGAGGTCAGAAGGTAGGTGGTCAGGGATAGAGGTGGAAGAATTAATCAGGTACTAAACTGTTTGAGAAAGGAGGAAGTATTACCTGGAACATGGTACATGAAAGCCAGAAGGTTCTAAGCTGGGTGATAGAGACAACAGAGACTGGATCTGTAAGTAGCATGCAGCACCTCACTTCCTGGCCAGTGTGCTGGGAGGCATAAGAGAAGGAATAAACCACTTTCGAGACAATGGTCAAGGATGCAGTATTGTGGAGACAAAGCCAGCTTCCTCAAAACCAGAAAATAGAAAATGATACAAATAAGCCCAGGATTACAGGGATTTTTGCCAATGTATGGTGGGAGCCAGAGCCTGGGAATATGATCTATGACTCCACAGAAAATATAAACTACCTTGAGTAAATGTAAAAAGCAAAAGAAGCCATATCTGTCCCGTGAGAAAACATGTGACTGTGAGCTATCCCTGGCATCATGTCTTCTATATTCTATTTCTATTTAATACCTATCCTAGCCTGAGGGCAGGTGTGTGGATCTACCATTTTGTCCTCCTAATGCCAAGGACTGGGTCTCACAAGAAAATTCCCCCAATTAATCTTAACAAAACCTATTTACTACCAAACTGGCATGGACCCTCTTTCTTCAGTGTCTCAGTTTTCTCTTGGAGGGTCTGTCACCCTACAATTGGCATAATCAGGGCACAACAGAACTTGCATCCTTACAACCAACAATAGAATGGGAATTCTAAAGGATATGATGGAATAAGAGGGGCTAAGGACAGGATAGGGATTATGGAAAAGTAAGACTGAAGTGGATAGGAATCAGTATGCAGGGAGAAATAGCAGGTGAGAAGAATTTTTATTTCAATGGATTCTGAACCTCCTAATTGGAAGACATATATTTGGGGTGGAGAGCCATTTGCATGAGTTTCCAAAAACATCTCAGTGGACTAGAACAACGAACCAAATAAGATGAAATTTAAATGGATACATATAAAGTCTTCCACTTGGATTAAAGAAATAAATTTTACATGTTTATATACAATGGAGAGGATGTGGGTAAAAAAAAACCCAAACAGTTCATGTGAGAAAGATCTGGGTCTTTTAGTGGACAAGTTCAATATGAGTTGACAGTGTGACATGTGACATGGATCTTTTAATGAGAGGTATGAAGTCCAGAATGAGGGAGCTGATCATTTTTATCAAAATCAGAAAATGTAGGCCATTGGGCCAAATCTGTACTGATCCTATGATATAACCTTGAAGTTGATGCTTTGAAAAATAAATCTCTATCAGCTTACTTTTTGTTTCCATATACCTATTTAAGTTTTTAAGTTCTGTATAAACGGAAGTGAAAGTTAACTGAAGATATATTTTTAAGCACTTTGCTTTTAGAAGATAATGCATAATTACCACTCATGTTTATAGAATGCACATATTTAAAACTGGACAATTTCTACTGACAGTCAGAACATGTGAAGTGGTACGCTGTGACAGATTTTTCAAAACAGATCACACAACTTCAGTTGTCTCTCTTCAATATTTTGCTATTAAATTTACTTATTTAAGCAGTAAAATTTCAAAATGAGAAAAATGCTGAACTTTGTTATGTAACAAACCAAGAATTTTCATTCATGAATATGAAATCTTAAGAGTTAGAATGCAGAATGATAGTGAATAGTGTGTCCCCAAAGTCTTAGTGCAGTTTAAAGTTTTAATGGCTATTAAATATTCTTACTTAATTTAGTAAAATTAAATATTAATAGCTATTAAAACTTAAAACTGCATGAAGACTTTAGGACACACTAGACAACTTTGTAAGGCATTTAGGAGGTACAGTGGATAAAGTGCTAGGCCTGGAGTGAGGAAGATATCTTCCTAAGTTCAAATCTGACCTCAAACAATTAATAGTTGTGTAACCTTGGACAAGTCACTTAACCCTATTTGCCTTAGTTTCCTCATCTGTAAAATGAGCTGAAAAAGGAAATGGGAAACCATTGAAAAAACTAAATAACAACAAAGATAACTATATTTTAATAGGTAGAAAACAGGTAAAGAATGTTTTTACTTTAAGGATAAAATTAAGGAATTTCAATTGTAAAAATCACCAAAAATATTTGCATAGCAATTAAAAGGACTGCTGCATAAACATTAGCTATATGTAACTTGTATATTTATTTATCAATAAATGTGATAAAGTAGTAGATATGATAAGCTATTCACAATAAAGTGCATATACTAGGGCCAATGCAACATAAGATTCGGCTTCATATTTAGCTTCTAGCCAGGTGTCCCAGGCAACATCCCAGATAAATCTGCTAGAAATCTGTGAAATGAAAAGACCAAATACGAATTTTAGATTTTACATTTTTCAATTCAATAAATATTTATTGCGGTGCTTTGGGGGGGAGAATACATACAGATTAAATCACATATCTTATAAAATACTGAAGTACATTTTAAATATTATTTTTGGGTAAAATTGGTGGCAGAGTATATAAAGTACATATACTCCACGTGCATGTAATCCCCAGTATAAACAATGTATGAGATTATTTTATTTTATGAAATTTGGAGCATCATTTCAGTACTATTTACTATGATTTATGGAGGGCCATATTTGTTCTTTCTTTGTTTTTTAACATATTGCCAAGCAAATTTTTTTATTTCTTGAATACTTGGGGAAATGACTAACCCTGAGCTTCCAGCTCTACATTTTATGTAGAGAACATGTAGACAGAACATTAAGTGCAAAACAAATACAAGGTAATTTTCTGGTGGGAAAAATCAGTTCTTATAGGATTAGCCTTCACTAGTACCTGAAGGGCTCTGACTACTGTGGCCCATAGGCAGGTGAAATACACCTACTCAAGCACATAGCAGCATCCAGCCAGCCTTATGTTGATTACATTCTGACCTTTTAATCTGCTTCTGGTCTAGTGATAAGGAACTTCATGGATAGTTCCACAGAAGCTGGGGCACTCAACATTTCTCTCTTGTGACCCCAGAATGTGGTTTGTACCAGATCTAGTCTGGGAAGAGACTGGCCCCTAAAGAGAAGGGGCTCTCTGTTCTCACTTATTGGCTTGTTAAATCATCCAGCTCAGGAACCAGGGAATGATTTTGCTTATGGCTCATATCTGGGGTCTCCCCTGAAAAGGATGGGATGGGATGGGGAGTGTGTAAAAAATAGATTCAATGTACAATAAATACGAATCTAGTAAGGGAAAGGTAATTCATTTCTACAGACACAAGAGTGGCTAAACATTAAAAAAACCAACCCAACAATTGCAGAACACACTAACAAAACAGGATTAAATAACTTAACTTATAACTCATGGTTCAGTTGGCTTGAAGGATGATACAAACTTCATTAGAACAAAAAACAATTCTTCTGCATTAATGCAAATGTTCTGCATTATCCAACTATGCTTCCCCTACCTACTCTTTTCAATTTCCCTTAGAATAGCCAGAGTTACCTTTCTACTTGAATTTGTATTCCAATCATTTCCTACTGTCAGACACCGAGTAAACACTGAACTTCCTGACTCCTACCTCTAAATCTTTGTAATGGATAGCCCCTATGCCTAGAATGTAGTTTCTTCTTGCTCCTCTCTGAATCTCTAGTTTTGACTGAATTCTCTCCTTATATATAAAGCCTTTCCAGATGATTTTCCCAGTTATTGATAGTGCCTCTCCTCATGTAATTACCTCTTTTCTGTATATGTATATATGCATATAAAATTAAGCTTGTCTTTCCTGATAAAATATAAGCTCATGAAGGGCAAGAGTTTTACTTTGTCCTTGTATTCACAGTGCCAACACATAGTTGGTACTTAATAAATAACTGGTTCCTAAATCCAAGTCTCTATCCATTATACCATACTGCCTTTGGTACAAGTCTCTTATATAGTCTCACTGCCTTCAATCCATTCTGCATGCCAAATTAATCTTCCTAAAAAACTCATGCTGCTTAAAATATTTAAATGATTCATCATAAGATATGGTTAAAAATTCTTGTTTCTTATAGTCAAGGACTTCTACAAACTGACTCTTGCTTAAAACTCTTGTTTCCTACTAATAAGTCACAGAACTCTCTGCTTCCACCAAATCAATCCATTTACCGCCTCCCAAACATGGCTATGCTTTCTTATTTCCACATATTTATTCATATTATTTCCACAATTGGTACTGTATTATCCTAAATCTTCTCCACCCAACCAAATCCAATTCATCTTCCCTGAAGGTCAATTTTAGGATATCACCCATTTCATTAAAAAACACAAAAATCTCCGAGATGAGGGGTTCTTAACTTGGGGTTTATGGAGAGATTTAAGGGATTTGTGGACTTGGATGTGAAAACCATATCTTTATGTTTGCTAACCTCTAGCTGAAATTTTAATAGTCCCTTCAATTATTTCCCAGATAGCCCAAAGTTTATATGACATAAAAAGCTTAAAGATCATAGCAAGCAGAAGTAAACTCTTTCTACTCAGTTCCTGAAACACACAATTGTCCACAAGCAGTTTTTTATTATGTACTGCCTAGTGTTACATTATCTGTGTATATATAAATACGTACATTTTTATGTGTGTATACATGTGTATTATATAATATATATTACATATATTATATATATATTTATATACATGTAACACCTCTGCAATCCAAATATAAATTTTATGAGATAGGATGTTCTTTGGTTCTTCCTTGGTGCCTTGCATACTAAGTTGCATACAATAAGTGCTCAATAAAAATGTGTTAAATATTAAGCAATATAGAAAACAGGATATCCGGCATTATCATGAACCTTATTTAACAATGGGATGCCTGAGTTAACGAAATGGATTACTAATTTTCAAGAAATGCATTAAATACACTTAAAATCATTAAATACACCAATTATATGGTGGCAAATATGTACCAACTGGCTCTCCAGGAAAAAAATGCAATACACTTTTGGGTTTAATCTGCATTATTAACATTTTCTCTGTCACTTTGTCTTGAAATCAACAAAACAATAAATTATGCTCTGATTTGTAGTGTTTGCTTACAAATGTGTAAGCATTTAGTATAAATGCTCACCCTAAAAATTTAACAATCAGCTCTTACAAACTAGTAGAAGACGGATCTTGTATATCCCTAAAAAATTATACTGAACATAATTTAATATTTATTTGATGATTCAGAATTATATAATATCTAATTAGTGTCATTAAAATAACCTAAACATGATTTTTAATCAGCAATGGGGAATTTCAGTGTGGAAACACATTTCACTGAAGCAAATCAGCAACTCATCTGTTACTTTTAAAATTAGAGAACTGCCTGAGATACTAAGAGATTAAGTCATTTGATTCAGATCACATAGTATGTTTCAAGAGGTAGGACCTTGAACTTTGGTCTTCCTAACTCTAAGACCAGGTGTAACTATTATGCCATGTGGCCTCTCAATGAACATCATTATGAACAGAAATTAATGTGTTAAAGATGTATAAACTGGGCAGGTAGGTGGCATAGTGGATAGCGTGCCAGGCTGAGTCAGAAAGATATTTACTAGCTCTGTGACCTTGGGCACTTTGTTTGACCCTGTCTGCCTGTAAGAGCTGGAAAAGGAAATGGCAAACCATCCCAGTATCTCTGCCAAGAAAACACCAGATAGGGTCATGAAGAGTCACACATGGCTGAAACAACAAGAAAATGTATACTTACATTTATTGACTGACCAGTTTTTTGAATAAGTATTATTTTTATAATGTATTTATATCGAGCGAAAGCAAATTCTTTGACAGCTGCTAATATACGATCTGCCAGTTCAAGTGACAAGATAGAAAATGTGTCTTCATCATACTTGAGATCCTCAAGTTTGTCCTATTAAAAGAATTTTCAAAAAAAAAGCAACCCTTAATTTCAATATGAAAATTTTCAGCATAAAAATTAGAATTTGGCAAATTAAAACAAAAAATACAGAAATGCATCCATCTGCTCTCCTTTAAAAGTCCTCCTCTAAGCCAGAGGTGACCCTGGCTACTTGGAGGCTATACTATGAGAACTAAGACAGCTTCTACCAAATCTGAAAGGGTTTTTAATGACATATAACATATTAAGTTTACTAAGAACCAGCTTATACATAGACATACCCATGATCAGGTTATCCATTATGTAATGAATCTTTTGCTGTTGGTGATACATAATATGGGGGAAAAAAAAACCTAAACCCTCACAAAATGTCCCTCAAACTTGTTTAAGCATTTTTTCACTTCAGCATTAACAGTATTCTGGTTGTATAAAATAGATGAGTGTTAAAAACTATACAATTTTTAGACTGTCTACAAAAATTAATTTAACTGTTGGCATGAGAACTTTTGTCTAATGACAAATAAGCTGAACTGAGCAATATCCATACTGACATGTTCAGTACAGTGAAGTGCTATCATTTCACCTTGCCTAGTACTGTTCATAATAAAGACAAGCAAAAAGACCACCATTAAGACAATTACATCTTAAGTATTAACATAACTACAGAGTTTGAAGGAACAGAGAAACTCTATAAAGAATATGCTAAGATCTTCCAAATGAAGTCCACTAATACCTAGATATTTGATAATTTTAATGCAAAAATGGGTACAGAAGGGCAAAGTAAAAAAATGTTGGTGCAGCAGGGGTCTGGCCCTAAGCCAGCATTAAACTGAGAGTGCATAGTGAGTGTAAACAAGTCCTTTTAAGTATGCAAGAGTGCCTTTGAAGTGGTTCCCTTAGTGTAATCTATTTCTGGAGAATCATGGCATGTAATAGCAGGGGACAGTCTTTGGAGCATGAATGGCTAAGACTCTATAATTGGTTCTGGTCTGTGTAACAGCAATTAGTTTAGCAGATACTTAGCACTTAGCAACTTAGGGCTAAGTATAGAAGGTGTGAGCCCTGTCCACTGTTGAGAAGGTGTGAACTCCCCTGTTGATGTGGAAGAAGGGATTGGCTGATACAGGAGGCCAGTGTGTGTATACAAGCAAGAATTCCAGAGACAGACAGAATTGGAATTTTCTTGTTGGAAGAAGCAGGACTGTCTCAACATCTGGGAGATGGGCTGCTGAACTGAAGAAGTGAGTTGGAGTTTTCTTGAAAGAAAGTTTCTCTCACAGCATCTGGGAGCCTACTGAGAAGTGAGATGGAGTTTTCCTGAGACCAGAATCTGGTGAAGGCTACCATTCCTTCTGGGTCCTAGGGCCAGCTGAACTGCTGGAGGACTAAAGAAGCATGACCAGGATAAGACTTTGTTTGTTCATGGCCTGGCTGATTCTTGAATTCCAGGTGAAGGGTTTGAGATGTGTTGGACCCTGTGAACTTCAGTGTGTGCCAGGGACTGACCTGAAGACTGGACAAGGACCTGCGAGCTGTCTACCTCTGAGGACTGGACGAGAACCTGGCAGCTGTCTGCTTCTGAATCCAGGTGACTCTTTGGTGGATTCAGGAGGGAGCTGGGACAATGGAAAGGGATCCAGTGAGTCAAGAGAGATCACCCAGAGTCAAGATGAAGAAAAGGCCTCCCCTTGGACAAAACTGAGGTTTGCTGTCCACCAAGGGGTGGAGGATTTGTATAGTCTTCTAATGATGTACTAGTGATTAATGATAGTTAGTAATTGGGAATCTAGATTAGTGACTGATTAAGTTAATGGTTGCCCCATGAGTGGAAGATTGATATATTGTGAATTGATTGAATGATTGAGGAGGGTTCCCCCTTAGTGAAACCAGATGATTATTCTTTTATTCCTTGTTCTAAATATTGTGGCTACTGTAGTGAAAACCATGTGGTCATTCTAATGTTAAGCTGTTATGAACACTATATTGTGATTTTTTGTGATAAGATGTAATGTTGTGAATATTACATTGTGAATGTTTGCCTTGATTTGTAATGGAATAAACAGAGTGTTCACTATACTGTGTAATCCAAACCTTATAAGCTGTTCACAGTAGCATTCTTTTGGGAATCTGCTGGTGCATGGCATTACAGTCTGCTAACCACATGGTGAATAGGAGCCTCTTAATTGCCTGCAAGTACATAGCCAGAACTGGGGGTATTAAATCTAGCTCACCCTTTTATTGATTTCACTTTTTCCAGTCTGTCAGAATTCTGGTGAGAAGCAATTCTATAATAGGAGGGAGGCCCTGGACCTTCCCTACCAAGACTGACAGGTGATGTGCAAATACTAGTTCTTTGCCTCAGTGTTTATTCTTTCTTTCATTTTAGGTGAAGGAGGTTGGAGATGATGGTGATAATTTAGGAGTTTTGCCATGTCCAGAAGACAAGTCCATGATGGATTTTGCAGGCAGCTGGTTTAGCAGTGATGAAATCCTGAGAAGCAAGGAGCAATGTTCAAGATCCAGCCCAGTGATAGCTGAGACAAGGGTTCATCAAGCATATATGCCACATTTATACTTGAACTTGGTAGGACCAATGCTTTGTAAACACTGAAGTTAAGTGTATGCTCACTTTCTCCCAAAGTCTAAGGTGGTAAAGAGGAGACTGTGCCCCAGAAGTGTATATGGGGTGAAATGTTTGCACTTTTGTTTCTGATGTCTTTATATCCCTATGTAAAAGCTAATTGTTGCAAACTGGTTAAACAGAATTGAAAGTGCTGGGCACTGGTGGGTAACTGTGAGGGTATCATTTTTGGCATAAAGGTTTGAGCTGATAGAATTAAAGAGGAGGAATGTCAAGATCAGTGGTATTTTACAACACTCTGAAGGGACAGTAGCTGAGCCTTTCTCTCAGAAAGTGAGAACTTTCCGAGTGTAAATTCATCACATTGGAAACTATATTCAAGGATTAAGAAATAAGTTGCAGGGACAGCTAGGTGGTATAGTTAATAGAGCACCAGTCCTGGAGTCAGGAGGACCTGAGTTCAAATGCAGTCTCAGTCACTTAACACTTACTAGGTATGTGACCTTGGAAAGTCACTTAACCCCAATTGCCCTGCATTCCCCCTTCCAAAAAAACCTAAAAACAAACAAAAAGAAAAGACACACACACAAAAGAAATAAGTTGCAAAAGATTTTGATTACTCAGAAGCCCCCATTTATATTTGCTTAGAGATTACAGCCAAGAGGCACTGGGCATGGCAAACACAATCACTGTGAAAAATGAATTAATTTTATCTTTAAAATACAGAACATGAATGATTACCAATATCAGAAGACAATAATAAACTGGTTATAGAAAAGCTTAACAGTAAATTAGAATAGGAATGAAAATATGCTTTGTACAATATTATAACTATGTCAACATGATTTATTTAATCTATTAATAATTTATTAAGTAGCTATTACATGCCAAACACTGTGCTAGATGCTAGTGATACAAACACACAGAAGGAAACAATCCCAATCCTCAAAAAACTTTCATTCAATTGGGAAAGTCAATAAACAATTTATATATATAAATTCTAAATTTGACATGGAAAAGGATATTCCCATATAAAAGGCAGAATATAGAGGTTATATGTAAAAATAATTTGAAATAGCTTTAAAAATGTACACAAAAAGAGAAGAGAATAAGAATTTACTGTATATTGACTATGTGTGAGTTTTGGAGCTATTTGAGTATGCCTTCAACACAATTCACTCTGCCTTTCACTGACTGGCCAATATGAAGTCCCAGCTCAAGTCTCATTTGGTTATTGTTTGGGTTTTGATGGCTCAGAGTAAGTGTAAATAGCAATCGTTTCTGTTCTGGCAAGAACTTGAGGGTCTTCCCCTTCCAGATTGATTATTTTTTTTTTTTTTGAGTAGATAAAAGAGGGCTCTTTTGGCCTACCTAGTCTTAATTCCTAAGTAGGTATTGCCTCAAGACAAACTGAGACCTGGGAAAGACCTTAGCTTAAATAGTCTTCCACTACAGTTAGGGGCCATTTCCAGTCCTCCTGATCTATATCTGGCCACTGGACCCAGATGGCTCTGGAAGAGAGAGAGAAGATGGTGACTTTGCACAGCGTGCCTCACTTAAATCCAATTCACTTGCAAGTCAAGACATCACTTTCCTGATGTCACTGATCCTCTTAAAGAATGAAGGATAAACAACAATAACAAATATGCTCCAGATACTGTCTTAAGTGCTTTACAAATAGCTCCTTTGATACTCACGACCACCCTGTAAGGGAGGTGATTCCCATTTTACAGCTGAGGAAACTGAGGCAGACAGGCTAAGTAATTTACCCAGGGTCATATAGTTAATAAATGTCTAAAGCTGTATTTGCACTTTTAGTTCTGACTCTAGACTCAGTACTCTATCCACTTTTACACCTCTATTATACTAGTTTCATTATTTTAATTTTAGGCTCTGCCCAGTGAACTTTATTTTGCTTATCTTTATATGGGACTCAAGTGTATACATCAGAGTTTTTAATCAAATCATGTTTTTATTTGGTGTTATTTTTTTAAAATTCCACTTTATTTTTAATTCCTAATTCTTGTTCTCCCATTTCCCCTCCCTGACTCATTGAGAAAGCAAAAAAACCAAAGCTCATTAACGACAACAATAATAATAACAAAACTCATTTGGAAAAGCAAAAGATTTACAACATAACAAGGGAAATGATCAAAAGAGGTAGAGGCACTTCCAAATCTTAAATTTACTATAAAGCAGCAGTTATCAGATTAATTTAGTATTATTTTTTAAGAACAGATAGCTAGATCAACGGAACAGACCAGACAAAGGAGACTCAGAAACAATGGAATTTAATAGCCCAGTATTTAATAAAGTAGAAAATATAAAATATTTAGAAAATAATTTCATATTTGAGAAAAACTGCTGGGACAATGGGAATGGCAAAAATTAGGCCTTCAGCCAACAACTTAAATTATATTTCACAATATATACTAAGTGGATATGAGATCTTAACATTAGGTAGAGTTGTCATTTTTATTATATTTGTTTGGCCTACCCATGAGCAATTAATATTTTTCCAGTTGTTTAGATCTGACTATATTTGAGTAAAAAGTATTTTGTAATTGTGTTCATATAGTTTAGGGGATGTATTCTTAGCCATGCAAGAGAGAGAGAGAGAGAGAGAGAGGCAATTACAAAAGATAAAATAGATAAATCTGATTACATGAAACTGAAAAGCTTCTTCACAGACACAATTAATACACCTAGGATAAGAAGGCAAACAGTAAAATGGGGGAAAAAATTCTTTTATCAAGTTCCTTTCACAAGAGCTTGGTGTTAAAGATCAATAAATGATTAAAATGTATATATGTTTTAGATAGACACGCCCCAAATAGACTTTCGTTTCCCAATAGTTAGCTTGTCAAAGGATATAAACAGTTGTCAAAAGAACTACAAACTATTAACATGAAAGAATGTTCCAAATCACTAAAAAAAGAGAGAAATGCAAGTCAAAATAACACTGAGGTTTCACCTCATACCCTACTAATTGGCAAAGAAGAAAAAAAGTACCATGGTACATTTTTTGGTGGAACTTTGCATTGGTATAATCATTTTAGAAAGCAATTTGGAATTATTCAAGTAAAGGGACTAAAATGTCCATACACTCTGACCCAGAGATTTAATTACTGGCCTTATACTCCATGGAGTTCTTTGATACAGTTCCTATATACAATGAAATATTTATAGTAGTGCTTTGTGTGATAACAAAGAATTGGAAAACAATAAAAAAAGATGACAATGACTAAAGAAATTGTGATAGATGAATGTAATAGAATTATGATGATGATAACAATAATGATAATAACCACTAACATTTACATAGCACCCACTATGTCCTTCAGATGGCTAGTCCAGTCATTCTACTCTGTAAGTCTCTGTTTCCTCATCTTAAAGGCAATGATCTCAGAGATAATGTATGTAAAATGCTTTATAAATGTTAAAGTGATATATAAATACAAACCACTATTATTATTCAGTATAATTTTGGATAATTCTTCCCGTGTTTCTCTGTATTTGTATTTTTCATTTCTTATGACATAATATTCCACTGGATTCCACAAACCACGATTTGTTTAACATTCTCCAATTACTGGGATACACTGGAACTGTCATTCTATAATGTATTGTTTAAGGCATAGGATTTGTGAACATTCAGAAAGGGAAACGGTGACACCAAGAGTCAGTATAGCTTTATCAAAAATAGGTCCCATCAGACTAACCTTACCTCTTTTTGACAGGGTTATTAGACTGTCATGACTGACAATCAAGGAAATACAACAGACATAGAATACATGGAATTTGACATGTGGCTAAGATGGAGAGAACTAGGCTAGATAATAGTATAATCAAGTGGATCTAAAAGTGGATAATGTTCAGACCCTAAGAATAATTATAATATCTCAAAGTCACTTTTGAGAGAAGTTTCCAGTGGAGGGCCCCAGAGGAACTTGTCCTTAGTCCTAATTTTTATCTATGACTTGGATGAAAGCACAGTTGGTATGTTTATCAAATTTCATGATCATGTGATACTAGAAAGTATAGCTAATACACTAGATGACAAAATGGGGTTCCCCAAAGATCTTAAAGGGTTAGACCCCCCAAATCTAATAGTATGAAACTTAATGAAAATAAATGTCTTGCATGTAGGTTAAAAAACCCAATTAGGTAAGTACAGAATATGAAAAGTAGGATTAAACAACAGTTTATGTGAAACAGTAAATTGTAATAAAAATACAATCTATTGTACTTGTCAAAGCAGTGACAGTAACATTCAGTAATACACTTTTAAGTTTCTCAGAGATAAATACTTAGTCCATAAAAACCCATTCTACTGTAGAAATCTATTTTATCATCAAATATATTAGAAAAAATACATTGCTCTAACCGATAGTATCTGCTGAACTCTTCTTTGTACCATCTGAGCTTGGAATTTCTTGTATGGCTCCATTCTATATGTGTTTGCATATTTGACTTTTCCCATTGTCTTCCACTGATCTTTACCTATATCAGCAATTGATTCATCAAATGGAGGTTCAACATATAGAACATCATGTACCGATTCTCTGAGTCTTTCCCGTAAGATTTGTGCATACTGAAAAAAAAGCCAAAAGATATTTTAGTATGCTTCAGTGTTTCTTAGTTGAGTTTCTGATTCTGCCTCTAAAATTTACTAAAGCCAAGAACAAGCCACTAAAATGCTCTAAACTGTAAAATTGGGGATGGTAAAGTCTAAGGTACCTACCTCAAAGAGATTTTGAGGTTCAAATGAGATTAACATACGCAAAGTACTTTGCAAATCTTAAAGTGCTATATAAATGGCAGTTATTATTATTTCAACATCAGTTGAGAAGGTGGCAAAGAAAAGTTCTAGACAAACTGCCCTATAAAAATTCAGTTCAATAACACATTGAACTGGGAGATAAGGTGGCACCTTAGCTAAACCCTGAAGAAGACAAGTCTTATGAAGGAGATAAGAAGAAAGAATATTTTACAAACCATCATCTCTTCCCTGGTCTTTACTTTCCCTTCATCCCAAACCTGACCTTATAGTTAATCCTCTAACCTTATAGTTACTCCCCTAGAACCCTTTGCTCTATCACTGATTATGTATCACTAAAATTCACTCTTGAATTATTCTTCAGCCTTTTGTCTTTTCTACTGCTGAATAGTTCTGTATAAAGTCACATACCACTGACTCTCGATTCCAAATTTATGTTGGACCCTCAGAGCAGCAAGACAATTGCTTTAGGCCTCTACTGTACTCCCCAAAATGGCTGTCCTTAAATCTTCTATTTCACTCCTTCCCTAGACCCTCTAAGCAGAGGATCTTCAATTTAATACTATATTGAGAACACAGAATTTGCTACAAGCTTCCTCAACACTCCCACTTCACACATCCAAATCCCAAGACATCATCCCCACCCCCATTCCTTCCTACTTTACTCCAGTAAAGCAGTTTTATGAAAAGGTGGCTCTTCTAGCAAAGGCCACCTCCTCTCTCCATATATATAGCCTTAGATCTCACTGATGCTCTCTCTAATCTTCAGTCTCTCCCTATCTTTTGGCTCATTCCTTACTATCTAAATTCTCGTTAATTTTCCGTTCTTAAAATCCCTCCTCTGAAAAATCCTCTACTCTTATTGGTGCCACTTTGTCTCTTCTTACCCACTTCTCAATTCCTTATAAACTGGCTACTGATCTCATTCAAATCAAACTGCTCTCCTAAGAGTTACCAATGATGTGTTAAAAACACTATTTTTTTTCTTTTCTGTTCTTAGGTTTCATGCTTCTTGACTTCTCTGTAGCAAGGTGATACTTTGCCACTCTCTTCTCCTAGACCAGTGGTTCTGAACCTGTGGGTTATGTTCAATTTGAATACAACCTTCATATCAGATATTGACATTACGATTCATAACAGTAGCAAAATTACAGTTATGAAGTAGCAATGAAAATAATTTCATGGTTGGGGGTCACCACAACATGAGGAACTGTATTAAAGGGTCATGGCAATAGGAAGGTTGAGAACCACTGTTCTCGACAAATACTTTCTCCTTTAGATTTTTCTGACCCTGCTCTCTTCTGGTTCTCCTCCTACCTGACTGTTCCTTAGTAACCTCCGCAGGATCATTATTTACATGCTACTCTATAATTCTACCCATAGATTTTGTCCTGAGCCTATCCTCTCTCTCTTTGGTGAGCCTCTCCTCAGTCACATTTCCTGAAAAAGCTGTTTGTATTCACTGTCTCTATTTCCTTTCCTCTTAATCCCTCAATCTTCAACCTTCTGAAATCTGGATTTTTTAACCTCGTAATTCAAATCAAAACTACTCTCCAAAGTTATCAATTATCATTTAATTGCCAAATCTGATAGGTTCTTTCTTAGTCCTTATCCTTCTTGACTTAACTGCTACAACTGACACTGCTGACTACCTTTTCCTCTTTGATATTCTTTCCCTTTTAGGTTTTTGTGACACCCCTCTTTCTCCTGGTCCAACTGCTATCTATTCTTTCTCAATCTACTTTGTTGGCTCATCATCCACACAAGCTCTCTAATGATGAGTGTTATGCAAGCTTCTGTACTGGTCCTCTTTTCTTTCTCCTTTATTCCTGGGGTTCACTGTATATTTTATTATATGCATTTAAAAAACATTATTCTGAGAAAGGGACCATAAGCTTCATCTAACTGCCAATGAGATCCATGACAGAGAAAAGATTAAGAACTCTTACTCTTTCTCTTTGTAACTTCATCATCTCCAATGAGTTTAACTATCATCTCTATGTTGATAACTCATAGATTTATTTATATATCCAACCACAGTCTCTCTGCCAAGGTCCAACCTCATATCACCAATTACTTATCAGATACTTCAAGTCGGATGTCCTAAAGACATTTTGAATTTAACATACCTAAACTCCCCCTAAACCCTGAGATGAGTAGAATAATGACACTAAAGAAACAGAGTCCAGAATGAGAGAAGTGTGCCTAGAAGAATGGAATCAAAGATTTAGAATTCAATTCCCTCATTTAATAGATTAGGATATCCCGGAGTTAGTTTTGTCTTGCCTAAAGTAGTTAAGTAATAAGTAGTAGTAACAGGACTTGCATCTACATTCTCTCAAACCAAATTCAGCACTCTTTCCATTTCTACCTTTACATCTCTGGCATAAGTCCATTTCTGTACCCTTAAATAGGCACCGTCTTAGTATAAAGCCCTCAATACCTCTCTTTTAGATTAATGTAAAAGGCTATGAAAATCAGGTTTCTTCACTCCAACATGATTTTCCCAAATCCAATATAATTTTCCCAAACTCAATTAAATGATTTTTCCAAATATGACTGCCCAAATGATCTTCCTAAGTTGTAAATATTACTGTTGCACACCTATTCAATAAACTCAAATGACTACCTACCACCTCTAGTATCAAATATAAAATCTTCCGATTGGTTTTTGAAGCTTCATCTTTTTTACTACCTTCCCTAAACTTTACTCTCTTCTACATACTCTGAGTCAGTCAAAAACACAGGTATTCTTGCTATTCCCTACATAAAATACTCCAATCCTTACCTTTTCACTGCAATGTCTACAATATCCTACTCTCTCACCTCTACTTTCTGGCTTCCATGACTCAGTTCAAATCCCTCCTTCTAAAAGAAGACTTTCCCAGTCCCCTCTACCAGCTTCTAACCACTTCCTTCTAATACTACCTTCCACTTTGTAATGGTAATCAATTTGTTTGATATTTAGGGCTAAGTGGATAGGATACTTAGGGCTAAGTAGATCATACTTAGGGTTAAGTAGATCCTAATAACTTAGGGCTAAGTATAAAACTCTGTCCATTGGTGAAAAGGTGTGAATTCCCCTGAGACACTCCCCTGT
>CM053593.1:327192323-327218179 GCA_028646575.1 Pseudocheirus occidentalis | reverse complement strand
ATTCAGGAGGGAGCTGGGACCAGGGAAGAGGATCCAGGGAATCCAGAGACCACCCAGAGTCAAAATGAAGAAAAGGCTTCCCCTTGGACGAAACTGATGTTTGCAGAGGACAAGGACTTGGGAGCTCTTTATCCCTGAGGACTGGATGAGAACCTGTCAGCTTTCTGCTCCTTACTCTAGGTGATTGTTTGACAGACTCAGGAGGGAGCTAGGACCAGGGAAGAGGATCCAGGGAATCAGAGAGACTACCCAGAGTCAAAATGAAGAAAAGGCCTCCCCTTGGACTAAACTGAGGTTTGATGGAAATCAAGGGGTAGAAGGACTGTGTGGTTGTCTAAGAACTTTATTTGGAAACTAAAGTTAATGGTTGCCCCATGAGTGGAAGATCAGTATATTGTGAATTGTTGATTGAATCTACTCCCTTAGGGAAACTATGTCATTCCTTTTGTCAATTGATTGATTGAATCTAAAAATGCAAAGTTAAGCTGTTTCCCCTCTTAGGGAAACCAGGTGAATTGATTGATTGAATGATTGAATCTTTAAATGTGAAGCTGGTTTCTCCCTTAGGGAAACCAGCTGATTCTTCTCTTGTTCCTTGTTCCTTTCTGTAATAAGATATAATATTGAGACTTTCCTTGTTCTAAATATTGTATATAATATTGTGAATTGTTGATACTGTGAATATTGTACTGAATCTTGATTTTGTAATGGAATAAACAGAGTGTTCACTAATACCGTGTAATCTGAATCTTAAAAGCGGTTCACAGTAGCATTCTCTCAGGAATCTACTGCTGATTGGCTTTACACACTTACACTGTATAGAACTTGTATGACCAACTGTTTGCATGTTGTCTATTCCATTAGGATGTGAGCTCCTTGAAGACAGGGACCATGTTTTTTTTACATTCTTTGTATACCTAGTGCTTAGCACAGTGCATGGCACATGTTAAGCACTTAATAATAAATACTTGTTGATTGACTTTGCTACAGCTTGCTGCTTTAGGATTACAGAGGTGGATACATAATTATAGCCACGAGTGTCACAGAGATATACTGCAAGCCATAGCAAGATCTAGACACAGAAGGTCAAAGAAAGCCACATCTTTTGTAGCCATTTCTTTCTTTCTACTTCTACCACCAAAACCTCCATTCAGGCCTTCACCATCTTACCAGGTTATTGCAATGGCCTCATACTAGGTCTCCCTGCTTCTAATTTTTCTCTTCTCTAATCCATCCTCCATATAGCTGACAAATTGATATTCTGTCTGGCCATATCATTAATCTGATCAAGAAGTTTCAGTGACTTCCTATAGGTAGAAAGATAAAATAAAAATACCATTTAACTTCCTTCACATTGTGGCCCAAATATCTTTCAAGCCTGATTTCATATTACTTCCTTTCACACACTTGACTTTTCAGCCAGCTGGGGCTACTTGTGTCCCTTAGTTGACATTTCATCTCCAGGCCCTGCTTTGTACTTGTTGTCCCTCATATTCAGAATTCTCTCCTTCCTTACCTCCATGTCTGTTTTGCACCCACAAGAATGTAAGCTACTTGAAGGCAGGGTTTATTTTATTTATATCCCTAGTGTCTTTCCCCATAGGAGGCATTTAATACTTGACGAATGAATGGTGCAATGTGGCAGCTATAAATGTTAAAATACTATGGTAAGTGTTGGATTTGAAGGGCTCTGGTTTTGAATCTTGCTTCTATTACTTATTATGTGTGACCTTGGGAAATTCTTAATCTTTCTAGGACTCAGTTTTCTCATCTACAAAAGGGTAACTAATGATATTTACATTTCTAGCCACTTCTACATCTTACTTCACCCAAATGGCATAAGATACCTCCTGGTGAGACAGGAATACTGTGTTTAGTTCCACATCCCACATTTTTAAAAGGGCCCTAACAAACTGGAGTGCATTTGGCAAAGGTTGTCCAGAATGGTGAGAACTGAAAAATGTAACTTATGAGTAACTGAGAGATGTTTAAAGACTGGAGAAAAAAGAACTATATTAAATAGAATGAGCTCTCTTCAAGTACTAAAAGGGCTACTCTGTAGAAGATGGATTTGATTTGCTTTACTTAGCTTCAAGGTTACAGTGCAAATATCCTTAGAAATATAACAAACTGCCTAATAATTAAGGTTATCAGTCAGGATAAAAAGAAACTTTTACATAGCACTTTAAAGTTAGTAAAACATTTTACATAATCTCCTTTGATTCCAGAGTAGGAAAGCAGCTTCAGGTAGCTGGGAATGGGATAAAAGGATTTAGAGATGGAAGGAAGCCTAGAAGTCATCTAATTCAAGTCCCTCCTTTCATAGCTGAGGACTGAAGGTACAGAGGGGTTAAATGACTCCCCTAAAGCTGCACAGCATCACTGCCGGGGTTACCTAGGGCTCATTTCTGGACTTGTACAGTCATGTCAGGAGAGCACACGATCCAAAAGAGCAAGGATTCAAACCAAGTTTTCCTGACTTCAAACTGGGTGTTTCCCCCTAAATATACTAGGGATTCCCCATTACTGGTGTTGGGATAGGACAGTGGCTCAGTATTGGATTTTGGAGGTGCAGGGACGTTTTGCTTCTCGTGGGCAAACAAAGCTGATTACTTGAATGGTCTGGGATGGTCCCTCCCTGCCCACACTCCCCAAAACTAGCTTGGTGGATGCCAAAAACAAAACACCCATCAGGCCTGTAGGTGTTACAAATGCAGTTAGGCCTCTGGGCAGCATGTTGCCAGATTCTTCCTCTACCTCCTCACCTTGGGGTTGGCTAGGGTAGGTCATGTCCCTAAGGGAGGCCATTGGAGATGTTCAGCTCCTTAAACTTTTGATTGGACTCTGTGGTCACTTTGTTGATACTCGTTATTTCACTTTCCCATAACACTGGAACTGTAATGGCCAGGTGAAATAGCGAGTATCAACAAAGTGACCACAGAGTCTAATCAAAAGTTTAAGGAGCTTTAATTGTGATTAATTTAGAGAGCAGGCGGCTGTCCGAAGCCAATTTGAAGGGAGCAGCAACCTGATCCAGAAATGCAGGGTCTTTTATACCATTTTGGGTTTCTAACAACATAATCAATATCCAAGCTGGTATCCAAGTGTAATCTGTAACTATAACTAAACTGGTATCCAGAAACAATCTGTAACCAAAACTAACTGGTATCCAGGTATAAGCAGTTACTCTTCTATAATTAATTGATTACTAGTTGACATTCAGGTATGGGGATCTAGTCTTTACCTTCAGGGAACTGCCAGAAAAATGTGATGACCTCAATAAGCCAGGAGAGTGAATACATGGTTGGGCATGGGGGGGGGGGGGGTGTGTGCAGCCTTAGTCTTCTAGTGATTTATTTGGCTCTAAGTTCTGCACTGATTTCTTATTTCACAAAGTATTACTTAACTGTTTCCTGGCTACTTCATTCTTAAGTCCATGAAGTTTCTACTTAACTAGTTCCTGCTCACTCCAGAACAAGGGGATTAAGTCCCTGGGAATGCCTTAGGTGGGATCCCCCCATGGATTATATACATATATATGTATATAAATATACATTTATTAATTATTCCATAATTCCATGTGGATTACGGAAGTCAGTGAAAAAAACTTGAAAAGTGTTGGTCAAAGCCCAAAGCCTTGGGACGGCCCTAGCGCTTCAGGAAAGAGGCCACATTATGTTTCTGTCGTCTGGGGGTCTTTTCACTGGACGGGGCTGTAATACCCCTATTATTACTAGCGTGGAGGGCCCCAGTCGCTGCCATCACACTCACTGACTCCTTTTCAAACATGCTGGGCCTCCGCTCTCTCCTAGCCGGGGGCCCAGGGGTCCCGGACGTCTGCGTCGGCATTGCCCCGGTCTTCATGCTTCGGCCGGCAGAAGTAGGGGTGGTGGAGGAAGGGGCATTTCGTTTTTCCATGTTGCTTCTCCTCTTCTTTCTCACAAATCTGTTCTACAGCCAACGCCTCCTCCTGCCCATCCTGACGGAGCCCTGTTTCTGGCCGCAGTACTGTGACCTTCCCTCTGAGGTACTGGGGAAACCCGCTCCTAACGATGCCAGGCAACAACACCAAACACGCGCCGGGGAAAAGGACATGCTCCCGAGGCGGGAGGAAACGGAGGGCGACGGTGCGGAAGTTACGTCATCGCGCCCGCCTAGCATCTTGCGGGAAGCCGGAAGTGTTGGAGCGAAGAAGGGGAAGAGGGAGGACACACTACGACTGCGAGATAGCTTGGTCTCGCGAGAGGCTCTAGGGTTTTTGGGGCCAGGGCCGCTGTGTGTAGTACTGTGATGGATAGGGCAGCTGGTGTTTTATGTCCAGTGGCGTGCTCATCCGGGGATTGAGGAACCATCTCGAAACCCTGGCCGTAGCGAATTTGGCATCTCCGGGGACCGCCGCTCTCGCAGCTCCATCTGGTCAGCCCAGGAGCATGTGTTTGCGGCGGCCAGTCTACGTTCACCGCGCGGGCTCCTCACCCTTTTTGAGTCATGGACCCCTCTTCTGACAGTCTGATGAAGCCTGTGAAACCCTCCTCAAAATAATGATGTTTTAAGATGCATGATGGAAGGAAATGCTAGATTTCAGTCAGAGGTCAGTGGAAATAAAGATGCCAGTGCTTTTTTTTTTTTTCCCATCCTTGTTCTCAGGATTCCCCGAAATCTCCCAGGGACCCCTTGGATGGTTTGTGGATCCCAAGTTAAGTATTCTTGATCGAGAGTCTAGAGGAGGGATCAGTAAATCAGTCCGGTGAAAACTCGGCAGCCATCCATCTTCACGAGTTCCTTGCTCTTTAGAAATCATTTCTGTGGAGAACTGGGCTGCTTTTAATACAGGAGGGGCTTAAATCAGTATCGGTTGAATTGAAATCGGGGCTACTGTAGCTAGTTGGGTGGTGGAGTTTCTTCGTTCCAAGAGATTCGTTTAGGCCGCCTTGGGAACCTGAAGGAGGAAGCCATCGAGCATTTATTAAAGGCTTATTATGTGCCAGACATTATGCCAAAAGTAGAAGTACCGTTCCTGTCCTCAAGGATTTTCCATGTTAATGAAGGAGACAAGTTTAAAATAAATATGTTTATATATATGTATATATGCACACATATATAGCACGTGCATATTATGTGTATTATACGTATTAATCACATACATGTGTATATTATATGTAACCAGTATATATAAATATGCATTGCATAATATATATCAATTATATTTGTGTGTATTAACCTTATGGGGCAGCAAATTTTAGAGTATAGATTTACATTTTTATATATATATATTGTATGTATGTATGTATATATTTTCTAAAATTTACCGCCCCTTGTAAGATTAACACACACATATACACATTATTTACTACACTGTTAGAGTTTTCACAAGTATGCATGTGTTGTGGGTTTAGGGGTGGTAAGGCATGTGGTCTGGTGCAGGGCATTGTGCTAAATATTTACTAACCCCCTGAGGTTACCACCAGTTATTTATGCTGTACATATATTAAAAAAAATTTTTTTTTTAAATTTTTTGGAGGGCAGTTGGGGTTAAGTGACTTGCCCAAGGTAACACTGCTAAGTTTTTTTTTGGGTAGAGTATCTGAGGCTGCATTTGAACTCAGGTCCTTCTGACTCCAAGGCCAGTGTTCTATTGACTGCGCCACCTAGCCGCCCCTGTGCTATAGGTATCTTGTTTGTACAGAGTTGTATGCATGTTGTCTCTTTTGTGAGACCGTGAGTTCCTTGAGGGCTGGGACTTTTTTCTCCCTCCGTTTTTGGTAACAAATTCTTCTTAACTTTGGGAATGTCCTCTGCAAATCCCCAAGTTTTGGAGGGGGTGGGGGTTTAGGGCAGCCTTCCTCAATTTATTCCCTGCCTTAGCCCCTATTTTTGAAATGTGTAGATAGGAAAGGCTTGAGGCAGGTCCTAGGTACCCTAGGTACTCCTTTCCTTCCCTAGTAGAAGGGCTGTGTTGGAAGTTCACTCCTCACTAAAACCTACCATTCCCAGACTCTGCCCTAGAAAGCAAGGATCAGGAAATTGTTTTCTTTTTTGTCTGTATCCTATGCACTAGCACAATGCCTCAACTGCTTAATAAGTATTCGGTGAGTTGAACTGATGTTTCTCTGCCCTTTTAAACATCAACCCTAATAGCTGCTATTTCAGTCTTATAATTTTAAGACTGATTTTTATTTGGGAGGAAGAAGCAAGATGCTGTCTGGTAATGGAAACAGGAAAACTTTGTGTATTTCATACAGAAAAGAGAATCCTATTTGATGCAATGGGAAGTACTCAGGTTTTGTAGCTAGAAGACTGTTTTTTGTGTCCTGGCACTCACACTGAATGAATGAACAAATGACATTGATTGGTTGTATGACCACTTTACATAGTTTTAAAAAAATCTTTTTTAATTTTAAAAAGATGATGGTTCCTGTTAAAGTAAGCTGCCAACCATGTGTGTTTGTTGTGTAATTCATATATATGTATATTTGTCTTAACTAATTATATAAAATGTCATTTCATTCTCAATTGTACCACTTCTATTACTTAAAATCTCTTAGCTTTTGTTTAATTATCTGTAATACTATAGGTAAAATTTTTATTACCAACTTCATAGGGTTGTTATTAGGAAAGTGTTTTATAAAGTACATATAAATATGAATTATTATTATTGTTTCTTGTGGTTCATCAGTCACATTTAAAATCATGCAGTAGGTACATATGTTAAAATTGGAATCTCATGTCTAATTCTCAGAATAAGACTTGGAAGCAGATACTGGAAATGACTTTGGTACGACATGACTACATTATGAAGGTCAAAGATTTAGTGTAGAAAAGATAGAACTATGTTTTGATTTGCTGGCTAATTGATTGTTGAATCTTTTCATTTTGCTTCATGTCTTCATGTTAATTTATTACATTTAATTTTCCCTACCTGTGAAAAGAAGATGCTTATTAAGTTTTGAAAATCTCTTTACATGTTTTTTTTTTTAAATTTAATCTTCACAAAAGCCCTGTGAAGTGATGTTATCATCTTAATTTTATAGATGAGGAAATGAAAGTTCAGGAATAATAAATTCAGTTCAGCATTTTAAAGCAGCTTCTTATACAGCTCTTTATTTAAAAGAAAGGGCATTTTAAAAAGATGCATTGAGATAAATGCTTTGTTATGGTCTATAAAAATACTTTTTTTTTTTTTTTGGCTTTTTGGAGGGCAGGTGGGATTAAGAGACTTGCTCAAGGTCACATGGCTAGTTTTTGTGTTAAGTGTCTGAGGCCAGATTTGAACTCAGGTCCTTCTGACTCCAGGGCCGGTGCTCTATTCACTGCACCACCTAGCCGCCCCTATAAAAATACTTTTAGATCTTAGGTAAAATGTCTTTAGAAATTAATATTTTAATTATATATATATATATTTTTAAAATTATATTTTATCTAAATTTTAAAGCATTTAATATATTTCCCTTTCTGTCTTTTTAAAGCCAACGTAATTTATTTAATCACTTTATAGTTATTTTCTTTTTATTTTCATCATAACGTGTTCATTGTGTCCTGTATTCCAGATGTTAATGACTGACTCCATCACTACATGCCTGTCTCCCCCAGTACATGACATGGTTTGCAGGCTTGGGTTTGAAGTAAAAGAAAACCGTGATATTAGTGGCATTGTATCTCAGCATGGTGAAGTATGCTGGAAAGCAATTGCTGAATGTATGTGCTATACAGATTCAGGTTCGTATGTATTGTGTCTCCACACAATGGTGTTACATTTTATAGTAATAGGGAAGATAGGAGGGAGAAAGATTTTGGGGGTGTGGGGTGGACAATGAGTTCTGTTTTGGACACATTTCATTTTAGATGTCTACTGGAAATCCAATTGAACATGCCTGAAAGGCAGTTGGAGATGCAAGACAGAGAGAACGGGGCAGGACAAGTAGATTTGAGAATCGTAAGCGTAGAGATGATCATTAAAGCCATGGGAGCTAATGAGATCACCAAACAAAGTAGCATAGAGGGAGAAGAGAAGAGTGCCCCAGACAGAACCCTGAGGGACACTTGCAATTAAAGGTCATGATCTAAAAGAGGATCCAGCAAAAGAGACAGAGAAAGAGGGATCAGATAAGGTAGGAGGAGAACAAAAAGAGAATGGTGTCCCTAGACCTAGAAGGAAGAGATCATCAAGGAGGAAAGAGTGATCGACAGTGTCCAAGGCTGCAGAGAGGTCAAGAAGAATGAAAATTGAGAATAGGCTTTTGGATTTGGCAACTAAGAGATCATTATTAGCTTTAGAAAGAGCAGTTTCTTTAGAATGATAAGGTTGGAAGCCTGATCTTAAGGGGTTGTGAAGAAAGTGAGAGGAGAGAAAGTGGAAGTACCTACTACAGATGACTTTTTAAGTAGTTTAGCTACAAGGGGCAAGAGAAAGATAGGATGGAGTTGGCGGTGATGGAAGGATCAAGTAAGGGTTTTTTCAGGATAGTGAAGACATGGCCATGTTTATAAGAGATTAAAAATAAGTGAGAGTAGGGATGACAGAGGGAACAGTCTGTTGGAGGAGAGAAAATGGAATGGGATCACTTAAACAGGTAGAAGGGTTAGCCTTGGTAAGAATAAAGGTCACTTCATGTGAAGTAGGAAATTATGGCAGAAGGCACCTAATTAACAGATGAGGAAGAGGAGAGAAGGAGCTCAGGTGAATGGCTTCAATTTTTTCTGTAAAATATGAGACAGAGTTCTGGTGCTTACTGTGTACCAGGCACAGTGTTAAGTTCTGAGGATTCAGAGACAAATAGTGGTTGTAAATATACTGTAAGTTGTTTCAGTACATTGACATAGTTCATTTTGATCAACAGACTCAAACTGATTTACAGCAATTAGTTGTTATCTTTTGGTCTTATGGTACATTTCAGCTCCCACTTAACTATTTTTGGTCTGCCCTTGCTAATTTGAAGCTCATTTTCCTCGACTGAACAGATGGAACCAAAATAGGAGAGGTAGCAGTGTGGTGTAGTGTTTAGAGACTAGACAAAGGAGTCAGGTGACTTTTATCCTAAACCAAGCTCTGCTATTTACTGAGTATCTGACTTTGGGCAAGTTCTTAAATTCTCTGGACCACAGGTTCCTTTTCTGAAAATAAAAATGTTGTAATGGAATTTGTATTCTACTCTTAATCTTTTTTATTGATAATTTGGAGAAGCTGTATGTAATGTGTCTCTTTTGTGCTAAAGAACATTTCTTTATTCTAGAAGGACAAAATGTGGATTACTTAAAGAGTATAAGCCTCTTAGGGCCTGTATGTGAAGCTGTTCACACTTATATATATTCCCTGACTAAGGCACAGTTTGAAGTTCGATATGCCCTTTGGTTCCAGTGGACAAATTTTCCACAGGTATGGCTTTGTGCAGTATGAGGAAATTATATAATTTTTAAAAAATCCTTTTAAATTTTAAACAGATGATGGTTTATGTTAAAGTAAGCTACCTCCATATATATATATATATATGCACACACATATGTATCTATCTTAAGAGCAAATTATGAAAAGTATCATTTCATTCCCATTTGTACAACTTTTATTATTTTTCCAGTTAATTTTTGTGTTAACTGAGTATAAAGAAACTAAATTCAAAAGAAGGCCCTGGCACTTAGACTCTAGCTTCTGAGTTTTCCATAATACTTAGTGGAGACAACTCGTTGCTCAGTTGATAAAATGTCGGGCCTGGAATCAGGAAGACCTGAGTTCAAATATGGCCTCATACACTTACTAGCCAATTTGAAGATCATTCTCCTTGACTGAACAAAGCTTGTGTAAGTCACTTGATCTCTGCCTCAGTTTTCTCATCTATAAAATGAGAATAAAAGCACTTAGCTCCCTTGGTTGTTGTAAAGATAAGAAATGAGATGATTTTTGTAAAGTGCTTTGAAACCTTAAAGTGCAATATAAATGTTTGTTTCCTTTTCCCCTAGAGTTGTTTGAGATGCTTGTTTGTTTAAAAGTCTCTGAAAATTGCCATTGAAATATTTGTGAGGTTGAGTTTAAAGGGATAGTATTTGTAGTTGTTTTGGGAAATGTTGGGTTTTTGGATTACCATCTATTATTTATTGTCTTATAACAGCTATTTCCTGAAATATTTGTTGCTCTGAAGAGTCTGCAACCAGAAGCTATTCCTCTTAGCTTAATGAAACTAACAGCATGTCTGGAACGAGCTTTGGGTGATGTAAGTGCTTAGAATTATTAATGTGAACAAGAATAACAAAAAGCATTACCCATTTGCACTGCCAAATTGGTATTTTATTTGTCTGCACAGTAGCTCAGGAACTATAATAATTATTATCAGATTGCTCAATGTAATTGTTTCTCTGTAAGTGACCATCTTAAAGACAGAATCCTATAAAAGACATGTGTAAATCATTATTTGATTTAGATAATTGTTACTTCCTGTTATATTAACATGTTCTCTAATAACTGTTTCCTCTTATCTTTTACACACACCTTGCTTTGTGACTGTTGTTTTCTTTTTAGGTTTGATTAGCTGGAAGTAATATTTTTTCTATTAAAAACATCTCTTATTTAAATTGTAGGTGTTTTTATTGATTGGAAAGGAATGTCCATTTCTTTTAAGGGACTTGCTTGTATCTAAGGAACTTGCTGAAGTGTTTGGACAATTTGTGGTAAGTTTCTTTATCTATAGTTTGCAAAGATAAATACATCAGTAGTATTTTTCATCCTTTCACTGATTTCCAGTTGATGGTATTGCTGAAAAAGCTAAAACTAATATATTGCATATAGATGCTAGGGATTAAAAAGGATTGTAGAAGACCTCTAGACCAGCCTTCTATCTAGTAGAGAAATTATTTCTACAGTATCCCCACAGGAGGTTGCCAGACTTCTGCTTCAGCATTTTTTAAAAAATCTTTAAATTTTTTTCCTTTTTGGAGGGGGGAAGGTAGGGCAATTGGGGTTAAGCGACTTGCCCAAGGTCACATGGCTAGTTTTTTTTGTTAAGTGTTTGAGACTGGATTTGAACTCAGGTCCTCCTGGCTCCAGGGCTGTTGCTCTATTCACTGTGCCACCTAGCTGCCCCTGCTTCAACATTTCTAATGATGAGAAACTTATTACTTCATAAAGCAATCAGTTCTGTGGTAGGCTAGCTCTAATTTTTAAAAAGTCCTTTATGTTGAACTTAAATCCACTTCTCTATAACTTACAATTATTCATTCTAGTTTTAGCCTTTTCATTTGTACAGAATAATTCTAATCCTTTTTCTGTATGATAACCTTCAAATATTTGAGGACAATAGTTATGATTCCCCAGATCTCTTATCTAGTCCAACAGCTGTCATTCCTTCCATTATTCCACATGTAACATGGTTTCAACCTTTGCCATCCTAGGTTCCTTCTTCTGTATACAACTTTGTCAGTGTCTTTTTTTAAAGAAGCTTACATTTATTTTTTATCCAATTTCTTGTCACTATTGTCCTTATCATTTTACTTTTTAGAAATCTTTTCATATTCCACTTGTGGTATCCATTGTATCAGCTATTTTTCCTGACCTTGTATGATGTTAAAATTTTAATTTCTCAAAGTTACTGATAGAAATGTTAAGTAGCAAGAGACTAGGTATAAACCCTCATGGCATACTACAGCAGTGTTTACTTTGCCTTGATATCAGCTATTCAGTATCTTTTTGGATATGGTTTGTAAACTAGTTATGAATTCTCTTCTTCATCATGTCTAGAAGATATGATGTTTTTGTTAAATTCTGTAAGCATAGCTTATGTTTAATCCTATCTGTCAAATGAAATCAGAGTGGTAGATTGGGGAGAAAATTGGGCATAGGAGTCAAAAGTCAGGAGTTTCCATTTCTAATCCATTTCTAAACCAATTACTACTGGGATAGACTTTGGAAAGTCACAATTCTTAGTCACAGATTACTTCTCTGTTAATTGGGAATAATAATACCTACTCTGCCTTCTTTCTAGAGATTTTGTGCAGATTAATGTGAAAGTGTTTTGAAAAGTATGAAATATATGTTAATAATATTGACACTAACTATTAATAAATGCCTTGTTGAAATCAAGATGTATGTGATCTCTTGGGGGGTGAGGCGTAGGGTGGCATTGACAGTCCTGTCAGCTAGGCTATGATATTATTTTCATTTGATAGAAAGAGAAACTTAAGTGTAGAAACACTTAAGTGACTTCCTTAATTTCATACAGCAAATCAGGGTGGGCCACTGGAATAGAAACCAGGTTTCCTGACTTTTAGCCCACAGCACTTTCCATTCTAACAAATTAGTACAAATTAACTAAATTTCTATATATTGTTCAGCATAATATCTTTTGAAGTTCTAGTATAAGTTATTAGCACTAAACAAATTTATCTCATCATAAATCAGCTGAAACAGTTAAGCTAAACATTTTTGAATGCAGCAATAAATAGAAAGTAAACATAAATTCAGAGTATATTGATTGACTCAGTAATTTGCTCTTATTATCTTAATTAGATGGATATACTCAGAGTATTCATTGGTTCTCCATGTGGACTCAATCTGCGTAATATTTTGTGGCATGGATTTGCATCTCCTCAGGAAATTCCTGCAAAGTAAGTTGCTGATAAAATATCCTTCTCTTTGGGCTTAGATATGAAGATTGTTCAGTTCATATTCATGCAACAAAAAACAAATGTTTTGAGGAGTAAGATTTAGGTGGACAAGGGAGTAGGTTCTCAAAATATAGAACTAAGTTTACTTTGAAAGGCTTTCTTTCAGATATTTATTTCAAAAGGTGTATTCTGTTTAATGAGGGGAGCGTTCTTACTAAAATGTTTAGTACTAGATAAGATCCTAACTGTTATAAATGTTGAATAAAGTGACAGCCTGAAAGCCAAAGTGCTTAGGCCTAGGCATTTGGTAATAGAATTTTGAAAATAAGAGAAAGTATTAATATTGTAATTAGATGATTCTCATGTGGCTGGACCTGGGCTCAGCCAGGAAGGAATGCTAAGGACCTTGGGTGAGAGGAAGATTCTAAGAGGTTAAAGATATCCACTTGTTTAACAACAAATATTTGTTAAGCCCGTGAAGATTACTGCTCGAATTTCTGATAATTCCAATAAAATACAGTCCCTGCTCTCATGTAGTTTATTGTCTTGAGTAGAGATGACAGCTTGCTAGTTTTTGTTGTGTCACTGCTAGTAACTTTCATTCTCAGACCTGTGTTTGCATGTGTGTCAGAATATCTCATAATTTGGAGGCCATAGCACACTTTGTCTTTCTATAAATGTTTATTTTTTTAGCTCTATAAGTTCCTAATATATCTCCATGGTACTTTCCCCTAGGTATTGCTCTATGCTGGTATTGTTGACAGCAGGCTTGGGACAACTATTAAAAAGTTATCTTCAGCAAACTAATTTTATATTAGTACATCGGCCTTTTCTAACTTTTACACACTTCAAGGAATTGGTCATTTTTCCTGGCAAGTACTGTATTTCACATTTTCTTATTTGAATCCCTTTGTAAAATGCATATATTAACTAGGCTATAATTCTAAAAGTAGAATTGTGATATCAATTTTTCTATTGTTGGGAACGAACTGCAGGATGCAGTAACTTGATATAAAATGTATTCTTGAACTTTTATCTTCTTATGTGTATAATTTGTGTTTTAGAGAGGCTTGTAGTCAGAAGGGCTTCTGGACAATTTCTAGGAGTTTGGTATATATACCCTTTTGGCAATATCCCTGTGAGAAATTGGTCTTTGATTTTCCTAAGTGAAGGAAAATTATATTTTAAGGACCCACAGGGCCAGTATTTAACACCAGCCAGATGCTATAAGAAGAGTCTTTTTCTGTGGTATTCAAGGAAGGGTGACATCTGGAGGCAAGGAAGTTGTCACCTAGTAGTGTTGGCAGCTAGGTGGCACAGTAGATAGTGCACTGGGCCTGGATTCAGGGAGACATGAATTCAAATCCTGATGCACTTAACTACCTGTGTGACCCTGGGCAAGTCACTTAACCTCTATTTACCTCATTTTCTTCAGTTGTGAAATGGGGACCATAATAGCACCTCCTTCCCAGGGTTGTTGTAAAGATGAAATGAGAAAATATTTGCAAGGTGCTTAGCTCAGTGCCTGGGACATAGTATGTGCTATATGAATGTTAGCTGCTACTACTGCTATTACCACTGCTGCTGCTACTACTACTGCCACCACTACCTAAAAAGAAAGAAAACATATGGAGCCATGGAATGGGTCAGTGGTGTGAGGTGTGTCTGTTATCAGGGTTTAGTTCCCTTAGTAAGTTCTTATTATATATTCTATATCCTAAGTATTTTAATTAATTAACAAGTACTTCCTAAACTTGGGAGTTTGGAATGTGTTCTCTTTAAGTTATTAAACTCTGATTTAATTATCAAAGACACAGAGGAAACCAAAAAAGAAAAAGGATTGAAAACAACACTTCTTTTTTTTAAATGGCTTCAGCGTCAGTCTGTTCTCTCTAGCTTTTTAGTGAGCTGGGAGCCAGGGGAGGATCATTAGCAGTAGTAACAGCAAAAGAACTGTCTGGAACGGGCCTCCATGCCAAGAGAAAGATCACAGAGACAAGCTCAGGGAAGGGGACCAAGGTGCCCTAGACTTTGAGGTCTGTAGCCACAGGATTTGTGGAAAGGAGAGGACTCAGATACTAGTCTTGTGATATATGATAACAAAGTCAACTTAAAAATAATGACAACTGTTTTAAAAAGCTAACCGAATCCCTCTAGACCAATGGTTCTCAACTTGTGGGTCGCGACCCCTTTGGGGGATGAACAACCTTTTCACAGGGGTCACATGTTTCCGATGGTCTTAGGAAGTGAGACAATGCTCCTCTCTCCGTCTCCAGGTGGGTCCGCCCACATGCAGATAGACCCACATACGAATATTAAAGGATCACAGCATTAGGAATGTTGAGAACCACTGCTCTAGATCAACCAGGAGAAACAGTTAAAGATTAGAGATAATTTTCCAGGCTTAGAGCCTATAAATCCTCAAGAAAAGTATGGGAAGTATCACTGTAAATTTCTTGCTGCCTGAATCTCAGAGGAAGAAAAATTAGAGAGGCCTGAGTGATAAAGAATTTTCTCATCCAAGAACTACTAAGGCAAAGATGAGTCATGGCCAGAGAGTGATGAGTTGATTTGGGTGTATCTGGGAGAAGGAGAAAGTATATAAAAAGAGTGCCTGCCAAGATTTAGTACCCCAGAAATAAGTTCCCACTACAGTGGTCACAAAGTTTTGAACAAAGAACAATCATTTAGTAACTCAAGCATTCACAGAATCCTTGATTCAGTCACAAAGTACAATAGTCAAAGTTGTCCACTCATGGGTCATACTAGGTTACAAATCAGTTACTTATTCAATCATCAGTCACTAAGTACAATCATTTAGTCAATCAATCATCCTTCATTATTCACTATTCAGTCATCAGAAAATACACCGACCTTCCACCCTCAGGTCACTAGTAAATTTACAATTTCTCAGCACACAGTATCCAAGTATCTGTCTGTCCTGGAATTGTAATGCATGGTCTTAAGGTCCCACACCAAGCTAATTGCCTTCCTTTATATCCTCTTCAGCTTGTCAGTGTTCTTCATAAAATGTGATGTTCAGAACTGAATAAAAACTCCCAATGTGTCCTGACCATGGTATAGCATAATGAGATTCTCATCATTCTAGGCACTGTGCCTCTTATCAATGTAGTGCAAGACTATGCTTGCAACTTCCAGGGCCAAGAAAGTGGAGGGAGGAAGGAACCCTCTGAAGCTCCCCTAAATTCCCCTCCAAACAAGTAGAAAACTGCCTCAGAACTGGTCTAGCAGCAGGGAAGTAGCTTACTAACCAGCAGGAAAGGTCTGTCCTACCAGGATGGGAAGGTCCAAGAGCAGTAGCAAGAGCAGCAGCAGCAACGTAGTACCAGGCAGTGGCAACAGTAGACACCAATGAGGCTTTGACCCCACTGTAGTAGTGAAGCCCCACCCTTGGGATCTACCAGCCTAGAGACCTTGTTTCCATACCAACCCAGGAACAAGGATCTACCTCCCAGGAAGATCAACAAGAAAATTACTCCTTCAGGGCCTGCTAGCTGAGAGGCCTAGTTTCCATAGCAATCCAGCTGCAGGACTCTCTCCTGGGGTAAACCACTAGTAAGATAACTCCTCCAAGGCCAGCTACCAGAAAGATTTTGTTACCACAGCAACCCAGCAGCAAGGCCCCACCCCTGGAGCAGGCAACTCCCTCAACCCCCCAGTGCAAACCAGAAGGGAGTTGTACCCTCCAGAGAAAGCAAGAAGCTAAGCCCTGAAGTCCAGCAAAAGCCAGCAGTAAGATCCAGAACCTCAGAACAAAAAGCTTGGGACAGTGCAGGATCAGAGTACAACTCTCACATGAAATGCCAAATCACCCCCCCTCCCCCAAAGAGGCAGAAAAAAATGAGCAAAAAAAAAAAAGAACTTGACTATAGAAAATTACCATGATGATAGGGAGGACTAAGGCATAAACTTATAAGAGGACAATAGTGTCAAAATGGCTACATGTGAAGCCTCAGAGAAAAATGGAATTTGGTCTTGTGCCCAAAAAGAATTCATGGAAGAGCTTTAAAATGGTTTTAAAAAGAAAATTAGAGAAGCAGAAGAAAAATTGGGAAAAGGCTTATGAGTAATGCAGGAGAATCATGAAAAATCGTGTATTTATTGAGTACAGATGAATTACAAATATAGTTTGGAGACTTCGGGAAGGGGAAAGTCTGTAGAGGATCAGAGATTGAGGGCTAGTCAGTAAAATCTTGTAGAACTATAGATACAAAAATGAACAGTGTGAATAGTGGTTGCATCATGTACCATAGTTTTTGGTTCACAAACATAAAGAAGTAAGTTCTACAGTACACTGTGGAATGGCTTAAGTCTCTGGTGTGGGGTAGTATTATCTATTTTTAAAAATTGATTGATGCAAAAATTATTTCTTTGTGTAGATATTAATGATGAATTACTGTCAATAGCTGAAGAACTGGTAAAGAAATCTACTTTTGTGCTGAAAATCATGATCCCATTTTGGGAAGCTGTAGTAATGAAGTTCAGATCACATAGGTAAGTGAAGAATTGCAGTGTTAAACTTAGAATTTGTAGATGGGGGTAATCAAAAGAATTTTTGACTTTCATGGATTGTTTGCTATTTGACTATAAGTAAATAAAAGTTGAGTTTAGATGACTCAACAAGCTATTAACTATATTTGAATAGAGCAGAAATAAAACTCTATCTAAAAACATATGCTAATCAAGTTTTAGTATAGTAATTGTTATTTAAATGGGTCCATTTTCTTCTACATTGTTTCTACTTTTAAGAGAATTAATATCGTTGATATTAATCTCAAGCATCAAGTCTCTATGATGCTTGGGAAGCTCAAAAAACCATGGAGATCAGATAAGATCTCTGCCTTCCTGGAGACTGTAACAAGAGCAAATATAGCAAATATAAGAAAACAAAAAGGAGTTAGGAGGTTTAGTATGAATTATGATGTTTAAAGTTTGTTACATTGGTTTTTCATGCCATTATGATTCACAATTTTAAAAAAATGCTCATTTGAAAAATTTTGACTTCTGAATTCTCCCTTCTGCCAGCCTGTTCCCTACCAGTTGAGAAGGCATTATGATACCCATTAAATGTGTTAAGTTTTGTAAAACATAATCCATGTTAACTCTGTTGCAAAAAAAAAAAAAAAAAAAGGAAATTAAAAAAAATATACTTCAGTCTGTGCTTAATTCATCAGTTCTTTCTTTGGAGATGGATATCATTTTTCAGGATGAATCCTTTGGAATTGTTATGTATCTTTATATTGATCCAAGCCAAGTGTTTTACAGTTGATCATTGTTATAGAATTGCTGTTACTGTGAACAGTGTTCTTCTGGTTCTGCTCACCTCACTTTATGTTAGTTTATATTGTCTACCAGGTTTTTATGAAACTATTCCTTTTGTAATTTCTAACAGTACAGTAGTATTCCATTATATTTATATAGCATAACTTGTTCAGTCATTATCAATTGCTGGGCATCCCTTCAATTTCCAATTCTTTGCCACCACAGAAAGCTGCCACAGATATTTTTGTATGTATAAGTCCTTTTGAGACTTGCTTTAGCTCCAGTATTTGTGAATGCCTAGTGTTGATGAAAGAAAAGTCAAATAGGATTGCCATGATTACATAGTCTTCTGTTTGGGCATCACTAAAGATGCCTCATTGAATCCTGGGACATATTGAGGCGTTGTTTAAAAAAAATGCAATGAAAGTTTGATTTCTACTTTTTGTAGAAATCGTCTATTTGGAGGGGGGAAGGCAGTGCAGTTAGGGCTAAGTGACTTGCCCAAGGTCACACAGCTAGTAAGTGTTAAGTATCTGAGGTCGGATTTGAACTCAGGTCCTCCTGACTCCAGGACCAGTACTTTATTCACTGGGCCACCTAACTGCCCCTGATTGCGTTGATCTTTATGAAGAATATTGGATCTTTCTCACAGATATGCTGACTGCATAGTGCTGTTGCTGACACAGCTGGAAACCGGCCTCCGAAAAGTCTTTACCACAGTTAATAAATGTCCAAAAAGACTTTTGACAGCAGAGGTATTTATGATTTGCTTTCTTTTATTGTGATTAGGAGATAAGCCTGAAAGCTGGCTATTTATGTGAGGTCATTGATAGAAAAATATCTTGAGTTTATTCATTTTTTTACCTATTTGCTTTCAGAGTATAGGATGAGCTGTTTGCATGAGTTATTTAAGCTGAGTTTTTTTTTTAACATAAAATAAGTAAGCAACAAATCAGTCAATAAACATTTATTAAGCACCTACTGTGTGGCAGGCACTCTGTTACATGTTGGGGATACAGAAACAAAACAACTGTCCCTGATCTCATTTGCACCACCTTCTTAACAGTCATGGCCAAGACCAAAGGAGACAGTATAGGAAAGATAGGTTGTTGGCACAAAGCACTGTATATGAGTATAAATCATTATTACTCAAATAGTTTCATGACTGCTAAATTTGAGTTATATTTTTCTGATTGATTATCCTATTTGTTATTTCTTATTCTTATAGTGATTTACAAGTGTGATGTTTATTACCTTTGTGATGGCATTTTGATAATTTTTTCTATGGTGTCACCAAATATATACTCTTAAACTAATGATACATGAAATAATGAGGGAGGCAGCATGGCATAGTACACAAGATTCTGGGCTTGAAGTCAAGAAGACAGTTTTAATCCTGCCTCTGGCACTAATTAAGCATGTGAGCCTGGGCAGACCACTTAATGTCAATGGTGATCAAACAAGTCTTTTCTAGTAGGAGGGACTTTTCACACCTGGCGGCATCCACTACACTGATTATAGCATAGATATGTGGATATGAAAATGAATATATACATTTCATGTGCTCGGGAAGCAGAGGTTATCTTACTGTAGCCAGAGTTTTAAAAACACCACAACTGAAGTACCTCATAAAGGTATTATTTAATGGCTTAATTACTGGTGTCTGATGCCACAGGTCTTCTATAATATGCTGTTATTCAGTCAGTTTATTCATTGCCTTCCCAGCTATAAGAAACCAAAGACAGTTTAGGATTTGTGACCATGGACTAATTTTTTTTCCTGTTTGAATAATGTTATTCTGCCTGTATTTTGCTTTAATGTTTTTCTTCTCTCTTCTAAAGTCTACAGCTTTTTACACCACCTTTGATGACGTAAGTAGTTAAGTAACACATTGCAGTTTTCCTAATAGTTTTTTTTTCAAGTAGTGAGTATCCCAGTAGCAGATTGTTGAATTTGTAAGACATTAGGTTACTATGTTTATTTGCTTCTGTATATTATGTACCTAATCTTTTCCATTGATGAACTTCTCAATTTTTTACCCCGTAACAAATCATTGTGATGTTACAACTTTGTAGCAGTTTGAAATCTGATCTTCCTAGGCCTCTTTCCTTCCCACTTTTTTTTTCATTGATTTTTTGATAGCAGTGATCTTTTATTCCTTCAGATGAATTTTGCTATTATTTTTTTCTAGCTCTATAAAGTAATTCTTTGATAATTTGATTGGTATGGCACTGAATAAGTAAATTTAGGTAGTGTTGTCATTTCTATTATATTGGTTTGGCCAACCATGAGCAATAAATATTTCTCAAATTATTTATATCAGTTTTTGTTTTTATGAGGAATATTTTGTAATTGTGTGTAAAGCCAAGCACTAGCAGCTTTTCAGAATGCTACTGTGAATAGCTTTTAAGGTTCTGATTACACAGTATAGTGAACACTCTATTCTACAACAAATCAAAGCAAAACATTTACAGAAAATCAAAATACAGCATTCACAACAACTTATCACAGAAAATGGCTACATAGTTCCCACTGCAGTCGTCACAAAGTTTTGAACAAAGAACAATCGTTTAGTAACTCAAACATTCACAATTCAAAGTATAGTAGTCAAAGTTGTCCAGTCATGGGGCATACTAGGTTATAAATCAATTACTTATTCAGTCATCAGCCACTCAGTGCAATCATTTAGTTAATCAGTCATCCTTCATTATTCACTATTTAATCATCAGAAAATACATAGACCCTCTACCCCTAGGTCACTAGTAAATTTACATTATCTCAGTCAGCACACAGTATCCAAGTAAAGTCTTCTTTCAGCTTGACTCGGGGTGGTTTCTCGGATTCCCTGGATCCTCTTTCATTGTCCCAGATCCTACCTGGATTCACCAAACTGTCATGTTCAAAGGCAGACAGCTCCTAGGTTCTTGTCCAGTTCTCCATGCAGTTCCTGTTGCATATTGAAGTTCACAGTGTCCAGTCCATCTCAAATCCCTCACAATCTCTACTCCTGGGAAGTCAAGGCCCAACAAAGCCAGAAACAAAGTCTCAGCATCATAGTCATGTTTCCTTAGTCCCTTGGCAGCTCCGGCTGGCCCTTGGACCCAAAAGAAGTCCTAGCTGGCTCCCAGAATAAAAAATCACTCCATCTAGGTTTTCAAAATCAAAACCATTCTCTTCAGCCTGTGTGGGTGTGTGGGTGTGTGTGGGTGTGGGTGTGGGTGTGGTGGTGGTGATGGGGGGGGGGGGGAGTTCCTCTTCAGCCTCTTCCCAGCAGCTGCTTCTGCTTCCATGGTGCTCTAAGAAATTCTGACTCAGTTCTCAATTCTCATTTCTTTTCTCAATCCTCAGTCCAGCAGTAGCAGCCCAGCCTCCAGATTCTGCTGAGAGAAACTTTCTCTCTCTCTCTCTCTCTCTCTCTCTCTCTCTCTCTCTCTCTCTCACTCCCTCTGTCTCTCTCACTCTCTCTCAGTCTCTCTTTTTCTCTCTTTCTCTTTTTCTCTCTCTATAGCAGAACAACTTCTGCCACCAGATTCTTGTCTCAAGAAATTCTGACTGTCCCTCTCTGGGGCTTTTCCTTATATACACACAGCATCAGCCGCTTCCTGTTTCAGTCAACCCCTTCCTGTTACATCAGGAACAGGGGTTCATACCTTCTGTTTCTTTCACAGAGGCTTGATTAATTACTAAGTGCTAAGTACCTGCTTCCTTGCCAATACAAAGGGGTCTTCAGATTCAAATTACATTGTGTTCATATGGTTCTTGTGTCTTACTTGGCAAGTAGACTCCCAAGTTTTTTATACTGTCTGTTAGTTTAAATGGAATTCTTTATCTTTTCCTGATGGATTTTGATGGAAATATATAGAAATGCTAATGATTTGTGTGGGTTTATTTTACATTCTCCAAATTTGCTGAAGTTGTAGTTGTTTCTATTAGTTTTTTGTTGACTTTTTGCTCGCTACCTATGTGCTTCAATTTCCTATTCTTATTTTATTGATGTAGCTAACATTTCTAGTATGATATTGAGTAGTTATGGTAATAATAAACATCCTTGCTTCACTCCTGATATTTCTTTTTCTTTTTTTTTTTTTTTTGCTTTTTGGAGGGGAGTTGCGGTTAAGTGACTTGCTCAAGTTCACATGGCTAGTTTTTTGTGTTAAGTGTCTGAGGCCGGATTTGAACTCAGGTACTCCTGACTCCAGGGCCGGTGCTCTATTCACTGCGCCACCTAGCCGCCCCACTCCTGATATTTCATACTAAAAATGCTTGCCCTTGGTTTTAGATAAATGCAGTTGTTTGTAAATCTTAAAACGCGGTATAAATATTTGCTTTTTTTTAGTCTATACTGAATAAACAATTCTTATTTCAGTTGAATAGGTATTTAAAAGTAAAATCTGCACGTGAATTTCAGTAGTTCTCTCACTTTTCATGTTTTAAATACTTTCCCAAAAGCATTATTTTGTTTTAGTAATAGTGTTAAGAAGTAATTATTGTGAGGCTTCATGATATATTCACAATTTATTTCTTTGCCTCTTTAGATATTAGCAAAACAATTGAGTGATGATGAAATCAATCATCTTCCTCTTTTCCTTGGAGAACCTGCTATGGTAAAGTATTAAACATCTTCCAAGTTTAACATTCTTTATGTATGGAAGTGATAAAAGTGGTTAACTTTGGCCAGGGTTAAGAGATTTCTTTCCAGAATATATGTTTAAAGTAATGTTTCCTGACTATTGCATTTTGGTACAAATTTCTAGTTGTCTGAATTTCTGTAATATTATGGATTAAAAGTAAGATGTCCCAAGGGCTTTTTGTTTGTTTTTGTTTTTTGGTGGGGAAAAGGGTTAATGGAGAGGAGGGAATAGGACTAATAAGCTTATATCAGTGTCTGAGTAAATGAGATAAATAAAGAGAAGTGGAGAA
The DNA here is from genome assembly GCA_028646575.1 of Pseudocheirus occidentalis. NCBI lineage: Eukaryota > Metazoa > Chordata > Mammalia > Diprotodontia > Pseudocheiridae > Pseudocheirus > Pseudocheirus occidentalis. Next base: position 327,195,388 of record CM053593.1, on the reverse strand, counting down.
AATTGTATGGTGAAATTGAAGATGAGAAAGTAGTCAGGAAAAGGTATAAGAAAGAGGTATAAGTTATGAGAAAGGTGTAAGTTAAAGGTTGAAAAAGAAGAGTGGGGAGAAAAAATAGAGGCAAGGAGGGTACAAAATGACAAAGGTAGAGAAAGTGAAGAAAAAAGTAAGAGAATGGAGGAGAAAAGTAAGAGGAGGAAAAAGATAAGGAAAGAACAGAAGAAAGAGAGAAAAGGAGGGAGAGACACTATTGCACTACAAATATTTTTCGCTTTGAACCATCTATCATAATGGCTCCCACCATGACTTCCATTCACCCTGACCCTGGAAAGCAGAGCTTTATCCTCCAGCTCCAGAATGGAATGGGCAGAGATCAGTTTTATATATAAGAGAGGAAGGGCCCAGAGAGTTTGCTTTGCTGTAGGAAGCTCTGACTGCTTTTCTTGTTCTGTCCTATTTTCAGGGGAGGCAACACACACTTGGACTGCCCTACTAAGACTGGATTCTCATAGTCCTAGGATAGAGTGCCTGAGCATCGGCACTGTCTTAGTCCAGTACCCTTTTAAGTAGATAACAGGTAGGGAAAGCTGCAGAGGCAGCCTGGCATGTCACTATAATGTTAATGAAATTTAAGAGGGCTGTGATGCCTTTTGACTCTGAGAAGTGTATAAATATTCTGCGTTGGTATTTTGCTTTGGAGGCTCACTTATGAGAAGATTCTTGTGATTTTCTGGTTGAAATTCTGACTGGCCTTAGGTTCAGAGCTCCCTGACTGCTCAGATGTAAAGGCTCTCTCAATCCAGGGATGTATATAAGCTTATAGTTGATTCAGGCAGTCAGAGCCCTGTATTTTGGTATTTATTTTTCTGCTTGTATTTTCTGTTTGTATTTTCTCTCAAGTTCAGGGTGCTGACTTTTCCCCTGAACTAGTGAATATAATTAAAAAAGATTGTTGACCCCTTAAACAGCTATATTTCCTAGTAAAGCAGATCTAAGAACATGGGTATCCCAGTGTGGTTGCCGCTCTAGTCACCAACCTGCTGCTCATTTAAGGAATAAATTACCTCATGCTTCAAGTTGGGAGTAATGCAGCACTTGGAGCTCAGTTGCCTCTTCTGGAGAGCCATGAATCTAAATGTCCAAAGTTACATGAATGTGTCAAGGCATGGATAGGTATTGTTTTATTTCTACCTTAGAAGCTCTTCTATGCTGGAAAATGTGAGGACAAAGGATCAAATTAAAAGAGTATTTAAAGTTATTCTAACAGATTATCTCGGATAATTAAACTAAACCTAAGTGTACACACATATGCCAAATATAAGCTACATTCCTGTGTAAGTGTCTTTTAGCACAATATGAATTCTTTGAAACAAAAATATACAATAATTTCCTTTATGACTCTGCAGGAAAAATGCTCTGTAAATCTCCCAAATCAATATTGATAAATAAAACAAAGCCTGCTTCATACTGTTCTAAATGTAATTTTATGACAAGGAAGGAAGGGAAAGAATCTGGAATTCAAAGTTGTAAAATCAAATGTTTAAAAAATAAATAAAAATAAAAAATAAATATAATTTCATTTCATTTTAGTTAAAATTATGTGTAGTTTTCCTTCTGAGTCATTAGGATATGCCTATATGAATTTAGCTTATGAAAGGTCCATTTCATTAGGTAATGCAGTCTATTACCCTCTACTGAAGTCTTTGTATAATGCCTTTCATAGGTTTTTGTTGGCTTTATCTGGGGACACAAACTTTGACAGCCTTTCTAAGATAGCAGGACTTTGAATAAATCATAGATAATGGTTTTTTTGAGGATTAACTTGATAATTTCTGAGACACCCATTGCTAGGTTGATTTCCTGTTGAAAACTGGGGCCTGGTAGAGAAGGTCCAGAGTTTACCTGGAGAGGAATGAAGTTTAATGTGGGGGATCTACCTGTAAAATAGTGGAGACTTACTATACCTACAGTTCTAATGAACATCATTGTCATGAGGCATGTATCTGAGACAAGTCACTTGCCAGTACATGTTTACTACAACTTCAGCAATTAGAATTCTGGCTCCACTCTATAGAATAGTTGGCAGTAATGCTGATCCCATTACAAGACCTGTATTGGTAGCAGATGATAGAAGATATTGATTGCCCTTATTAGCTAAATACACTTTTTTTTGTCTTGTGCAGAATTTACACATGTGAATTCTAGGTAAATATACAATGACTGAGCAAATGATATGTAAATACATTATTCAAATGATATAATATATGTGTATATATATTTATATAATATATAAAACTATATAAATGTCTGATATTACTATTATTTATAATTTCTGCTATCTAGCTTTTTCAGGGTTTATAGTCTTCTAGCAGTAATTTAGTAAGAAAACATATAATAGTGAGTCACAACTCAGTTTAGCGAAAGTTATTAGCGACCAAAGCCTGCACCCCTTTTCTGTTTAAATTGTATGTGGATTAGGAGAATACTTAAGAATTTTATGTTGAGAATATATTGGACAAGATGTCAAGAGATTAGTTCTAATTTTCACTATGTTATTAGATAGGTGAGCTTGGGAAAATCATTTATCCTCTGTGTCATTTGTAAAATAAAGTTCTAGACCAATAGTTCTGTGGAGCTTCTTTTGGCAGTGAAAGGCCAACTTTAAGTTCAGAGGCAGCAGAGGTAGTTTGAACTGATAAGTATTTTTCAAACCTTTTTCTATCCAAAACCTTTGACAGGTAGGGAGGGGAAGCTGGAGGGTGAACACATAGGGGAAGGGGATATGTATGGATGTATGTGTATTTGTGGGATTTCCATTCCATTTAAAAAAAATTTTTTTTTCTTTTCTATTTTCTTTTATTTTATTTTTTTAATTTATTTTTTATTTGTTTTCTTGTTTACATTATTCATTTTCATTACATTTTTTGAATTACACATTTTTTCCCCGTCTTGCTCCTGCCCCAACCCTATAACAGCAATCCCACTGTAAAGCCCCTCCCCTGCTCTGCTCTTTTATTTTCTGGTAGGGCAGGAAGAATCTCCCTATCCCAGCCCCTGTATATCTT